>JANRMT010062856.1:66110321-66149309 GCA_026402145.1 Polypterus bichir lapradei
ACATGCATACATGCATTCCCCCTGCTTGCTTTGCTTGCCTACTCCCCCTGCCTGCACTATGTGCCAGCCACTTCGCATCTCTGCCACTCGTGTTGTAAATGGGGGCTGAATGCACCCCAAAGAGATGCGGTCGCTCCTCTGAAACCCCCTCGTAAACGGTGATACAATGGAAAACAAATATAGTTTTTTTTACCTCCTCTTTGCTCGATCAGCTGCTGGCTTGCTGCTGCTGTCGTGCCACATGATCTGCATCTTGTGCGGTGCTTTGAACATTTAAAACCTGTACAGCAGTTGTCCTAAACTTTGTCTTTTATTTCTTGCCCCAGGCATGGTTAAATCTCTTGGCACAAAGTCTTTTCTCTTGGGATGTGAGTTCTTGATATTTTTTTAGTTTACAGTAATTCCTCCTCGATCGCGGGGGTTGCGTTCCAGAACCCCCCGCGATAGGTGAAAATCCGCGAAGTAGAAACCATATGTTTGTATGGTTATTTGTATATATTTTAAGCTTTTATAAACTCTTCAACACTGTTAACATTATTAGAGCCCTCTAGACATGAAATAACACCCTTTAGTCAAAACTTTAAACTGTGCTCCATGACAAGACTGAGATGACAGTTCTTTCTCACAATTAAAAGAATGGAAACATATCTTCTCTTGAAAGGAGCGCCGTCAGGAGCAGAGAATGTCAGAGAGAGAGAACGAGATAAAAGCAAACAATCAAAAAATCAATACGTGCTTTTGTGCTTTTAAGTATGCCGACACACCGCGATAAAGCAGCATTTTGTAGAGGAGCGTCCGTATCCTCTAGGCAAACAGCCTCTGTGCAAACAGCCCCTCTGCTCACAACCCCTCCGTCAGGCGCAGAGAATGTCATAGAGGGTGAGAGAGAGAGAAAAGCAAACAATCAAGCACCCGCGGGAAGCATATCTTATATCATTGAGGAGTTTTAGTTAATATGTAATACATGCTCTGATTGGGTAGCTTCTAAGCCAACCGCCAATAGTGTCTCTTGTATGAAATCAACTGGGCAAACAAACTGAGGAAGCATGTACCATAAACTAAAAGACCCATTGTCCGCAGAAATCCGCGAACCAGCGAAAAATCCGTGATATATATTTAGATATGCTTACATTTAAAATCCGCGATAGAGTGAAGCCGCGAAAGTCAAAGCGCGATATAGCGAGGGATTACTGTATATTTAATTTAAAAATGGAATAAGAATCTGAAAATCTAACAACATCACATTAAAGTTCAATAAATTCTGAAAAGAATGATACCAAACATATATTTGTAGGTTTTAAAATAAGCCCAATTTAAAGTGTGACAAAAAATGTAACATACAAATGTCACATACAGTAAAATTGTTGCACAAAATCATTGCATATCATTGTTATATGTATAAATATATATATATAGTAATAAGATCTTCGATGAAAAAAATATTTCCACAAAACAGAAAAAGGTTTGGGGATCGTCCCCATATATTGTCGTCCAGACAAATTAAATAAAGATGGGAGAGGAAATGGTTGGCCGGAAGTGATGATTGGAGGCAGGAACATAGGACCAACGTCATCAGGAGTTGACAGGAGCAATGGATTGTGGAACCGGAGGTGACGTCATTGTGACGAACCGGAAGTGACATAGTTGCGGCCATTTTGAACCCGGAAATAGAGATGTTTATTTTTCTTCAGGTTTTCTGTAAGTGAAAAGAGATTCAGGTAAGCACCACATGACAGCCCTTTGTCTCGCGATATTTCACTCACCTTTAGGCTCTTTGACTGCCTCCAACTCGCACGTGTGTGACATATATATATATATATATTATTTATATACATGCACCGGCCACTTTATTAGGTAAACCTTGCTAGTACAGGGGTGGACCACCTTTTTGCCTTTATAACTGCTGTAATTGTTTGTGGCATAGACTCAACAATTTTCTGGAAACATTCCTCGGGGATTTTGGTCCATATTGACATGATAGCATCACGCAGTTGCTGCAGATTTGTCGGCTAGGCATCCATGATGTGAATCTCCCGTTCCACCACATTCCAATGGTGCTCTTTTGGATGGAGATCTGGTGACTATGGAAGTTATTTAAGTTGTGAACATTGCCCCGGACACAGACAGGCTGACACGCTCATGTCACCAAGCACACTTTTATTTTTCCTTATTTGTACAGTTCCGTGCTCACCAATCCCCAATACCCCTCAGTCCTGGCCAATACAATGTCTTTTCTCTTTCTCTTCTTCTTCAGACCGCCTCCTACCTCCTCCGTAGACCTTGTCCTAATCTTCCACCCGACTCTTGTCCCATCTGCTGGAATATCAAAAGATGGGTGCACTGTGGTCATAAGGCGAAGGACATGGCCAGAAACCATACTCAGGTAGGCTGTGGCATTTAAATGATGCTTACTTGGTACTAAGGGGCCAAAGTGTGCCAAGAAATTTTCCCCCACACCACTACACCACCACCAGCAGCCTGAATTATGGCTGATGTCCTGAAGCCTATTAGTTGGCAGTGATATGGTTCTAAAATGAAAGGTTTTGGACCATGCTCCATAAGGCTCGAGTCCTTTAAACGTAATTGAAGGATCCAAAGTGCAGGAACATCAGCAGAGAGTTCTTTGAGAGAAAACAAAAGTGAGGTAGGTGGGTTGGGGTGGAAGCTCAACCAGAGAAAGAAAAAATGCCAGGGTTAAAGGAAAGAAAGAGAGAGATAGTGACACCGTAATGAGTAAGCAGACGAGCCACATCACTCGATAGGTCAAGATAGACTACAGTGTTGTTGTGTCTTTTGAGTTGCATTTTGCATTCTTTCAGTGTTCCTTCTCTTTCTTAAAATTGTGCCTCACAAAGGTAACTATTTTATATTTTTTGCTGTCCAGGTTATTCTGGGTGTAGAGGACTGCCAGAACCACCTTCTGTGTAATATTCACTTACACAAATGCCCTCATAAGGAAAAAATATGGCATAAATAGATTTTGCAAAGAGAGACACGGCCATTACATGACAGTAGTCAGCATTCTCTTGTCTCAGCAAACGTACATCTAACTAACCAAAATATTTCAGTTCTACCAAGTAAAATCATCCTGTCTTTAGTTAGTGTTGCATGCTGCACATCTATTGTTATTTTCAAAATAACAATAATAATAATAATTAATAATGATAAAACAATAATAATAATAATAATAATAATAACAATAATAATATTTTCAACCATTAAACAGAAAGAAAAAAGAAAATTACAAATTACCCACATTTATTAGGCAATAATAAAAGGAACTGGTTACTGTTTAAATTATAATGTATAAATATGGATAACAGACCACACATGATGCAATTATTCTGATGGAATTAATAAAAATGACTCACTTTACTTTTGTGTATATTAAATAAATAACAAAGAAAAAATGTATATGAAAAAATTCATATTATACCACAACATACGCCTTTATTTTGCTTTATGTTGTATCATATCATAAATATATTTTGGCAAAACAGCTAACCTGGCACGATAATTCTCATTTGGAAATGAATAGTCCCACATGTGTAAGTGGTTCCTTAATATTGGCTAATTATGAGTAATTACTCTATAATCATTATGATTAAAATTGCAATACTAAATTATTTGATGTTTGCATCATTTATATTTTAAATGGAACTAGTGGTGTTAACATTACACAGACAGAGTGAATAGGGAACACTTTTCTGGAACCGCTATCCTTTCTCCAAAAAGGCTTGAAAATAAAACAAAATTAATATTCTGAGCAAAAACATCATGCAAATAATACTAAAAACAAAATAAAAAATGTACTTTTTTATATATTGTGTTCTTTTTATTAAAGGTAAATGAATAAGAGGTAGATATAACTTCAGTACATGAGAGCTCATGAGAAGAAAAGTTGCAGACTGAAATACATAAACAAACAATAATTTAAACCCCCCCACCCCGAACTCCACCTGAAATTTACTTTACAGTATGACAGTTCCAAATGATTGATTGTAAACAGAATTAGGATTCATGTACTGTAAAGTTCCATCTCTTCTGAAACTAATGCTTTGCTCCACCACTGTACCTGTTATATTATTTGCAAAGGCTTTCCATGCCTCATTTTGCTTGTGCACTCACTTTTCAGAAGGTAGGTTGGTCTTTAGATTGGGGGAGAGGTGGTAGTTACATGGAGCCAGGACTATGTGGCATCGCCTTGACTCTTTGCAGCCCATTCAGTATGAGCAGGGGCGTTGTCATTGTCACAGGTTACATGGACCCTTTTGAGGCACACACTTAATGTGGACTACATTAAGGTTTCCCAGGTTCAGTCCTGAGGAGCTGCAGTGGCTGCTGGTTTTTCTTGGAGTCCAATTTTTTTAACTAGAAATTAATTAGTGCTGCTAAAACAGTTATGGCTCAGGCAGAATGCTTGTGCTTTATTTTAGTTCACTCTCTTGTTAAGATTCCTAGCCCTTAATTGCTTCTTTTAGTCTTTTCAGATAATATATTCAATTCACTAAGTGGAGACTGATTTGGCACCACACATCGATGCCATGTGTGCCACATGACAGAGGAGCACAGGCCACAGTCTACACAAGATACTTTCAAAATAAAACAGCAGTGCATAACCCCCAGTAATAAACTGGGTTCTTAATGAGTTTCATATTCCTAATGTAGAAGGAATCAAGAAGTCTTGACCTTTGGCTCTTTGATTGCATACTTCTGATTAGTAAAATTGTCGGTTCAAAGGCTGCAATAATTTTCTCTTAGCCTTCAGATAATTTTGTTAAGAAATTTAGCATGCTTAACTAGTACAATAGCCTTTATGCAGCAAACCTACACCCCAATTAAAATGGCTCCTACAGAATACAAGACGTTATTGCATTAAATTGTTTTAAAAACACATACAGTTTTGACCCTAAGGGCTTACATAAGATTCTAAAGTTGTATCTTGTTCTGTCAATTCGCTGAATTACTGGTGGTTGATGGTTTTTAGATTTCACTTATTTATAATATTTTTATTTTTTAATAAATGTCATCAGCAAATGTGTAATTAATGTAATATGTATTTCTATGCTCAATTAAAATATACAATTAAAATGACTTTTGTCAAAGCAGTTACAACAAACCTACTGTCACTGAATACATGCAAGAATAATATGGACAAAACCTGAGTGTACAAAGCTGCTGCACTGTATTTTTTTCTGACAGCACCATATACCCTAAATGCTACTCTATATACTCCTAAGAGGGTGCATAATTGTTCAGTAATGTCAGGATGAAGCTTCTCTTAAGGTTGCATGGTGTAACAGCTAATTTGAAACAGGCCTGAAAGATTAAGAAAGACACTTGTCTTGCCTATATTTCTACTGGATTGCATTACTGCAGTTGTTTTCTCTCTACTTGAGGATTGTCAAGATAATCCAAGTGGTACTAAATACTTCTTCTTTTGGCCTGTCATTCCAAAACCATGCAGCCTTTCAGGTAGTGTAGCAACTTGTTGATAGGCAAAGGATTGAGAGGTAACAAGGGTGCAACCAGGATGACACAGAGCCCAATTAAGACCTTTCAGAGAGGCGCAAACCAGTGCTGACAGTCCCAGTAAACTTCTTCACTACAGGGTGTGGTAGCCTAGACGTCATTTGGTACAAGACAACACTTCTCCAAGTCAGTAGATGGCAGCATATCTAATAGTTTCCTGCTAGAGTAGCTCAAACTAAGTAGCAATCTTGGGAACCTGTAGATTTGATGGCTAATCAGGCCTCAGAAGTGCTTTGACACAAGTGATTACTTTGTTGGTCATGTAGCTGGAGAAGTGACCCTGGAGTTAACTGTTTAATTTCCTTGGAAAGAACCAGAGGATGCTGGTTGCATCTCATAACTAAAACTAGTAGAAGAGCTAAAAGAAGAAGAGACCAAGGTTCAAATAAAGAGAGCATTTGAAAAGGTGAGCACTTTAGCTATTGTGGGTGTAGGCTCCAGTCCACCAGTTTGGTAGGGCAAATGACATATGTATGAGGACCCATTGCGCTATGATATATTAGACATTTCAATAATTTCTTTTTGACTGATAGATCGGTATAGGGTAACTCAGTAGTGAAGGCTATGGAACTCTTCCGCAAAAGGAAAATCTTTATAGGAACAGGTCAGATCCAGGAAATAAAGAAAATAAGGTTGTGATGTATTCACACAGAATCTAATTGGTTATGAGTCTAAGTGAGGGTGTAATGCCATTAGAGACTGTGACCATCCTGTCAGTCTGTATGGAATGAAAGTATATGACTGTTTACTGCAGCATATTTTTGTGGTAACAAGGTCGACCATTTATAATTGTATAATGCTCTTTCTTTCTGCAGTGATCATTCTCAAAAATCAGAAGAAAACTGTGTCATGCCCCCTGCGGGATGGTACAAAATAAGTTGGTGACAAAGATTAAGATGTTTGTGCCTGAAGAAATAACAGTTAGTAACAAATGAAGCCACTGGGACTTAACAAAGAAAACACAAAGGGTGCATTGGAATTAATAAATAGTTTTAGCAAAGGAAAAAAAGATTAAATGAAGTTTAATAAGTCTGAAGATTTTCATCTTGAGAAAAGTTGGAACTTTCGCTGCATATTTTGAACGACACAAAATGGTACGTTGAAGCAAACAGTTTTGAGTGTTCCTGAATATAATCAGCTGTTTGTCAATGAACTTGTAAGTTCGGACAATGTTTAAATGAGTCCTTATGTCGTAGACCAGTGTTTCTCAACCTCGGTCCTGGGGGCACACTGTGGCTGCAGGTTTTTGTTCCAACCAGATTCCTAATTAGTGACAACACTTGATAACACTGAGCTCATTTAATTAGCTGCTATTATTTTTCTCTTATTTTACATTCAGAAAAGCACAGCAGCATGATTTTTACATTTATAAGACATTTAGAAATATTTCTGCTTTTGCTATAGATTTAAATGCTTAACTCTCTTTTCTTGATTTCATTTTATTTTGCCCTTTCTCTGTGCAGTTTTTCCCCTTTGTTATATCTTATTAATGACAATTAAAAATGAACAGAGCAGACACCCAGGCAAACAACATGGAATGATCAAAGGCTGCAACTAATTTAGTATCAGACCCACTAATTAGTCAATAATGGATTAATTAAACAATTAGAACACCTAGAAAAGTAGAATGAAAATCAAGATGTAAATATGGTTAAAAAATATATTATTCCCATATAACTACTTGGTACATTTTAATATAATTTTTTTTTACCAAACTTAGTTTTCTAATTTCTATATTGTTCCCAAAACACAGAACTTGGGAAATAACACATCACTTAATTAGCCCAGGAGTCCAATTAAACGTGAAACGTGGCTAACAACTAACATCCCAGATGCTAACATGGAGCTATCTGGATTTAGCACAGTTAGAACGGACAGAGACGCAAATACCTGCAGGAAGCGGAAAGGTGGAGGACTAGCTCTCTATGTGAATACAAGGTGGTGCAACTCTGAACATGCAAACATCAAAATCTCCACTTGCTGCAGGGACATCGAACTGTTGGCCGTAAGTCTGCATCCCTATTACTTGCCCAGAGAGTTTGGACACGTCATTGTTGTTATTGTTTACATCCCTCCTCTTGCGGACGTGGAGATAGCGGGTGACATCATCCATTCTGCTGTTGCTAAACTACAAACGCAGCACCCCGAGGTATACAAGGACTATACTTCCTTAGAAGGCTGGCATCTTTCAACATCTGCAATAAGATGCTGCAGATGTTCTATCAGACGGTTGTGGCGAGCGCCCTCTTCTATACCGTGGTGTGCTGGGGAGGCAACATAAAGAAGAGGGACGCCTCATGCCTGGACAAACTGGTGAGGAAGGCAGGCTCTATTGTAGGCATGGAGCTGGACAGTTTGACATCTGTGGCAGAGCAATGGGCACTGAGCAGGCTCCTGTCAATCATGAAGAATCCACTGCCTCCACTGAACAGTATCATCTCCAGACAGAGGAGCAGCTTCAGTGACTGCTGTCACTGTCCTGCTCCACTGACAGACTGAGGAGATCGTTCCTCCCCCACACTATGCGACTCTTCAATTCCACCCGGGGGGTAAACGTTAACATTATACAAAGTTATTGTCTGTTATACCTGCATTTTATCACTCTTTAATTTAATATTGTTCTTTATCAGTATGCTGCTGCTGGAGTATGTGAATTTGCCATTGGGATTAATAAAGTATCTATCTATCTATCTATCTATCTATCTATCTATCTATCTATCTATCTATCTATCTAATTAAAAACAGAAGCTGGTTGGAACAAAATCCTGCAACCACAGTGAGTCCCCAGGACCGAGTTTGGGAAGCACTGGCATAGATTAGTGTGGAGCATTAAATGATCTCAAGTTTGGAATCAATTGGTAATGGTGGCACACTTTAAAGACTTGAAGATACCTCTTGTTGAAGTGGGTCTGGCATTTGAAACAATTGAAATTAACACTCACAGATATCCTGCAAATGGCTTTAATCACAAATATGGAAGAGAAACGATGTTGTGAAGTCTACAAAACAAGTACATGGATAGTGTGCTGTAGATGCAACAGAAAATGGCACAAGTCAGGCAAGTATTACTTAAAAGATGTGGAATGCCGAGAGTGCCAGAAGAAGGAGCACTACACCTAAGCATGTTACACATGCCAAACAGGGAAGAACAGCACAATTTTCAGAAATTAAGTACTGTGCCATGCTGTGTCAGTCAGCAAATCAGCCAGCCAAACCCAAGGTCTAGGGCAGTGTTTTTCAACCAGTGTGCTATGGAAATAATAGTGTAGCACACTTAAGTCTGAACCTAAGAGGGGCAAGCTCTGCAGGTGGTCAAGACCTGTCTGATGAAGAAAGGACTACCTACCTGGAGAAGATGGCGTAAAAGCAGCTCCATGATCCCTATGTTACATCACTTCGGACGCATCTCCTGGCTGCTAGAGTCCATCTGTGTGGATGTGTGGTCGCCAGCGAGCCTCACAGGGCTGGTGGACAGTGGGCATACAAGTTGCCTCTGAGGATGAGAGGAGTGGGCAAAGGGACGAATCAGCTGGGAGATGCCACCAAAGTCCTCACTAAGTGCTGTGTTTGCAAACAATGATCTCAGGGCTGCTTTTTAATCGGCTTTCTGGTAGTCCTGCCCATTCAGACAGCTGAGCACGTGTATGAGATATAATGTGTTTGTGGTTAGTAAAATAGTGGTGTGCCTTGGGATGTTTTTGAGTGCCACTACAGAAGAAAACACTGATCTAGGATATTGCTTGTGCTTATACCTTAGACTTGTTGGTCGAGGTGTAATTGCACATGAAATCCTTAAATTTAGTCTTCTCAAAACCATTACAAATGAAACGATTGCACGTGTTTGTGATAGATACGTCTTTGTGTTTACGATTGGACTTTGTATGATCAGACAGTATCTAAGTAAAGCTTCTTGTACATGAATGGAGAGTACCGAAATGATGTTACACATTCCCTGTACTCTACTGTATATATTTACAGTTGTTCATACTACAGCAGTGTAAGAATATGTGGGGATTTCAAGGCATGACTAATACTTGTTTGGACAGAACAGTTTCCTTTATTTGCAAAATGTTTTGATGATTATACTTTTACAAAACTTGACTTACATTAGAAGCCTACAAGCAGTTACAGGGAGAAGAGCTTTCATAAAGTTAGCTTACAATAAATGCAGACAAGAAATATTTAAATATAGTAGATTAGTTTAAGGTGTTTCCAGCACTTCTGGGATTTTTAACAGTGGATCAGGCACTATAAGGTTTGAATGTGTCTGGTTTGGTAGAGAGCAATTTTTTGCACTGTTTAGTTGTGATTTTACCATCTCTTTCTTTTCCATTTTGTCTTGATTGAATGGTTAAAGAAAAACACATTTTGTTGTTTTTTGTTTTTTTACAGTGTCTTAACTGTTTTTTACTTTCACAAAACACAAAAACATTTTTTGACATTCTTAACCTAACCCATTTCCTTTTGATTTTCTATTACAGCTTTTTTTTCAGTGTGTTTCCTGCTTTTTTATTTGACTCACTTTTTCTTTTCATTTCTAGTTCTTCCTTCTTTTCATATGTTTTTCTTTAAATACTATTCTGAGGAGCATCTACTCCTCATCTATTTAATGCTCCAGCGAGGGATTCTAAGCCTGTCACATATAGTTTATAAAATGACATCTATGACATCATTTTATGGTGTGTGCCTGCCCAGATGTGTGAATGGCATCCGATGAATTCATCAATGCTTAATGTCACAAGCTCCAAAGCAGAAACAGACAAGAAAGTAAACCAGGAAAACATCAAAATATTGAGAACGAGAATGAACTGCAAAAAGTGCAGAAAAACACATAGACTCCCATGAAATAACAGAAAGAAGCTAATAGACAAGAAGAATGGGCCGTAAACTAGTGAAGAGTATGCTGAAGCAGTGCAAGTAGAGCAGATGAGGTGAGGAAAAAGACGAGGAGGAGGAGATTGGGAGCACTCCCACCACACAATGAACCGGGAAATCCCATAGTCCGGGGTGGGCAATGTCGGTCCTGGAGAGCCACAGTGGCTGCAGGTTTTTCTTCCAACCCACCTTCTTAATGAGAAGTCAATTATTGCTGATGAAGCACTTCTTGCTTAAGTGACATTTTGATGCTTCATTTTAGTGTTCTCACTTGCTAAGATTCCCCACCCTTAATTGCTTATTTCAATCTTAAACTGTTGCATTCTCTGTTTTAATGGCTCCTTATTAGCAATAAGATGTAAATGACAAAGCAGCCCGCAGTTCTCCATCTAGCTTGTTTCCATTTACATCAGTGTGTGTTCATCATCCAATGTTTGATCTAATAAAACACTTAATAGAAAAATGTGACAGACTGAAAATTATCCGTTTAAGGCTTCAAATCATTTGGATGATATCTTTGGAATGGAAAAAATCTGCAATTTAAGAACCTTGCATTGCAGACTAACAAGCCATAAAATTAAATAAGGTCTGAGATTGGAAAGGATTGGTTTCTAATTAAGCAATTGGGTTGGAATGAAAACCTGTAGCCACTGCGGCTCTCCAGCACCGACATTGCCCACCCCTGCCATAGTCAACTCTGATACCAAAGGCAACCAAATAATCTTTATGATCCCATTGAATGAAATGACTGACAATTACAGGAGAAGAGTGCCTGTGACCAGCAGATTTTTAAATTTCCATATTAAGCAAGGCCCCTGTGCAGTGGATGGGAATATGAGCACTGCATGTTGTCTTTGACAGTTTATTTAGATTTAATTTGTTGCTTGGTTCTTTTGGTATCATGCCCTAAATTAATAAGGCACTACTATTTGTGTTTTTAACAAGTTTATTCTCTTGAATGGCCAATAATGACACGATAATCCTGTCACATTTAAATGCCACCCTGCATCTTTTTTTACTGTTCCATTCTTTTATTTTTCAGTGTTTGACATGAGTGTGCTTCTGTTGTTTAAATTTTTTGAAATCAGTTCCCGTATATAACAAGTATCTCAGTGTAGGAAAGCAGTCCTAAACTTGCTCAAACATCGAGTACAAACATTTTCACAATTTTCATAATTTAGGATTTAGGAGACTTCATGAGCTATCCTCACTCACTAGGATCTCCTAGAAGATGGCATTCAGGCAGAGATCAGCATGCACATTTCAGGATTAGCAGAATGTTTTTGAAACACTGGACCAAATGAACTCATAAAAAGACATTGATTTAACAGTGATGGCATACTTATCATAACAAATCGTATACGTCCATGACACTCCATCTACGTAAAGAAGCCATGCACTGTCAACCTAAATGAAAGTGTTGGTAAAGATTTGTTTTTTGGCCACAAGGAAAATGCAAATTTGCAGTATGATGATTTACAGTTAGGCCCATAAATATTTGGACAGAGACAACTTTTTTCTAATTTTGGTTCTGTACATTACCACAATGAATTTTACATGAAACAACTCAGATGCAGTTGAAGTGCAGACTTTCAGCTTTAATTCAGTGGGTTGAACAAAAAGATTGCATAAAAATTTGAGGCAACTAAAGCATTTTTTAACACAATCCCTTTATTTCAGGGGCTCAAAAGTAATTGGACAAATTAAATAACTGGAAATAAAATGTTCATTTCTAATACTTGGTTGAAAACCCTTTGCTGGCAATGACAGCCTGAAGTCTTGAACTCATGGACATCACCAGATGCTGGGTTTCCTCCTTTTTAATGCTCAGCCAGGCCTTTACTGCAGCGGCTTTCAGTTGCTGTTTGTTTGTGGGCCTTTCTGTCCGAAGTTTAGTCTTCAACAAGTGAAATGCATGCTCAGTTGGGTTAAGATCAGGTGACTGACTTGGCCATTCAAGAATTTTCTACTTCTTTGCTTTAATAAACTCCTGGGTTGCTTTGCCTGTATGTTTTGGGTCATTGTCCATCTGTATCATGAAACGCCACTCAATCAATTTGACTGCATTTAGCTGGATTTGAGCAGACAGTATGTCTCTGAACACCTCAGAATTCATTCGGCTGCTTCTGTCCTGTGTCACATCATCAATAAACACTAGTGTCCCAGTGCCACTGGCAGCCATGCATGCCCAAGCCATCACATTGCCTCCACCGTATTTTACAGATGATGTGGTATGCTTTGGATAATGAGCTGTTCCACGCCTTCTCCATACTTTTTTCTTGCCATCATTCTGGTAGAGGTTGATCTTGGTTTCATCTGTCCAAAGAATGTTTTTCCAGAACTGTGCTGGCTTTTTTAGATGTTCTTTAGCAAAGTCCAATCTAGCCTTTCTATTCTTGAGGCTTATGAGTGGCTTGCACCTTGCAGTGCACCCTCTGTATTTACTTTCAAGCAGTCTTCTCTTTATGGTAGACTTGGATATCGATACGCCCTGGTGAGTGTTGTTCACTTGGTTGGCTGTTGTGAAGGGGTTTCTCTTCACCATGGAAATGATTCTGCGATCATCCACCACTGTTGTCTTCCGTGGAAGTCCAGGTCTTTTTGCGTTGCTGAGTTCAACAGTGCTTGCTTTCTTTCTCAGGATGTACCAAACTGTAAATTTTGCCACTTGTAATATTGTAGCAATTTCTCGGATGGGTTTTTTCTGTTTTCGCAGCTTAAGGATGGCTTCTTTCACCTGCATGGAGAGCTCCTTTGACCGCATGTTGTCTGTTCACAGCAAAATCTTCCACATGCAAGCACCGCACCTCAAATCAACTTTAAGCCTTTTATCTGCTTAATTGATAATGACATAACGACGGACTTGCCCACACCTGCCCATGAAATAGCCTTTGAGTCAATTACCCAATTGCTTTTGAGCCCCTGAAATGAAGGGATTGTGTTAAAAAAATGCTTTAGTTGCCTCACATTTTTATGCAATCGTTTTGTTCACCCACTGAATTAAAGCTGAAAGTCTGCACTTCAACTGCATATGAGTTTTTTCATTTAAAATTCATTGTGGTAATGTACAGAACCAAAATTAGAAAAAAGTTGTCTCTGTCCAAATATTTATGGACCTAACTGTAGGTATGTCAAAACCAACCAATACAACATGTGAGATAATACACAGATCTATAAATTTCCCAAACACTCCACATGAGGTAATGTTAACACAAGCTGCATTCATGTAAATCAGTTGGAGTGGTTGGTTTGATAGACAGACAAGTATGGATGAGCATGCATATATGAATCACAAGTAGTAATGGATGGATGGATGGAAGTAATATCACAGTATCGACACACAGATTGTTATGGATGCTAACTGTATTGTAGTAGCCAGCATTATATCCTTGAGACAGATGGAGCTGGATGGACTATTGGCAGTGAAATGTCACACAGATACACTGAGATCAGCGTTCCACAAACCCATGGAATATTTAAACTTGACAAACACAAGAAGGTTCAAGAAGGCAGGTGGAGACTCCCAGGGCATTGGATAAACCTTGCAAAAGAGAAGGGGTCATCTCAGAGAAAAGCATGGCACATGATTCTGGAAGAGATTTGGGAACACTGAAAGAGTGAACACAATTTCAGAAACAGTGCTAGAATAGCCATGACCATAACAGCAGGAATGTGATTCTTCTCAAAGTATGTGAAGTGGTAACAGTTACATACAGCATAGCGCAATAGCTTACTCTGTTTTATTTTCCTTCTTCTTTTTCTACTACCTTAAATAATAATTGAGTGGTGTAAGATAGTTTATAACTATTGTATTTCCTAAATCTGACCCCAGGGTAGGACACGTTCTATCTTAGTTAGATTTTTAGTGCAATTTTTTGGAGTAATTTTGAGACACTTGATAAACAGGGCCACAGACCAGTTTTTCCTATCAGTTAAGTTTGTGGAAATACCAGCCTCATCTCTACTGTCAATGGTTCAGTACCAGAATGTCATGCTGCCAGTGAGGATTGTTATGTTATGTTATGCTTCCAAATCCACTATGCACTTGTAGGAGCTGGTGTATTTTGGGATATCTAGACTTTTCTCGGACCCTAAGAAGGAGTTAGTGAGACTTGTTCACTACAGCCTAGGTGGGTTGTGCTGGCTTCAGTTCATGAATACTGCTTACTCCAAGAACTTTAATGCTGATGATCCAGTCCACAGCCTCTTCAATGATAGACTAATTTGTATCAAAGGTCTGCCTCTTGCTTCCTGAAGTCTATAATCAGCTGCTTGGTACTGCTGACATTAAGGTGGTCTTTGTTCCCTGCCACCACTGTGTCAGAAGTCAACTGTCTTCTCCATAAGCCATCTGTCTCATCATTGTTGGTGCTTCAGCTGGCTAAAAGAACAATTACTTGGTCTGCCCAGCTGAAATATAATAAATGCATGCTAACTGATACATGTGTTGCTTTGAAGGATTACTATAAAATAGCAAAGTACAAGGATTACTTGCATTGATCTCGTAATTATTTATTCTTTGTAGGCTAGTTCTTATTTCCATTGTATTATTCTAGGGAACCAACAAACAGTAAAAAGAAATTTTTTTTTTGGTGAAGCAGGATCAAGCCCTACTTACCCTGAACCTGTACTTTTCACTATAAGGCAGTGGAGAACCTAACTAAAGTAGGATCAAGGAAAGAATTAACCTGGACAAAATGGTAGTCCATTTTTCACACAAACACCCACAGTAATTCACACCTCACTCTAGTATAATAGTTAAGTGTAAGACAGAACAAAGCAGTCTACTCATTTATTTTATTTATTTATTTGTTTATTTTTTGGTTTCACCCTCCTACCTTTGGATACGATTCTTACAGCTGGGAACAAAGTTATTGCAACAGAACTGGACAAGTTACCTCAGCCAGGGATGAGTCACCAAAAGAATGAGCTGGCATTACATCATCAATAGCAGGAGCGCCCAAAAAAATGGCAACTCTGCAAAGTTGCACACGCTTTTTCCATCTAGTGTGGCAAAAGACATGCAGTCCTTTTAAGCATTGTGAGCCACCTCAAAGAGCAATGTAAAGATCCATCCATTGCGGAGTTCAGCACTGATGCTACATTATTATAATCTTCTATGTATACTTGGAGGTTTTTTCACTCATTTGGTCAAGAGTCAGGAGTGTAGCATCGGATATCTTTTTATTTAGCCCATACCAATGCTGAAACGATACATGCTGTCCTGTCATTAAAAGCAATAATTTTTAAAAATTCTAATACATACAAATATAGCACCCAAAACTAAATGTAATAGTTGTTTGCAGTGTTTACTTAACATAAATCCTTATTGGCAACCATACTCTTGAAGATAAACATATAATAGCTAACATGAAAAATGTGTATACATTTACACTGATGATTGAGAACATAGAGGCAAAAACCCACTTTGCAGCCCCTTGGCTTATACATGTCAGAAGCAATCCATTAACAAGGAGATGTAAAAATAATGCTGCAAAAAAGTTTTTCTCTCAGGAATCAAAGGAGTAGTGCTCACAATCTCCTGTATGCTCTTTTTTCTTCTTTATTTTATTTTCTTGTTAGACAATTTATTCACTCTTTACACAGACACAAACTCCCACGCCCTCAAGCAAAAGACCAACCTCCCCTTTTCCATTTTCTCATTTCAGAATCTATAACTTTGCTTAAACAATACCCCAAATACTATATGTCCCAATTTGTGTTTTTCTCTACATTACAGTATTTCTGATATCTCTCTCTAAATATTCCACTCAATGTTTTTTTCTTTGTTTAGTTTTTCTTCTTTTATGTCTCCTCTTTCACAATGTTTTGACACATCAATCCTCATACCCAGCAAAGCACACCGCTAAAGCTGTAGATCATCTAACCCCCTTTTAAGTTTTCCTCTTTCAAGTCAGTCCTTCAATCACAAATTTTATTTAAATAAACAACTGCATCTTTTCTGCTTCTTTGGTTATATATAGTAAAGAATGAGATGCACAGAAATAATCAGAACTATGGAATCTTTCAATTTGCAAAGTTAAAGTAATTCAGGGTGCATCATTCTAAACTACACCATTTCATTATTTGTAACTAATAAATGAATGGCAGGAGGAATTCTATACCCAAATGTACTTGAACTTAAACTGAACTGTAAAGTACGCTATACTTTAGGAGCAAGAGCCCATGAAGGATTTCATTCTGCCTAACATAAGTAAAAAAAAAGAGTATGAAGGACAATCTCACTTGTGATCATCAAGCTGTTTCTGCTCATGACCTGTGTAAGGAGTTCAAACACAGCTCCAAGAGAAGGCATTTACCTGCTTCATCTTAATCATTTAGAAAAATCTGTAAATACATACACAGTCTGAGTAAAGACCACACTAATATTGTCTTTCTCTCTAACTTTCCACTATGAAATAAACTTGTTTTGCAACTGCTGGGTGACTTCATGAAAACCTCCTGTGGCTACAGTATTTTTCCCGGTCTGAGATTTTTCTTAAATTTTGTAAAAAAAGAATTAATATTCCATTGTATTTTCTATTTTTCAATGGAATAGTTTATTGGTGGGTTTTGGGAAAGATCTTGAAGACTAAAGAATGACACCAAAATAGGAGTAATGTTCTACTCTTATTAGAAAACAAGGAGTGCCTTTTACAGTCATATGAGAAAGTTTTGGAAACCCCTCTTAATTCTTTGGATTTTTCTTTATCATTGGCTGAGCTTTCAATGTAGCAACTTCCTTTCAATATATGACATGCCCTATGGAAACAGTAGTATTTCAGCAATGACATTAAATTTATTGGATTAACAGAAAATATGCAATATGCATCATAACAAAATTAGACAGGGGCATACATTTGGGCACCCCAACAGAGATATTACATCAATACTTAAATTTATGCTCCTTTTGCAAATAAAACAGCCTTTAGACGCCTCCTATAGCCTTTCATGAGTGTCTGGATTCTGGATGGAGGTATTTTTGACCATTCTTCCATACAAAATCTCTCCACTTCAGTTAAATTTGATGGCTGCTGAGCATGGACAGCCTGCTTCAAATCATCCCATAGATTTTCGATGATATTCAAGTCAGGGGACTGTGACGGCCATTCCAGAACATTGTACTTCTCCCTCTGCATGAATGCTTTTGTAGATTTCGAACTATGTTTTGGGTCATGTCTTGTTGGAATATCCAACCCCTGCGTAACTTCAACTTTGTGACTGATGCTTGAACATTATCCTGAAGAATTTGTTGATATTGGGTTGAATTCATCCGACCCTCAACTTTAACAAGGGCCCCAGTCCCTGAACTAGCCACACAACCCCACAGCATGATGGAAACTCCACCAAATTTGACAGTAGGTAGCAGGTGTTTTTCTTGGAATGCGGTGTTCTTCTTCTGCCAAGCAAAGTGCTTTTTGTCATGACGAAATAACTCACTTTTTGTCTCATCAGTCCAAAGCACTTTGTTCCAAAATGAATCTGGCTTGTCTAAATGTGCATTTGCATACAACAAGTGACTCTGTTTGTGGCGTGAATGCAGAAAGGGCTTCTTTCTCATCACCCTACCATACAGATGTTATTTGTGCAAATTGCGCTGAATTGTAGAACGATGTACAGATACACCATCTGCAGCAAGACGTTCTTGCAGGTCTTTGGGGGTGATCTGTGGGTTGTCTGTAACCATTCTCACAATCCTGCGCATATGCCACTCCTGTAGTTTTCTTGGCTTGCCAGACCTGGGTTTAACAGCAACTGTGCCTGTGGCCTTCCATTTCCTGATTACATTCCTTACAGTTGAAACTGACAGTTTAAACCTCTGAGATAGCTTTTTGTAGCCTTCCCCTAAACCAAGATACTGAACAATCTTTGTTTTTAGATCTTTTGAGTGTTGCTTTGAGGATCCGATGCTGTCACTCTTCAGATGAGAGTCAAAGGGAAACACAACTTGCAACTGACCACCTTGAATACCTTTTCTCATGATTGGACACACCTGGCTATGATGTTCAAGGCTTAACGAGCTAATCCAATCAATTTGGTGTTACAAGTAATCAGTATTGAGCAGTTAAATGCATTCAAATCAGCAAAATTACAAGAGGACCCATATTTTTGCACAGCCAGTTTTTCACATTTGATTTAATTTCATACAACTAAATACTGCTTCACTAAAATTTTTGTTCGGAAAACACCCCAGTACTCAGATGTTCCTAGGAAATGAAAGGCATACCACTGTTATCTGTTTTGTTGAAAGTAGAGTAAATTATTATGCAGGCTGAGAGGGGTTCCCAAACTTTTTCATATGACTGTATTGTTCAGTATGGACGGTAATGGTCCATCCATCCTAACTTGCTTATCCAGGGCATGGTTGCAGGGCCTATGCCAGCATCAAAATATAAATAAGATAAGTCTCTTTCAGAATCCTTACTTGTACAGCATCAGTGTGAAAAAAATCATTTTTGAATATTATTGTTAAGCTCCTTTTTTAATTGAATTTCAAGAAAACATTTGTTCTACTGTATATGGAATGATGTTGATAATAGACTCTGTTTTACACACCAGACTTTTTTTTTTTTAAATCAGAGGCCAAGTAATTATTATTTGTGTAAATATCTGTACTTCTTTGAGAATGCTGTCTATGTATATAAGAAAATATTCAGTAAAACTGAATATATTGTGAAGGCTTCAGGGATGGTAGTACAGTACGCAACAAGCCTATGGCACTACCATCACAAATTTGAATCAGACAAGACCATCATTTAATTAAATTAAATTCTTTTTTTGTCACATTCCCAAACCACTTGAGTGTAGTTAATATGGCTCTGCAAATGTTCTGGGGAGGATAGTCAGTCTGGTCCTAAAATGTATATGCGCAACTTTCCACACGCAAAAGTCAGGATTTGTAAAAGAAAATTTGACAGAAGTCCGTGTATATATTTACAACAACTTTGACCCATCCATACTCAAAATTTAGGAGAAGCTAGGACTCGAAGACACCTTTTCATAAAGTATGGGAATGCAGCCAAAATAGGTAACGGTCAACTCATCCATAAAATAATGAATGCCATCAAACCATTACGTGGAATATGATGCATACATTTCCTTTTTGATGATCCTGCATATTTGAATTGAAGTTCATTTTTGTTTTTTCTGTCAGTATATATACAATAGGCTACCTGTTGTTATTTCCCAGAATAAGAAACCTGAACAATTGCATTAAGTAAAAACAGAAAGTTCTAAACCCCGTGCCCTACAACCTATTCATAGCTTAATGGTTTGGCACAACATAGCTTGTTTGGCGTTGCTTGAAGACTAAGCAAATAGTCATATATGAAGAGAACAAGCTTTTAGAGACCGATAGGATTTTATGCCGATGACAGCAACTGGCATATGAACTGATTTTAGCTTCCAAGAGCCATTCTCCTGGAACTACTTTCTGTGTGGAATTGGGCCTGGCATTAGAAAGACAGACTACCTGAAATCTGGCCTATTCATATCCAATTTTTAACAATGGTTGGCTTTCTGGCAACAGTCACCTATCAGAGGCAACTGGCTGATAGTTCAGGAATATCTTAGCCAGACTTTAACTTCATCATGCCTGCTCTATTGAAAGCCAGAAACCAGCTGACAAGATGCTATATTCAGTTTCCATATGGTGTTGGTGTACAGGCCAACATAAAATATTGTAGCAGTGCCTGGTTTTCCTAACATAATTGAGGCAATTGACTGCAGTCATATTGCAAAAAGAATACCTAGTTCGAACCGAAAGCAGTTTCATTCCATTAACACACATTTATCTGTGATGCCAAGATGAGACTGATAAATGTTATTGCTTGGTGGCCTAACTCAGCCCATGATTCAGTGTTGGCAGACAACTTGCTAATGGTGCTGTATGTGGTGACGGGCTTGTTGGTGAGGTAACTGGGTAAACTCTCAGTGTTTAGTATGGCTTATACTATTTATTGTAAAAGCAATCGAATCATTACATGTACCAGACGTTAGTGGCTACCCCCACACTGCTGCATTACACTTTCCCTGACCCCCAAATGCACAGAGGAGAGGCGCTACAATGACGCAAATACTTGTGCATGCTCTGTTGTAGAACTCACCATAGGACATAGGACAGATGATGGTATCTGGGTGCGTAAGATGGAAGGCTGCTGTACCTGCCACCGAAGGTCTGCTGCATCAGGACTGCATTCTGTGCAGCATAACGTGGCACAGCATAATAATCTTTCACCCTCTGACCTTGTTGATACGGAGCCAGATGACCCTGCTCCCTATCGACCCTCTGACAGCTGTATATATTTCACTGGAGTGGTTATTTTACGCAAATGCATGCATTAAGTGTTTTACCACATTCTTTTGTAGAGAAAAACCATGCAAAATTACACCTTTTATTGGCTAACTAAAAAGATTATAATATGCAAACTTTTGAGGCAACTCAGGTCCCTCAAAAGCTTGCATATTGTAATCTTTTTAGTTAGCCAATAAAAGGTGTCATTTTGCTTGGCTTTTCTCTGCATTCATAATGGCTAACATGGTACAACACCCTAGTTCTACAGATTATTTTGTAAATGCCCCACCTGCCACATCCTGAATACTCTGGGACAATGGCGCATAATAAGTGTATAATAATAATAAGTGTAAATGTGCCTTTTCCCCCTCCCACCTCACTCACACTCTGCTGGTCACAAGCAATCTACTTACTTGCCTGAGGTCGGACCTTTTATTGTTTTATTTCAGGCATGCTGTAGTTGGTAGAGCTTACCTTATTCACCACAGCAGTAACAGGTTACCATTAAACATATTTGTGCTTGTTGGTTATACCTGAGCTTAAACCACCAAATAAAGTTTCTTTGTGTGCCCCTACTTTTGAGTCAAGAACTTTTTGCTTTTTGTGGCTCACGTCTCTTGTCGCCAGTGTCTCACCTTACAGGTGAATCTGTTCATTATATACATGTATGTACAAGGTTGATTAGCATAGTTCATATATAGTAGTATAAGGGTGGCAGACAGGCAGGGTTTGAAGTGTGTCTGAAACCTCCCATACACACATTGACAAAATGATTGTGATTTTTTTTTAAAGAGTAAACTGTGTACAAGTGTGCATATACCAGGTTATATAAATCCGATTTTTTTTCCCCAACTTACTGTCTGTGTAAAGTTTTTTTGCTTTTTCACAGAAAGTTATATCTGAGTACTCTGGCTTCCATCTAAATTCTAAAGATAAACCTGTTGGGACAGTCAGACTCATAAGGGTGGCCTGTTTCGACTGGGTTTACTGTGCAGTGGTCTAGCGTTCCTTGCATGATTCTTTCCAATTTGTGCTTCCAGGATGGACTATTCTATGCTATGACTGCATTGATAAAATTAGGTTGAGAAAACAGATACATGTGATTATACTTTTATTCTTTGGATTTTAAGTGGGCTCTCCCCATGTTAAATGATTTATATCAATTTAATCAATTCTACTAATGCTGACTCCACTTTGCAAAACCTTTTTGTCTTCCACTTACATTTTTGAAATCTGTAGAAAGGGGAGTATTCTATTTATGATTTTTTTTTTTTTTTACTGTAGTAATAGTTTTTGCTGTGAAACATTTTACATAAAACAAGGATATTGTGACAAAGAGACAAAAGTCTACTTCAGACTTGTATAATTCATTCTAAGAAACACAATTTTAAAGGATTCCTTCCCTCCTACACTCACTGGAGATTACAAAGTAAGCATAGAGTTTTTTTTTGTGTTTCTTTGCCTATAGTGTAAAAGAGTGGGCAGAAAAATGTCATGTTTAAAACACAGCATACATGCTTTTTAGCACAATTAGACAAAATCAGAATGAAAAGATTTTGCAACAGTAATAATCTGCCACACACCTATTCCAAGTCATAGAACATGCAAAGCTGATAAAATTAAGCATAACATTTTTAATATGTCATAAATGTGATTACAATGAACTAATTCATTGTTGATCTGCTAAATATTCTTTAGTACTCACTAACAATTTGTTGATGACTCTGGTATAAGCTTTAAATAAATGAATCTGTGAGAGTGTGAGAGTGCTTTTGATCCTGCAACATGTTATGTCAGAGGGCACCATACACCATATGACATCACTCCGGTGGTCCTGTAGTCCAGTCCTGCTCCACTCCCTAGATTGTGTGTCTCTTCTGATCAAGTGAAGAGAGACCTGGGAAAACTCTCCATAAATAAGGTTTCAGGGCCGAATGGAATCAGTACCATGGTTCTGAAAACAAGTGCCAGCCAACTCTGCAGAGTCCTTCAGCACCGTTTCTCTCTTTTCCTGAATTTTTAGAAGGTTCCCTAGCTGTGTGGTCCCAGTGCCAAATAAGAAGCATTCCAGTGATCCTAAGGACTTATGACCAGTTGCTGTTACTTCCTACATAATGAAGACCTTTGAGAGGCTGGTCCTAAAACAGCTATGGCACCTGGTCTCAGAACATCTGGAGCCTCTTCAGTTTGACAATCAGACACATATTGGTGTGGATGATGCTCTGATCTACATGCTCCACAGAGCCTACTCCCACTTGGTCAAAGCTGACACCACAGTGAGGATAATGTTCTTTAACTTTTCCAGTACTTTTAACACCATTCTCCCTCAACAACTGGGGAAAAAGCTCAAAACTTTGAATCTTCATACTCCTGCAATTTCTTTGATTATGGTCTACCTGACCAACAGACAGCAGTTTATGAGGCTGAGGGACTGTGTGTCAGAAATTGTGGTGTGTAATACTGGAGCACCTCAGGCAACTGTCCTGTCTCCCCTCCTGTTTACCTTGTATGCAACGTACTACCAGCATGCTTGCCATCTATAGAAGTTTTCAGATGATTTGTCAATCACACGCTGAATTAATAACAGAGATGAGTCAGGGTACAGGGAAGTTGTGGAGGACTTTGTCTTGTGGTGCAAGGATAAAAAACTACAACTCAATATCAGCAAGACAAAAGAGCTGGTGGTGGACTTCCGGTGTGCCAAGGAGCCTCTGAGACCGTTCACTATTCAGGGGGAGGATATAGAAGTGGTGAAGAGCTACAAGTACCTGGGGGTTCACATAAACAACATACTGGACTGGTCTGACAACACACTGGCACTGTACAAGAAGGACCAGAGCAGACAACACTTGCTAAGGAGACTCTGGTCATTTGATGTGTACAGCAAGCTGCTGGAAATGTTCTACCAGTCCATAGTAGCCAGTGTGGTGTCCTACACCACAGTCTCATGGGAAGCAACCAGAGATCAAAAGAAACACAATGCCTGAAAAAACTTACCAAGAAATCCTGAATCATCACAGGGTGAATCCTGGACACACAGGAAGATGTGCAAAAAAGGACGATGTCAAAATGGGATTCCATCATGAAAAATCATCTCCATCTCCTTCAGGAGGTGCTCTGTTAGAGCATGTTTAGCTGCAGGCTCATTCCACCATGGTGTGCTAAGAAGCGCCTCTGGAGGTCTTTTCTGCCCACAGCTACCTGGCAATTCAATACTTCTATAGGATGTACTCATTAAGTTTATGTATTTATTGATTGGTTGATTTATTGGCTGCATTATTTGTCCTGTGATCTGTTTTTGTGTTTCTGCTGCTATATGCATCTGAATTTCCCCATGGGATTAATATATTTTATTTAATCTAATCTAACCTAATCTGTTCTGATCTGATCTAATCTAGCCACCATTTTACTATACCTAGATCCTGGTTTGTTTTACCATGTAGGCCATCTTTTGTGTGCAGTTTTCCTTTCCTCCTCATATTTCTATGCAGCACCTGCATTTATATAATGCCGAGGTGCAACACTCCTCCTGTATGACAGTAAAAGTATCCAGACAAAAGCTGTAAAGTGGAGACCAACAACTGCATCCATGTGATAAAAAAAAGAAATCAATTATTCTTATCTCTTAAAAGAGCCAAATCCTTTGTTAAGTACAGGCATGCACATACAGTACTTTTGGGAAGATCACATCGACTTTCACTTTATTTTCTCTTTAAGTAAGAGGCTTTTTATATGCGATTGAGACAATATAATATTTTATTTGGATTCTGTTACTGTATTCTAAAACCCTTTATTCCTATTCAGTACCACTTGTGTATTCCTTCTGTACACCTTAATTACAGCTCTATGCATATTGTTTTGAGAGTGAAGCCTCAGGGACTCTGGGCCCAGTTCATAATTTAATATATTGTTTGTGCCTCACAGGGAAGCTCTTACCAAGTCACATAACCTGCCAGTGATTGGATTACAAAAATGGTATTCTTAATGTGTGTAGGCTTTTACATATAAAAAATATTCAGCACACAAAATAAAGTGATTTTTAACTTAGATTGGCAACTGACCTTCATTTGTTCCTGGATGAAATTGTTATACAAACCTTAGTTTTTAGTTTAAAAATAAAAAGGCAATATAATACATAACGGCATATACATTGAATATGCAGTAAAAGAATGTAGTCTCATTGTAAGGACCTCATACATAAAAGAAAGTAAGAATAAACTGGTATTTTCCAAATATGAATACTATGGAGAGGCTAAAGATAGATAGATAGATAGATAGATAGATAGATAGATAGATAGATAGATAGATAGATAGATAGATAGATAGATAGATACTTTATTAATCCCAAGGGGAAATTCACATACTACAGCAGCAGCATACTGATAAAAAACAATATTAAATTAAAGAGTGATAAAAATGCAGGTATAACAGACAATAACTTTGTATAATGTTACCGTTTACCCCCCGGGTAGAATTGAAGAGTCGCATAGTGTGGGGGAGAAACAATCTCCTCAGTCTGTCAGTGGAGCAGGACAGTGACAGCAGTCTGTCACTGAAGCTACTCCTCTGTTTGGAGATGATGCTGTTCAGTGGATGCAGTGGATTCTCCATGATTGACAGGAGCCTGCTCAGTGCCCGTCGCTCTGCCACAGATGTCAAACTGTCCAGCTCCGTATCTACAATAGAGCCTGCCTTCCTCACAAGTTTGTCCAGGCGTGAGGCGTCCCTCTTCTTAATGCTGCCTCCCCAGCACACTACCCATAGAAGAGGGCACTCTCCACAACTGTCTGATAGAACATTTGCAACATCTTATTGCAGAAGTTGAAGGACGCCAGCCTTCTAAGGAAGTATAGTCGGCTCTGTCCTCTCTTGCACAGAGCATCAGTATAGGTCTGTACCCTCTACACACAGTCGCCTCTGATAATCACGGGGTCCAGGAGGTGCCTGGGTCTCCTAAAATCCGCCACCAGCTCCTTGGTTTTGCTGGTGTTCAGGTGTAAGTGGTTTGAGTCACACCATTTAACAAAGTCCTTGATTAGGTTCCTATACTCCTCCTCCTGACCACTCCTGATGCAGCCCACAATAGCAGTGTCGTCAGCGAACTTTTGCTTGTCCCTAAGGAGCAGAGGCTGGATGGTGTTGAAGGCGCTAGAGAAGTCCAGAAACATAATTCTTACAGCACCACTACCTCTGTCCAAGTGGGAGAGGGATCGGTGCAGCATATAGATGATGGCATCCTCTGCTCCCACCTTCTCCTGGTATGCGAACTGCAGAGGGTTGAGGGCGTGGCGGACCTGTGGCCTCAGGTGGCGAAGAAGCAGCCGCTCCATGGTAAAGAAGACCTGGAAAGAAGCAGTACAGAAAATGAATGGCCCTAAATGTACTAGGGTCAAATACCATAAATATAAGAGGAGGCAGCCAACCTTATCCTCAGGTTCCCACACTTTATAAATTCTCTTTTACATTCAGCCTTCTGACGAGCCTTCGTTTCTGCCACAGGGTCGATGTCTGCTGCTGTTCATCTTCAATCTTGATGTGAGCTGGCAGGGTGCAGCTTTTTCGGTTTAATTCTCAGTCAGGTGAATGCTAAAGCCAGAGTCCATACAAGCATGATATTCACGTAAAGGGGAAGCCAAAAGTTTTAAATCGGGAGCAGGCCAAGGTCAGAGCCACTGAGTTCTTGCTAACAGTTTGTTTGTGTAAGGACGAAACCAAAATTACCTTAGAGTGACAGAATAATGACAAAGCTATACCAGCAAAATTAAAGCCACACCTTCTGAAGCACTTTAACAAAGTTGCCACATATGCTACACACTGCTAACCTCTATGTGTTTCTCTCTTTAAGAGCTGCTGAAGGTCCACAGACGGCACAGAAAGTCTTACTCAGACCTTAATTAGCCAACACTTACGATATTATAATATAAATCAATCATCATTAAAGTTATATTCTATGATCATCATTAAGAATGTTTTCACAATCTAGTTAAAGATTTTTTTCTTTATAACAATAACTATTTTTCTTTATTTTTGAGTGGCAAAGGCTACAGGCTGATGATAAACAAAACTGTGGTGAAAGTACTAGGAAAGAATTGTTTGCAGTAAATCCTTTGAAGAACAAGAAGTCATTTATTGGGGTTCAACCAGAATTTATAGCTGATGAAAGTAACAGCAAAACATAATCGTGAAAAGCTACAGTTTACCTGTGCACCAGTGGTTGGAGTAGTCCACTTGAGATATCAACAGTAGGAGAAATAAAGCACAAGCTAAAAACCATGGCATTGGTTATTTATTTATTTATAAAACAACATCAAGGCTGACCAAAGTGATGTACAATAAAACCCAACATATCAGACACAATAAGATTTAAAGACAGCAAGTGAAGGAGCCTGCCTAACATGCAACGGCAAATCGTTCCAGAGTTTGGAGCTGCAACTGAAAAAGCTTGATCACCTCAGAGTTTGCATCGTGTCTTAGGAACAAGTAAAAGCAACTGGTCTGCAGACCTGAGAGAACGGTACATAAGGGTGCAGCAGTTCTGACAGATAAAATGGGGCACAACCATTAAAGGATTTAAAAACAAATACAAGAATCTTAAAATGGATTAGAAAACAGACTGGAAGCCAGTGAAGGGAAGCCAAACTTGGGGTAGTGTGCTCATGCTTGCTTGTACCAGTTAAAAATCGAGTAGCTGCATTTTGCACCAGCAGTAGGTGAGCAATGGAGGCCAGGCTAATTCCAAAAAGAAGCGCATTGCTGTAGTATTGGTTAGGTTTATGGGTAGATAAAAACAGACACTGGCTTTTGATGTCATTTAAAAACAATATGTCTGGCTGGAGTGGAGGGGCCAGAATCCCCCAATATTGGACAGAAAAAGCAGCTTCTGTCTTAGTATTGTACATAGACAGACAAAAGGCGTATCTTAACAGGTCAGGAGATAAAACAGCCACCTCTATTCCCTGATCACTCTCTGACATTGATCAAAGGCAATGATATGCATGCTGCTTCCTCGGTTGCCTTTTTTTTCTTTTGTGTTCCTTTATTGTTGTAAGTGAAATGAAAAGCATGTGTATTTTACAGCAGTGACTAGATATGATTACCAGCCAATGTTAGATTTAAAACACAGACAATCAGACTTAATTTAGAAAAAAGAATTGTACAAACATTTGCTCTCTAAAGAAGCAGGTGTCAAAACTTCAGCAAGATGATTATAAGAAGGGATGTGCTTATCAGACTCGTATAAACACACATCCTGCTAGCTGATGAATCACAATGCTGAACACTTTCAAATGAGTATGAGAGACTGAAATTATACTGTGATTCAGCCGACTTCATAGATTATTATCATCTGGAATTTGCAGCTGACTCAACTAACGAAGATATAGGGGATATGTACTGTTTGATTGACGATTTTTGGTTCCCAAGTTTTGAGGTCCTTTTCCCATTGGGTCTCCATAACCTAAAATACATACTTTCCTGTATCAACTGCAGAAAAATTCCACAATCTTTCTGATGATGATTGACATAAACTCAACAAGACAACGTGAAACTTACTTTGTGATCCCAGTAAAAAAAAGTCATCTATGCAGCATGAACCAGAGGCTGCTTTAATTTTGGTGGGAGACTCCAGAGATCTGATATTTTAAAAAGTTGCATAAAAAACAGGATTGATTTATTTCGTTCTGGTTATAGTGACCAAAATCCACAGTGAATAGTGTCAGATTAACAAAAAAGGCAGTATATCAGCTGTCACAATACAGTCAGGTGTTGAAAGGTAGCAAATGCCTGTGTTTCTCTTTTAGGTTCTGTACTGCTAATGTGTGCACTGTATTTTCGAATGGCAGAACATAAATAGCTAAGTGATGGTGTGACGCCCCATGCACTGGTACCTCTGCACACACTCAAACTCTGGGCATGTGTAACGTAACCGAACGGATCAGTGGTGTAAAATGGAGGCACACAACCAAACAAAATATGCAAAAGAAAACAAGTCTTTATTAAAGTGCCAGCAAGACAAAAAAAATCTAATGTCATGTACTTCAAATTAAATGCAGTCCTCTGCAATGACACAGCCTTAATATATACACAACAATAAACAGAAATAAGTGATGGTGAATATGTACAGGATTTACAATGGCTCAAAATAAAGGTGACAAAAAATAACAAAAGCAAACATTCAGACAGCTCTTCTTCTCCTTCCTAGTCACAGGACAAACATCAAGAAGACAGAAAAAACAAGTTTTCAAAATCAAAAGTGAAGGAAATGGCACAAGCTCAAAAATACAGGGAAATCAGTGTAAAAATAAATAACTCTATATTAAGGAATGCTCTACAAAGATTGCTATATAATTTGCTCAGCTACCTTCTCTCTCTAAAGCCAGATGGTCAAATGACAATCCTTGCTCTTCGGTTCATTGGTTTTATATGCTGGGCTGATTTACTTGGCCAATCATTAATGCCAGCCCGATACCATTCAGTCAACAGTGATGTCTGTGACAGTCCACCCCTGCAGCCTTGATCTAGGCATCTTGTTCACATACTTCTAAGAAAGTAAAAACCTGTAAAGCAAGGAAATGAGAAATCTTTAGCCTTAATTCTCAAAATCTTAATAGATCAGTTCATTCTGTCCACATCCAATGTATCTGCACATGTTATGAAAAACACCACAGTTCATTTGGCCATATGTTTTGTTTTGGTAGAGTTCTATATTATTATACTTTTCCCCTTTGTATTCTTTATTGTGTAGACTTTATCAGAATGCTTCAAATCTCTTAGATGTACCACTGTTAGTAAAGCATTGTACTTTATAACTTCTCCCCACCTATAACCTCAGGAAACTACATAGAGTAAAAGACAAGCAGGAATTAAGCTGCAACTTTAAATAATGTATTATTGCTAATATTCAAAATAATAACAATAAGCAAAGTACATGTAAATATTGGTAACCACATAACCTGATAAATGCTAGATGTGTAGTTTCAGGCATCAAGCAGACTTGCAGTTACTTAAATGTCTCTAGTTAAGTCATCATTTCTAGTCAGCTTTCTTCAGGACAAGTCCGCATGTCTGTCTCAATATGGCTGCTGAGCTGTGCTCCTCAGTGTGTTGTCTTCCTGGCCATGGGGTGAGAGAGAGAGAGAGAGAGAGAGAGAGAGGGAGGGGTAAAGCAACCAAATGTATAGATTCTCTGTCCATATCCTTACACCAATAGGGCATCATGGTACAGAATGGCTTTTGATTCATTACCAATCCCGAACAGCCATACTTCAGATGAAGACCATTTGTTAAGCTAAAGCTTGCCAGCTAGGTAGTTTGGGTTTCCTGTGGGGTTTGGTTGAGAGTATGTCCTGCAAAGAATTACTTGCTAATCCAGTATGAGCCACCCACCAACAACCCTGCAATAAAATTCACATTCTAAGTCAGTACTAAAGATGCAAGGGGGTTGGGTTAGCATTGCTGTTCTCAACCATGAAACACTAATATTACATTTGCTTTGTCTGACTTACAAATAAATATATACAAAATAATTATCAACTTATATACAAAATTTCACACCACAACACCAAGAAAACAAAATACTGACCAATAACATTAATTACTATACTGTAGTTATAAAATGTTAGAAATATGTAGTAATGGCTTATACATTAACAATTTCGATTCCAAGCCCACCTTTTCCACTCCAGTGTATGTGTTATATAAATCGGTCACCAGTCAAAACTAACCATGTGGCCCACCAAATTGCCCTTCAATACCTTGACTAGCAAAACTGTTTTGGGAGGATTCCATTTACCGATTCTAGTTCTGCATTCAACACAATTGTTGATTCTGTGTTGAAAAGTTGGACATCTGAGCCTGTGTAACTTCATAGGCAAGTAAATATTAAAATTCCTCATAGACAGACTACTAATCATAAAGACAGGCAATTAAGAATGGGTTACTGTCCCTGGTTCATTCACAACTATATATCCTAATTAGTGTTCATTGGAAAATGTCATCAGTGTAGTTTTCAAAATGAGTGTGCTGGGTTTGCCCAGAATCTTGTTCACCAAGGATTTTTCTGGAAATTCACTGTGCAGCTGAATTAGACAACCTTCTTTTTATTCCTTAAGGCTCTTGATGCTTTACGAGGCTAGCGTGATATCACAGAGCTGTAGCGGCCATGTTGGATGGGGATGTCACTACCATAGACATATATAGATAGACGCCGCATTCACTGTGTTGCCCAGTCGACAGTTGTGGCATTAGTTATTGCATCTAATGCCACAACAACTGTGTTATTGCAACCGTGTTCTTTGGCTGCAGGGTTTTTTTAAGAGTTGTGCTTATGTTTTGGTTATTGCTTGTTTCTGTTTTTTTGGATTAAAATCACTTAATTAGGATTGTGAATTTAGATTGTGAAGTTGGATGTAATAGCTAATCTTTAATTGTTTCATTGTTAGTTTTGAGACATTTGCCTTTGTATTTTTGCTCCTGGTTAACAATTGGCTTGACACACGGTTCATATTGGTGTCTGAAAATGCAAAACGGACAAGTAATATCCGGTTTAGAAGACTGATTGCTGCTGGAGTCTTGACCTAAAAAGTTTGACACGAGGCACTGGCGTGTTGCATTTGAATTTCAGGCCCATAGAACAAAACTAAGGATTTTTGTCACTTCTTTTTTCTGTTTTGTTCATTATGTGGTGCTTATAGCTAGACTTATATAAAAGAGTATCTTTGACATCACACAGCACAATGATAATGCTGCCTACAAGAAACATGGCAAACACCTAGATATACACAGAGCTGACTGAAAGACCAGCCAAATGCCAAAAGTAGGGATGCACTTGATTTTTCTCCACTGAAAACATTTACAGTTGTGCTTAAAAGTTTGTGAACCCTTTAGAATTTTCTATATTTCTGCATAAATATGACCTAAAACATCATCAGATTTTTACTCAAGTCCTAAAATTAGATAAAGGGAAAACAGTTAAACAAATGAGACAAAAATATTATACTTGGTCATTTATTTATTAAGGAAAATGATCGAATATTACATATTTGTGAGTGGCAAAAGTATGTGAACCTTTGCTTTCAGTATCGGGTGTGACCCCCCTTTGCAACAATAACTGCAACTAAACGTTTCCGGTAACTTTTGATCATTCCTGCACACCAGCTTGGAGGAATTTTAGCCCATTCCTCCGTACAGAACAGCTTCAACTCTGGGATGTTGGTGGGTTTTCTCACATTAACTGCTCACTTCAGGTCCTTCCACAATATTTCGATTGGATTAAGGTCAGGACTTTGACTTGGCCATTCCAAAACATTAACTTTATTCTTCTTTAACCATTCTTTGGTAGAACGACTTATGTGCTTAAGGTCATTGTCTTGCTGCATGACCCACCTTCTCTTGAGATTCAGTTCATGGACAGATGTCCTGACATTTTCCTTTAGAATTCTCTAATATAATTCAGAATTCATTGTTCCATCAATGAAGGCAAGCCGTCCTGGCCCAGATGCAGCAAAACAGGCCCAAACCATGATACTACCACCACCATGTTTCATAGATGGGGTAAGGTTATTATGCTGGAATGCAGTGTTTTCCTTTCCCCAAACATAACTCTTTTCATTTAAACCAAAAAGTTCTATTTTGATGTACTTGTCCGCAAAACATTCTTCCAATAGCCTTCTGGTTTGTCCACGTAATCTTTAGCAAACTGCAGACGAGCAGCAATGTTTTTTTTGGAGAGTAGTGGCTTTCTCCTTGCAACCCTGCCATGCACACCATTGTGGTTCAGTGTTCTCCTGATGGTTCACTCATGAACATGAACATTAGCCAATATGAGAGACGTCTTCAGTTGCTTAGAAGTTACCCTGGGGTCCTTTGTGACCTCGCCGACTATTACACGCCTAGCTCTTGGAGTGATCTTTGTTGGTCAACCACTCCTGGGGAGGGTAACAATGGTCTTGAATTTCCTCCATTTGTACACAAACTGTCTGATTGTGGATTGGTGGAGTCCAAACTCTTTAGAGATGGTTTTGTAACCTTTTCCAGCCTGATGAAGATCACTTAGACTTATTTAGACTTAGTTCCTCCCGTGCATTTTGCACATTGGACAACAAGCATCCACCAACGAGGTCGATCCTCAGCGATAATATTCATATTTTGCCAACTGATGTCGATGTTCTTGAGGTCTTCATGCAGGGTTCTTCTCCAGGTAATCTTTGGTCGTCCAATATTCCTTTTTCCCCCCGGGGGAACCCAGTACATCTCGATCTTCAGGTGCCGATTCGGTGCTCAGTGACAATCACTTCCAGTCGGTGAGTGTTTGCTCTTCTTAGAACTTCATTGTTTGTGATGCAGTCGCGATAGGAGATTCGAAGAATTTTTCTCAGGCAGCATTGTTGGAATGTATTCAGCTTTCCGACGACCCGCTTCGTATGTTTCCACATCTCACTAGCATAGATGGCCATCGGAATAACAATGGTGTTGAGGAGATGTAACTTGATGGGCGTGTTGACCGATGCCGATGCCCAAATTTGGTGGAGGCGTTGGAAGACTGCTGAGGCCTTGCCAATTCTGTAGCTGACGTCCACGTCTGTACCGCCGTCCTTGGCCACGATGCTCCTGACGTATGTAAAATGGTCGACCTCATCTACCAGCTTATTCTCGATCTTGATTCCTGCGCTGGTCCTTCGGTTGAAGGTCATGATCTTCGACTTTTCAGTGCTGATGCGAAGACCCACCTTCAAAGCATCTTCACTCAGTGAGATGGTCATTCGTTGGAGGGAGCATCAACAACTCTTTTTCTGAGGTCCTCAAAAATCTCCTTTGTTCGTGCCATGATACACTTCCACAAACGTGTTGGGAAGAGCAGACTTTGATAGATCCCTGTTCTTTAAATAACACAGGGTGCACACTCACATCTGATTGTCATCCCATTGATTGAAAACACCCGACTCTAATTTCACCTTCAAACTAACTGCTAATCCTAGAGGTTCACATACTTTTGCCACTCACAAATATGTAATATTCGATAATCTTCCTTAATAATTAAATGACCAAGTATAATATTTTGTCTCATTTGTTTAACTGGTTTCTCTTTATCTACTTTTTGGACTTGAGTGAAAATCTGATGATGTTTTAGGTCATATTTATGCAGAAATATACAAAATTCTAAAGGGTTCACAAACTTTCAAGCACAACTGTAGCTCAAAAAAGAAAAAAAAATTATACATTCCGTATTTAGCTGATGTTATGACAGATTTTAAGAGTGCACCAGAAGATAGATGAGGATGCAGACAAAGGGTCAATACAAGGAGAATTAAAAACACAAGCGTCAAAGCTAAAGCAAGAGATGGAAATTGTGGTAACAAGTTAAAGAGCAAAAAGTCAAACCAATAGAACTGAAGAATCTTTTAAAAAGGTCATTTGAAAAAGGGTTTTGAATCTGCAACTTGGATAAGGAAATGACCTCCAAAGGCATATCCCTAACAACACGTGAAGTGGTTCAAACAAATGGTGGCAATCATGAAAAATACAGAATGGTGTATGAAACAATCCAAAATATTGGTAACTCTTAAAGTGATTGAAATTTCCAAAGAAAAAAAAAACAGATTCACATTCACTAGCTTCAAAAACCCCTAAAATTAGTGTTAGATCTCAGAAATGTATTGAGAAAAATGTATAAAAATTAAAAACAGAAACCAAAACCCTAAGAGACGAATGAGGAAATGTGCCCCCCAGCTGCTTGACAGAATGTTTCCATTCTGTTTCCATTGCTTTCCTTTGCTGGTTGTGGATGACATTTTGAAGCTATGCCTCCTGTTCTGTAACAATCAAGTAAAATGTCACACTGCATTATATCAGGGGGAGTATTGATGACATCTTTAGAAGATTGGACTGGTTTCTTAACAACGAGGAATAAGTGACATAATGCGAGAAACTTTTATGAAAGCAAATGCAAATGGAAAAAGAACAGGAGAAGGAGAAACGCTAATACTGGGACAAATTGGGATGCAAATCAACGTTATTTAAACAAGTTGAGCTTAATATACAATGTGCATTCATATGACCTGCCAACAAACGACTGGACAAAGCACTCCAAACAAGCTAATTCCACCCATATTTTGTTCACGTTTTATTTGTTTAGCTATTCTATTTTCAGTTCAGTTTTTTTAATATGTACTTTTTGAAAATGCTTGGCTTGAATAATAACAGGATTTTTCACCAGCTTGAAATCTTATAATTCTATCTCATTTAAAGAGAAACTGATTTAATCCAGGCCAAAAAAAAAAGGTGCAAAAAATTAACGGATAAAAGTATTTGTTGTGTTTTTCTGAAATTCGACTTTGGCTTTAGACAGGACTTTTCATTTTGGTGCATCAGTAGCCAACAGCAAAGAAAGGCGACCACAGAAGTGTTATTTTTTATCTTGTGAAGAAGGAGCTAAACTTATGCTGGGATTTAAAGAAGTTAGCTTAAGTTTCAAAAACATTAAACAATCCTCATTGAATGGTGCAATTTTAAAGTTTGCAAGGTAAATACAACCAACCTAATCTTTAACAGTCCACATCACTGAACATGCATAGAATATTGAAATGTTTATTAAACATTTTACATTACTTGAAAATGAAAGCTTTTACACTCATTTCTGTCTAATGTGGAAATTAAGCACAAATATCTTGTGGAACGAGAAATTACTTTCCCACTCTATTTACTTCATTTTCACATTATCGCAGAATTGTTTTGCAGCTAGTAACTTTTCAGGCTAGAGACATGAGCATGCCGTGAACGCACAATAACCCACAGTCATTTGCAAACAGCTATTCTATAACACAAGTCTTAAAAGATATTGCACCAAATAAAATTGATTGTTTAATTGCAATTTTACAGAGCACTCTTTGTGAACCTTCAGCAGTTGACCTAATGCAAAAAATAAAAAAATCAATATCTAAATTCACTGGGAAAAATGAGCAATGACTTTCGAATGCCAAATACATGGTGTCAAAGGAGAAAAGGGGAAATAAAATTCCAACATGACATGAGTCATGGAGAAAATGAAATTCTTGGGGGCCAATGTTCTGTGCACAAAAGAAAAGGCTTGCAGACGCAGCTCTTACTTGAGAATTCTAATAGTGTGTAGTCAAAATACTGTATTTCCAAGCATTTTATCATTTGGAGTAATAAATACGCTCTTTTTGCTGTTCTTTGTTTTACTTTATTCTAAAAGTGTACTGTCTAGCAATGTTTACAAGACTTTTCTAGGTTTTCCTTTCATTTGTATTGTACTGAGGAATTGCGTATTTGTTACCCAATCCTCAGACTGATGTCTTACGTGTAAATTCCTTGCCTGGTCAATAAACGGATCATGTTTACAGTGGTTTGATTGTGAGTCATTTGTGCTTTTGAAAATATAAATTGCAGATATGACAGCACCTTGCTCACTTTGTGGCGAGTGTGAAGTTATGTGGGTGGCTACAATGAAAAAGCCACGTCTGTGTGCAGTTGCTGCATCCACATCTGAAAGGAGTTTAAAGAGAATATCCATCCATTATCAAACCCACTATACCCTAACTACAGGGTCACGGGGATCTGCTGGAGCCAATCCCAGCCAACACGGGGCGCAAGGCAGGAAACAAACCCTGGGCAGGGTGCCAGCCCACCGCTGTTAAAGGGAATATCCCATGGGCAAATAGGAGATACACAGAGCATGCTGCAGGACTTGCTACTACACTGCTGCTGGATGTTCAAATGATGATTAAAAATTATTCAAAGAAACTCACAAATACTACAAATCACAATTTTGTTTTGGCATCACAGCCTAATAAAGTATTGCTATTTTATATTAATTATATTTATTGAATAAACTTATATTGACAAAAATAGTAAAATTTACTAATTGCTTTTATTCACTGAAACAGACCATCCTCATTTGTTCTCTTTCCTTCAACCATATTCTCAACAACAGCAACTCAGCATGTACTCTGAGAAAAAAAGGAATTGGTCTGTGGCGTTGTTCTCTGTTTTCTAGTTGCTTAGCTTTATTCCATAATCTATTTTATTTTTGTGTTTTGTTTCTTTAGTATTTTTTATGGTGCATACACACACTGAACCATAAATAGCATGTAACACTAAGTGTTGATTTGTATTGTGAAGTATGAGGTGGTGCATACAGGTCATCAATGGTGTTGGCTCTTTCAAAAATGAAAAGTTTTGATTTGACAAGAATTTACTAAAATGAGTGCAGCTGAGATTTTTCTGTCGTGTGTACAAAGTATGATTAAATTTTTGAAAGTAAAACTAAATGCCTTTTTTTTGGTTAGTACTCCAAGTAGGGTGGGTTACTGTTTTGTTTGTTGGTATCCCCACTACCTGCTTAATGTGGCTTCCCAATGTAGTAATTTTGTATTGAACTTCAAACATTTGTATTATAATTAATTTAAAGAAAATTTTGACCACAATAACAAATAAGCCAAAAATATCCATCCTCTCCCTTCTTCTGCTGTTCATGGAATATTATCAGGTCCATAATCAGAGCCCAGTAGCTCAAAGAAGTGCTGGGGACATTTATTTTCATGCTTACTCGTAGATTTAATTTTCTGGGAAAGGTGTGTCCATAATGGAATTCTCTCTTATATATATTTCTCTTCTGGTTCGTCCTGCTTCCTCTTCAAACCCGGTCACGTCACGTCACGTCACCGCCCCATATCTAGCCTGACCGCATGACCTTTCACTTCGGTGGTGACGTGACGCCAATGGGGTCATGAGAGAGGAGCGGGGAACGCGGTAGTCCGAAGGAGGAATAGGAATCGAGAAAAGTGGCGTGGGGGTGTATGGGAGGCCAAGCCAGCGTGGGGAAGGTTTTGAAAGAGGAGGAAAGTGAATCAAGAAATGCCATGTGGGCTGCGTGTGGGGGGGACCGGGTTTGAAGAGGAAGTAGGACGAACCAGAAGAGAAATATATACCGGGTTTGAAGAGGAAGCAGGACAAACCACGTGGGGAAGGGTTTGGAAGAGGAAGAATAGGAGTCGAGAAATGCCGTGTGGGCTGCGTGTGGGGGGGACCGGGTTTGAAGAGGAAGCATGACGAACCAGAAGAGAAATATACTATCAACAAGTCCCAAAGACAAACGTTTGCAAAGATTTGCGTTAATCTACAACAACCAGTCTTCAGCCACGGTCAGTTGTACGTGGCTTTTTCTAGGGTTAGATCTTTTGACTCATTATCTGCTGTCTCCAGCAAAACACCTATTCACAACAATTCTTTCTAGAAGTATTTCTTTCTTCAGTATTTCTTTCTTCTTGATTTCTGAATTCCTTTCTCACCATTTTCTGTTCCTATTCTTCCATATGCTACGGCGGGTGTCGGCTAGTTATTTTTAATGTGTATAGAATACTGATAATATATATACAATAGTAATTTTTTTCTTTTGGCTGCACAAAATTTAAGAATTGTTTGATAAATTAATAATATGATGTGGGTTCTAGTACAGTATTAAGAAATACGAGGTAGTCTGACTTTGTGCAGTGCAATATTTTCTTTTCTTAAAGTTTAGTGATGTTGTTTGTTTAACCTGTAGGTATATTTAATAAATTACCCCTTTAAGCTTTTTGGCCTACCTGTTTCATTCAGAATACTTTGCACAAAACAAAAGCCCACCTCATAAGAGTGTGTGGTAACACCATCTCTCTAATGTTTCTTTAATGTGTATCACACCCAGAAGATGTTGGCTGGTCAAGATTTAAAGTGATACATAAATAAGAAATTCTTATTTGTTGTCACCCAGAAATGTTGTAGGAAAAATACTATTGTGAAAAAGCTATACAAAAACCGGGGCACTGTGCAATTACTGACCCTGCGCTCTGACCCCTAAAGCTCATGCGAATTTCCCCTTGGGGATTAACAAAGTTTATCAACTCCAAAAAATCAAAAAATAATCGTGTCTGCAAAAATATGAAAATTATCAAACATGTTTTTTAAAATCATATTTGTCCATGACGTCATTGTTTTCTCAATGGCTATGTCCTGCTGTACTCCCATTCCCACAAACCAACACCTCCCATTATTTCTGCTTGAGATCTACCTGTCTTTTATATCTCACTTCTTCTCTGAACACCTCACTAAATGTAATACTTCTTATGTTTTATATATATATACTAGCAAAATACCCGCGCTTCTCAGCGGCGAAGTACTGCCTTAAAATTTTTATTAAGAAGAAAATTAAACCTTTTTAAACTGAGGGAAAATATACCAATAATTATTTGTTAAGGATCTCTTTGTATGCCACGTTGTCAGTTCGCCCCTCC
>JANRMT010062856.1:66149709-66193852 GCA_026402145.1 Polypterus bichir lapradei
ACACACCTTTAAAAGCAGCAAGCAGATTTTTAATTATTTTCTTAAATAAAGTGCATGCCAGAATTCGTAATAATCAATAATCACAACAGTCCAATCCTTTCCTCCCAGCAGCTCCGTCACACTCCCTCCCAACTCCAGCTCTCTGCTGGGTCTCGACCAGTCCTTTATATATTCCTTGACCCAGAAGTGCTCCTCCTCTTCCGGGTCAAATGACACATCATCAGTTTTTAGCAGCCCAGAAGTACTGTGGGCTTCCGTCCTCCTGACTCCAAAGTACTTCCGGGAGTAGGAAAGTAGGAGTCCCCAGGTCCTTTATGAGCTCCCCCTGGCGGCACCCACAGCACCCAACAGGGCTGAGGAAATGGACTCCATGTCCCAGGATGCCCTAAGAGAATCCGGGGTACAGCTACCGTCCAGGGGAGCTGCCACCTAGCGTTCTGGGGGAGGCAGTGTCCTGAAAATTCTGCCTTCCTCCATTCTTTCAGTTCAGGTACATCCTGACTGGATTGAGCTGCCAGCCGTTTATCACAATATATATAAAGATACCTTTACAGTAAGAACCTTCAAGTACATTAAACTAATTCCCTGAAGCTTCCAATACTAAAATTTTACTGCTCAGAAGTTGATCTTTGATGGCTTATGAGACTTAAAAGAGATTTTTATTTTTGCTTCCTTTAAGAATTAACTTTGTCACAGATGTTTCTCTTAAAATTCCTTAGGAAAAATATCTTTAAACAAAAAGCAGATATCAAGTACAACTGAGGTAAAATGAGTCAAAATTCAGAATTTGGTTTGAAAAGCATGTTATATTTTGTGAGATCTCTTTCTAGACTTGTTTTAACCCCTTTCAAGACTTTATATTTCTTACTTATTATTTGACTGATGTTTTTATCCAAGGTGGATTGCAATATTTGAGATACAATCTCTTACATTTCTTTTGCTTTTCCATTAGGAGGGCAGGCAGGTGAAATGACTTGTTCACGGTCATGCAGTGTCCGCAGAGGAATTTAAAGCCTCAGTGTTTGAAGTCCAGCCTTAACCACTTTGCCACATTTCATGCCTTTCTTCCCGAATGAGTATGACCTAACTGTAGCACTATAATATAAATTAGAGCAATTAATATTATTCAGAAGCAAGGACTATTTATTACCATAAACAACTGTCCATACATTTCACCCTATATTACTGAGCACACAATGCAAATACTTTCAAACTGGAAAAAAAAAATACATCAAGACACTACTTGGAAAATCTGAGCCCATTGTATGAGTTGCTGAGATTTCTGGTGAAACTTGAGAGGAGACACTTGTGAGAATAACAGGATGTTTTTTCTCAGACAAAATGTCTGAGAAGCATGAGACAAAAGAAAATGTCTCGATTTTACTTCTTTCTGATCTCAGTGTTGTCTAGGAAAACCAGAAAGCTATTAAGGAGATTTCTTTTGTTCTTTAATTCCTATCAATTGGTGTGAAAATGTATTTATCTGAATAAATCTGATAATTTCAGATCTTGCCGTTCCATTGAGAGGACACTATATAATAGTAAATTGAACTGAACTCACTACCATACTCAATACTATTTATTGTGTACTAATTTTTGCTAAACATCAGATCTCTCCACCACCACAAGGCCATCCTAAACCTAATCAGACAACCAATTCTTATTTTTAAATAACACATTCCACAGGGTATACCATCCATCCATCCATTATCCAGGGCACAAGGCAGGAGACAAACCCCGGGCAAGGTGCCAGCCCACTGCAGGGCACACACACACCCACACACTAGGGACAATTTAGAATCGCCAATACACCTAACCTGCATGTCTTTGGACTCTGAGAGGAAACCCGAGGACCCGGAGGAAACCCATGTAGACACGGGGAGAACATGCAAACTCCACGCAGGGAGGAACCCGGGTCTCCTAACTGTGAGGCAGCAGTGCTACCACTGCGCCAACGTGCCACAAGGGTATACTATCCAGAATTATTTTACAAAGCACACAATGTTACAGGATAAATAAGTACAATAAAATGTAATTTGAAAATATAAACTAACAGAGAAACTAGTGCTGTATTGTGAATAACTTTGATATTACAAAATTGCTATAAGAGAGCAGACTGATAGTAGGAATGGATAAGCAGTTAAGTAGAATTGATATCAGGACTGAGCATTGACTGTATCAGAGTTTGTTAGAAAATAAACTAAACACAGAAATGCAGCAAAAGAGGGAGAATGAAGGATTTAAAGTCAATTTGAAAGTTGATGATGCCTCATGGAGAATTCTAAGCAGAAAGTTCCAAAGAACAGAAGCCACAAAGCTAAACACAGTCCATCTAGTTAGGATGTCATCATTAGCACAGGATTTCGACTACCAGACTAAGGTCTAGCAGCATCTGTGAATAGATACATTTTGAGTGAATCTAGCCCTAAAATGTCTGTAATCTGCTATAACCTACATTTATGTGTAGTTTGGGTATCAAAATCAGTGATGCTCGAGATAACATGTTTAAAATTAAATCAAATTATGGAGCTAATGGAACTTGCTGCTGTCAAAGAATGAGCTTTGATACTAAAAAATGGCATTACACCACTGGTCAAAGTCATTGCTATAATGATAAAATAGGCATAGCGAAATGAAATAATCAGTGATGCATCATGTCCTCCCTAGCAGCAGCTGTAGGAGGAGAAGGCTATACTAAAAATAATGAGCCTTGTTTTAAATATGGAGACTAATGAGGCATTCTGTGTAAACAAATCTGGATGCCAGAATATTGAAAATAACCTCTATACTTAGAGAACTGACTATCCAAGAACAACATGTGGAATAGCTTTTACATTTGATGCTGTAGTATAATTTCATCATCATGTGATACTGCTTGCTGTTAGCAGTGCTGCATAAAATAAAATAAAGACAGCTTGACTGACTGGTGAGTGGGACGGTAAGCTCCAGTATCATTTTTTAAATATTCATATCCCAGTCTGTGCACCATGAGGAGCCTGCACATTGTCCCTGTGTCCACAGTGGCCTCTTTTATATCAGATATATACACGTAAGGTTGATAAGGCAGATAACCTTGGTATTGCACAAGTAACTGAGAACTTGATGTGCTGGTTCCCAGTCCAGAACTGGTTTCCCAGATGCTGTTAGTGCAGGTGAAAGCTCTCTTATCCCTTTGCTAGAATTAGTAGGTATGGAAAATGAAATAAAGAATGATTGAGGAGCCAGAAGTGCAAGTTGGGGCATATCATTTAACAAAATTTTAGAACCATGTGATTTATTTTTTAATATTAACTCCTTGTTACAGGCTAAAGAACTAAAATGATGTTTTTTGTACCTGTGTAACCCAGAGATTTTAGGAAGACAGTATGAACCTGTCCCAACATTGAGGAAAAACTTGTTTTTTACACAAAGTCATAAGATTTTTTGAATCTTGATTTTACCTTTTGTTTCAATATAAGGAAAGATTAGTGTATTATGTACTCTAAGTCTGTCCAATCTCTCAGAGGCCTCACTATATTTGAAACACAATATAAGCATTACATTTATTGGAGAGATATTAAAAATAAAAAATATATAGTGTTCTCTCCAAAGCACACTATCTGATTGTTCAGCAAGGAAAGGATGCCAAGATCCTTAAATTATACTGGGAGGGAGAATTTTTGATCAAGTGAAACTGAATAACATAACTGAACCCCATGGCTCCTCCCCGGTCAGATGGCTGCACATATTTTGAATGATTTACTTTAGTTTCACCCAAGTGAATTGGCAGAAGGCCTGGAAGATTGGCTTGCTTTTTTGATGAAGCTTTAGTCATCAATTAACCAGCAGTTGATCCAATCAATAGATTCAATAGATTTTGCAAAACAGTACAGCGTGCACCTTTAGTAAAAGAAACTCCAGTCAGGCTGGACTGTAATCTTCCACTGAAAATAATTTTTTCTCCAGTTTTTGATTTTACGTGAAGAAGAAAATGTTGAAACAGATACCAATTTTCAGATTGTGTATTAGACCACTAAACTGCATATGCATCTGTCCGAAAACCTGTCACTCAAGAGCAGGGCCACAGATGGCTGAAGTGGGAACCTAAATTGGGAAAACACAGACAGTACATTGGATAGCGAAACTGATGATGATGCACAGGTCAGACACTATAAGAATCAGAAGCAAAAAAATCTAAACAACAGTGTCATCAATTTGTCAGAGAATTCAGGTTTTTGCTGGCAGGATTATAAAGGGCCTTCAAAGATACTCATTGATTTTCTTCCAGAATGTAAATAATTATTCCTGCAAGATAGTTTTAATTATTAAATTGTTAACAACCAAAAAATAAAATGGGTAAGAAAAAATTTAAAAGAGGTAAATTGACAGTTTCATTTATATATTCCATGACCTTTGTTTTTTTTTTTCTTGATAGGCAATCATATCATTTGAAGGAGGAACATTTTCTTAAATGTATACATCACAGTGACACTTTTTGCTTATGATATATTGTTTTGTGATATTTTTCATACCATTACATTTTTAATACCAACTATTGGTGTTAAAAATGTAATGGGATGACACAATAGGTTAATAAATCAGTATAAATCAGTACTGAATTTCTTAATCCAATTTTAGGTTCATGGTGAAATGGAACCCATTAAATATATAATGATCATTGTTAAGGACATCATTCAAAAATCAAGCCTGTTATTTCTAAATGCACCCTTGAAACAGTGATATGTGCTTTTATAACCTTTCATCTAGACTACTGCAATGCGTTTCTTTTTGGAATTAGCCAGGCCTCCATTGCTCACTTACAGCTAGGGCAAAATGCCGCTGCTTGATTTTTAACTGGTACAAACAAGCATGAGCACACTACCCCAATTTTGGCTCCACTACACTGGCTTCCAGTTAGTTTTCGAATCCATTTTAAGATCCTTGTATTTGTTTTTAAATCCTTTAATGGTTGTGCCCCCATTTTATCTGTCAGAACAGCTGCACCCTTATGCACCATCTCACTCTCTCAGGTCACCAGACCAGTTGCTTTTACTTGTTCCTAAGACACGACGCAAACTTAGAGGTGATCAGGATTTTTCACTTTCAGCTCCAAAACTCTGGAACGATGTGCCATTGCATCTTAAACAGGCTCCTTCACTTGCTGTCTTTAAATCTTATTTAAAAACACACTTTTACTTCCTGGCTTTTAACCCAATGTGAGATGTTGACTCTCTGTGTATTTGCTATTATGAATTTCTTCAGCTCTTATGTGTTTCTGTTTCTTTTATCCTTTGGTTATCGTGTGTCTTATATGTTGGGTTTTATTGTACAGCACTTTGGTCAGCCTTGATGTTGTTTTTAAAGTGCTAAATAAATAAATTTTCACTTTGCCTACCTACCGTTTGTAGCACTTTTGTATGCTTTATTTTTACAAAAGTATGTTGTGAGCAGCAGTTAATACTGACTAAAAAAATACTCTGTTAAAAAATTTTAAACAATAAGAAGAAGAGAACGATATGGTCAAGTAAAAGGCAAGTGACAATAGCAACAACAGCAATTTATTTCTTTTATAGCCCAAAATCACAAAAGAAATACCTTACTGGGTTTTAACTGGCCCTGTTTTTGACTGCCCCCAGCCTTGACTCCCTAAGAAGATAAGAATAAAACTCCCAAAGATAAACCCTTGTAGGGAAAAAAATAGAAGAAATCTTGGGAAAGGCAGTTCAGAGAGAGACCCCCTTGTAGGTAGGTTGGGTGTGCAATAGGTGTCAAAAAATGGGGTCAATACAATACATACAATACACAAGTGACCTTACCTGATGACAGAAAAAGAGTCTTCAAAGTCAAAGCACTAACTAAAAATCAAAGTTAAAAATGTAGAGGTAGACTGTCTTGCAAGGAGTCTCAAAAATATTTATCTAACCTTGGATAATCTAGGAATGCATGAAGTGACCTTGATATAGTGTTTATACAGCATTACATTGATTTTGTTCAGTCTTGTGCATCATGGAAAACCGTCTCACGCAGCCCATGGCTAAAACAAAATGGCAGCAATAACGTTAAAAAAATGGTTGTCTTTTCTGGAAAGCCACTGTTTATAAAATAAAATACAAAAGTAAATTCCTTCAGTCTGGAAACCACAAAAAAAGATGCTAAAATGGAATTTTATTCCTAGTTTTTGTCTTGTTGAAGTTAGTTCAAAAAACAATGGCTGCACAGAATTTCAAAAGTATTTCTTAGTAGCCATGAGATGAACTAGCATGAGTTAAGGGCCACATAATAACTAAATATTAAACAAAGCAGTCCTTCCTTATCTACTCCCTACTGATATTTATAATGTAGTATTGGACTTGGTAAAGGTCCAAAAATTGTTTTGGAATGCAAGAAAGGAAAATGGTATGATTCCTTTAAATATCAGGGAAGAATTCAAGTTTTCTTCTGCATTACATGCGGGATTGATGCACCTTTGTGCAGTCATAATGTTGAAGGTCTAGCCTGCGTCAGCAGAATTATCAGGTACAAAACAGGAACCAGCCCTCGATAATAAGGTGCCAGTCCATCACATGGCTCACTTAAATGCACACCCCCCAAACTCACATTTTACTAACCTGAATAGATTTTATGAAAATGACCGGGAGATGAACGTAGTCAAGAACAAGCTAATGTCTGTACCAAAGATCAGGTTGATCAGGCAATGGAACAAAATTACTAACCAAAACTCAAAAAGCAAAAATCAGAGGATATTTCTAAACCAGGAAGACAGTAAAGAAGAGTTTTGCTCACACCCTGTTGTTTGTTAGTCAACAGTGGAATTATAGGCATGGATGATTTTGCTCAGTAATGGCAGCACCCACAGCAAAACAAAAATTGTGTCGTTCTACAATGTTAAATATTCATTACTAGCCACGTGCACCTAACTACGTTGCGCGTGTTAAAGTTGTTTGTGAAGGGCTCCCTGTTTAAACGCGGCTGCCAGTCGTGAACTGGGCCCTTCATCGCACAGCATTATGATTTTTTATAAGGGAAACAAAATTACAAAAGAAAACCCTTGGACATTGATTCGATAGGAACGGCCTACTCAGAATCACTGTCCAAATAGTAATTATGTGGTGGTATAGGAGCATTTCTGCTTCTGTCCGTTCACAGTCCGTCTCGTTTTCACGATGCTATTGTTTCCTCTCACGATGTCTTCTCAACCTTTCTCCAATCTCGCAGGTTGCTTTGTGGCAATCCAAAGATTAAGGCAATATACACGGAGGAATGGTTATAAAAGGGGGATACATAGGTATCCAGGCTCTTTAAAGCATAAATAGGGATCACTTCACTGACATGTGAGCAAGCCACGGTACAACTGTGAGACGCGCAGCACTCGCAGGCTACAATGTAACAATAATAATTTCTGGAACGTGCTGTTACGTTGTCATTCATTTTACCCACTGTCTTTCTTTCATTCATATGTTACGTAGGCACATACCTTTTATCTTCGGCAATCTCATTCTCTAACCAGGTCTCAGGAGCTAACCAGCGTAACACTGTCCACCACCCCTTTCGTTATTCCGGCACATTGTTGACATCTGTGAGTAACAACAATGTACTAAACTCGTAAGTGGTCTACGCATGCGTGGAATTCGCAGACAAACAAAGATCAAGATCTAAATGAAGATCTCTTTAGTTAATTTAAAGCACAACAATCTGTTTAGTTTGAATGTCTTTGTTTTGAGGTGTGACTGGAGTACTACAGTCTTCAGTAGTATAAGCCTGGAGGAGATTCTTAATGCAATGCCTATGTTTTAGCTGTCTCTCTAATGCCATCTAGTGCTTCTTCTAATTCATTCGCGGACAAACAAAGATCAAGTTCCAAATGAAGATTATATATAGAGATAATTATCATTATCATCATAAAAAAAAAAATGTAATTTTTCAGAATCCTTGTGTTCCAAAACCTCAGATTAGATGCAAACATTTTAAATATTTATTCAGGGCAACTCCCAAACATTTAATAAAAACTGCTAATCATAACACACACCGAGCTAATGTAAACTCAACAGTTAACCTAACCTACATGATTTTGAAGATCCTGGGCAAAAACAGGACTACCTGGAGGAAAGCCCAGATAAATATGCAAACATGCCAGCTCTAAACAGGCCATAACTCTGTGTGTGAGTCAAACACTGAATAAAGGATGTTTGAGATAACACTGCTTACCACTGTGCCATCAAGCTGCCTAATCTTTTCACTTTTAAGATAAGATATTAAAAACATAATATATATATATATATATATATATTATTTTAAGGTTTCTGAGTGGTACAAAATAGGAATGGAGAGAAACAACATTACAGTTCCTACTTATGTAGAATGTCCTTTTCAGCTCTGAGCACTAGGCAATTATCAGCTTATTGTCTTTTCTTTGACATGTTTTTGTTTTCTTTAGTACAGAAAAGTAAACTCTGTACTGTGAACGTTAATGTAGACATCTGGCACTAAGGTGGTTCTATAGACACAATAAACAGGTTTGAGTATATGATTTACAGGTGTGTCAAGGGTGAAGGAAAGTTTTGATTATATTGTATGCATATAAAATATGATGAACAATAAGCTTGTGACGGAGTCAGCGAATCATGTAATCCATGTTTCTATACACCAAACTCCAAATGCTCCTGAAACAGAACTTGAGAATAGTTGTGCAAGCGTAAAGTGCTCACTTTTATGAGGGCAACTTGAAAACATGCTCATCTGTTACATGTGGAAGGAAAATTGTAATATGACAGAAAACCCATACATGAACAAAACAAATTTGCTAGTCACACACAGTAATCATACACAGCCACTTGGAACACTGAGGCAGCAAAATTATCCAAAGCAACCCATGAGGTAGAGTATATGAAGCATATGTACATAGTATACTGTCTGTGGCAACCCCTAACAGGAGGAGCCAGAAGAAGAAGATGTACATAGTATACTGTATATCCATATATTTATATGTATATATTGTGACAGAGTGGGTAATATACTGAGCTAAGACATCCACCACCTTATAAAAGTAAACCTCCTAGGAAACTGGAATCTGTTTTATTGAGTTGCATTCAAGGCACTAAGTACAAATTTTAGGTCAAACCAATAAGTCTCCTTTTCCAATGACTTGGTAGGCCTCCTTATTTATATAAACAAAGCTTTGAAAAGCTAGTCCAATCAAAAAATAAGGTCTGTATTAGTAGAAACAAATACAGATATGGCCCATTTGAAAGCTAACGCCTTTAGCAATATCTAGCATGGCTCCTCCTCAAATGAGCCTTTTCTTACATCCTTTTACATGGCTCTGTGATTAGGTGACTGGAAGTGATACTTCTTTTTTTGCATGACCTTAGAAGACATGTTTTCATTCATTTCCCCTCCGTGGATCTTCTTTAGTGGGCTTCCTTGCTCCTTTCTTGAAATGAAAGCAGAAGTAGCTCTGGGGCATCTTTGTCAGTAATTCCATTATTTTACTTGAGCTTCCATCTCAGACTTCATGCAAAGCTACAGCAAACTGTGACAATAAACATTATACCATATACTTATATATATTTTATATACTGTATAGTGTAATGTATATTGTACAGTATATGTATGTGTGTATATAATAATAATGTTATGAGTAATTAAAAATAAATCACCATTATTCAAAAGCTTCACATACAATCTGACCTCAGAGCTGTGCCAATCTACTTAGTGTCCTTCTGCCAGTGCCAGAACAACTGACAGCGAACAACACACATACAGCATGCCAAAACTGTGCAACCTTTCTAACACGATCACAGACAGACGGGAGACACAAGGGATAAGACATATTTCAGTTAAATTGCTTATGCAGACAGAAGGGAAAGCAGTGGGAAATGCAGTGCACCCTTTTATCATCCCCATTTAAAAAAACATACAATGATTTAATTTCTGTGGGTTCTAGAAATTCATGAACTACAATGACCACTGTACATTGTTTTGTTTTTTTTTTAAGAGTGAAGCTTGTAAAAATGTATTGCCATATTCACAAGTGAGACTAAAACATGTCACTGACAAAGAACACTCTGGGCTCACATCCACTTAAAATACTGAATAGAGTACTGAACAAATTGTTCTCAAAAATAGAAGAGCAACTGTCAGTGCAGTGGCAAAGCAACTGTGGATTAATTACAGTTTTGCTTTGGTAGCTGCAGTGTATATTTGGATTGGCACCTAGCTGATTTTTCTTCTTTTTTACTGTTAGCATGCAAAACCTTGTAAAATGCCTGACCATTTCTTTACAATACCTTTTGAAAGGTAGATGCCCTGTTTAAACAAAATTTGTATTAGTGCTCATGAGGTGATTTCTATTACATTGGAGATATGTTTTGATTTTACATCACACATATACAGGCGGCACGGTGGCAGAGTGGGTAGCGCTGCTGCCTTGCAGTTAGGAGACCAGGTTTTGCTTCCCGAGTCCTCCCTGCGTATAGTTTGCATGTTCTCCTCGTGTCTGCGTGGGTTTCCTCCCACAGTTCAAAGAGATGCAGGTTAGGTGCATTGGCGATTCTAAATTCTAGTGTGTGTGTGCCCTGCAGTGGACTGGCATCCTGCCTGAGATTTGTTCCTGCCTTATGCCCTGTGTTGGCTGGGATTGGCTCCAGCGGACCCCCATGAGCCTTAGGATATAGCGGGTTGGATGATGGAGGGATCACACATATACTGTATACACATGCCAAGTCAAAAGTTTTCTTTTTTTCATATTTTCTTGTTTAATAATCATTCTGGTGTGTTTTCAGACCAAAGTGTGTGCTTATTTATTTATTTATTTATTTATTTATATTTAACAAGCTTCTGTAAAATGCCGAATTTCTCCCTGGACACAAAAAAAGTTCTATCTATCTATCTATCTATCTATCTATCTATCTATCTATCTATCTATCTATCTATCTATGTACTACATACAGTACTGGCCAAAAGTCTGGACACACCTCCTCATTCAATGTGTTTTCTTTATTTTCATGACTGAAGGCATCAAAACTATGAATGAACACATGTGGAGTTATGTACTTAACAAAAAAAGGTGAAATAACTGAAAACATGTTTTATATTCTAGTTTCTTCAAAATAGCCACCCTTTGCTCTGATTACTGCTTTGCACACTCTTGGCATTCTCTCGATGAGCTTCAACAGGTAGTCACCTGAAATGGTTTTCACTTCACAGGTGTGCCTTATCAGGGTTATTTAGTGGAATTTCTTGCTTTATCAATGGGGTTAGGACCAGCAGTTGTGTTGTGCAGAAGTCAGGTTAGTTGGACGATCATTTATTTTTCAACAGGACAATGACCCCAAACACACCTCCAGGCTGTGTAAGGGCTATTTGACCAAGAAGGAGAGTGATGGAGTGCTGTAAATGGTCATGAAAATAAAGAAAACACATTGAATGAGGAGGTGTGTCCAAACTTTTGGCCTGTACTGTATATAGTACTGTATATGTATATACTTTATACAGTATATGGTATATATATTTTTGATATCTTGAGTGCACAGAATTTCAGTGAGCTACTCACAGAGAACAGTGCACTTCTTGTACTAACCTTCCAGCTGTTTTCAAACTATTTGCCTACGTAAATGTCTTTAGTAAATTCACTGGTCAATATCAATGCCTGTCAGGCTGTCCTCTTTGATTTGCTTGTACTTTCCACACACTTCAGCACAAAGAGTAGAGTGCTGACAGGAAGGCAGAGTATCTGTAAATTGAGTTATTCTGCTTTCACAAATAAGCCTATGTTGTCCTCCGCACAAAGTTTTTGTCTTGCTAAACAGGGGTGCCTTTAGATCCCCATAGAAAATGTCACTCGAGCTTTTCTCTTTCACATTTCACACTGAGCTCCTTTCAGAGGTTTACATGAATTCTCCTCTTATGCCAAACATTTTATATAAATTAGAATGCCAGAACTACCACATAATTATACCCTAATGCATTTTTACAGCTAGTTTTGACTCAACTAACTTTTGGGTCTTGTCAGTTGAAAGTTAAATCTCTTCTTCTGGTATATAATTTGAAAAGTCCTCAGCAGACCTGGTAAGCCATTAAACAGAGTTTTTTTTGCAGAGATGTGTCAGTCCTCACAAGGCATCAGTAGTGTTAGATTAATGAACTACATTACTAACTTAATGGTTTAGGTTTTAAAGGAGCAACATAGCCATTTTAAAATTCTATGCAGCTGTTGCAGTAGTAGCTAGATGTCAGGAACAGTATTACCTGTAATGGGCAAAACCGAAAAATGGAAGAGCTGAAACACATAAGCTGCCAGTCACAGAGCATATATAAACAAACTCTGCAGGTATTTCCTTTAATTGAAAATTGTAAGGATATACAAAAGGAATGAGCTAAGCCTTATTTTCCTGAAGAATAAATGAAGGTAATTATCTTAAAAGGCAAGTTTTGACATTACAAGCACTGTGTGCACTAAATCAAATATATTGATATGGATAACTAGCACTAGTTCTAGTAGCCATGGAACTGGCAATTTAACTCACACAAATTCTTTATTTTTATAGCACCATTATGCAGTGGATGGTATCCCTTGGTGTTTTTCCTGTTAGAATTAAGGCCTGGTAGAATCGTGTATGTATAAATATATATAAAATTGCCATAGAGGTAGGTTAGTTAGGTGGCACACTGAGTCAATGGTAGGGGCTAATCTGTCCCCCTTATATGCAGTCCAACACCACAGCCACTATGGTTATGAGTATGGATTTTTTTAAATAGTTTTGTGCTACATACATTTTCATGATAGATAAATATAAGGGATAATCTGCAAGTTGAATTGAGACAACTGACACTTTCAAAAATTACTTTTCTTAGAGTACTGCATAAAGAAAGAAGGTAAACTTGTGCAAAATGACCATAAAGGGTAAATGTATTTTTTTGTTAAATATTTAAATAATCCATATAATCAGGTTATCTAATGAAAACTAAACCAGATGAGGTTTATCAGCGGTAAAATGCAAATCAATTTCAATTCGTTATTAAACAAAATGACATTAGATGAGGCTTCATTCCTTTTGTTTACCGTGCATCTTCAATAATAAGCACCTGCCTTTCATCGGATTGGAAGACCCACATGTCACACTGCCGCAGCTCACTTGTTCACTAAAGACAAATCTGCATCAGCACGTCATTCTTTCTGTACAACACTCATTTATAAATTAAATAGTCAATGAATGATTGAATTAACCCACAAGGCAATAGCCAGTCACAGTTCCTGCTCGTTGTACCTTCTTTATAAAATCCATCTAAAAATGAGACTGATTCAGTTATGGCTATTATGAATTACTTGAAAATGAACTGAATTTTATAGTTATTTGTATTAACTAGATTGAACTACAATAATTTACCTGGAAAAAAAAAACTTTGTTATATTTACGTTCTTCATACTTGGTGTATTGATCAAAAAAGTAATAATAGTACACATTTTGTTAGTCTTCAATCAAGTTATGCAGTTTTTTCATTGAACAGAATGTATGTTATTTATAATTGAATGTCAGGTGTACAAGGCTCAAAAGACAAATAGGTCTTAGGTAAAGTTTTTTGTTTGCTTATTTTGGTTTTTTTTTTGCATTATAAATGTATTTTAGTCATATAGTTGGTAGACTGGCACTCCATTCCATCCTGTATTGCCAAAGCAGACAAATTCCCCCTTCTCTCCTGAATGGGTTTGGTGGGTTTGAGACTAGTATTTTACAGCATATTATGTTATGCTTGTGAACTTTTGTTAATTTTGCATGATGCTGCTCCTTGCTTCATTTTTATACATGTGTTATAATACTACTACTGTTATATTTCCCTCATAGAAAAATAATGTTCCCATTGATATTCTTACTGAAAGTGAAGTAGGTTAATATATTTATCATTACACGTTTAAAGCTCCTTTCATTATAACCAACAAATTAAAACGAATTCAAATTGATGAAAAATGGTGGGAATTGTAAAATATACTCAGCAAATGAAATAATTATAATGTAAAGTAGATCAAGACAGAATGGCAGAAGAGTCTCTGAGCAGACCCTATACATTTGCAACCAATTCTGAATTTTAAATAACACTATGGATGATAGAGTCAAATTGAAAATAAAGCTCATTTAAAATCTGAGATGGTAAATTGCCATTATATACTGTATGTGAAATGCAGTAAGTGTTGCACTCATCATAAAAGTTACTTGAAAGGTAAAAGCTACCTTTCCTTTTCCTTGCTGATGCTTAAAGGTTATTAATAAAAGAAACCTCACTATTGTAGAATTAGTTATAAGACTGACACAGTATTAAAAAAACTATAAGAAATGAATTTGTTGAAATTGAATACAATAACTTCTACAAAACTATTGAAATTTCATGAATTACATTTTATTTTGAACTATATGAACAATTGTGTGACAAGTTTGTGTAGGATAAGGGATGGATGTGTTCACCCTGTTCTTTATATTTTCCATTTTTTATTGTATTTATTTTGTTTTTTATTGTGTTCCTGATACATTTTTGTTTTTCTTCTTTAACACATGGGAAATTTAATGTACTTTATGTATGGAACAGTTTAGCTATTAGCTAAAGAAATGGGCTTGATGGACTGAATGAGCTCCCCTCATTTGTCAGATGTTCTTATGTATGCAGTGGACATTGTAGTCTCGTTGTTGCTCTTAAATAAAGGCCATAAAAGTACATCTTAAGATATATCAAAATGCATAGAATTGTTAAAATTTCAGAAAAGGAATGGAATTTATTCATTCAAAAAATACACTCTAGTTCAATGGGACATCATATTTCATCTAAGAATTGTTCATTGTTCAAATTATATATAATCTGAAATTGTATAAAATGTAGCCAGGGCAAAATTCAACCTGTGAGTGGTGTCACCAAACACCTCCATTGCTAGGTCACATCATCTGTGAATATCCTAAAATAACTTAACTGAAATAAATATCTGGAGTAATATCAGATGGGATATAAAGATATGTTTGCAAAACTGTTTCTAATATCCTGTATTACACTAAATGCGCAAGACTTATTTTGATTAATTAGGAGAATACCGATAAACCATTTATAACTTAGTTGGAAAATGATTATCTGTATTATTATGTCAGATTGTTAAAAAAAGTTTAATTCATGCTCTGAGGATTTGTCCAGGATTTGACAAGTAATATAATAGTAAAAAAAGCACACCAGTGCTGCCCACTTATATCGTATTTGCCGTTGTCTCTCGTGGTAGGCGGCATTTTAGACGAGGCTCTGCGATCATACAGCTCTCTTTGATGTGTGGAGTTTTATTGCTAATTTTTAAGGTGTGCGTTTGAAACAAACTATTGTACTTGATACATTATTTTTACTCGGTAGGTTTGTGTTTTCTTATTATGTTTTGCTTCTTAAATTGAAACAAAGGAATTCTAAAGCATGTTTCATTAATTACATATTAAGCATTCCTTAGTTCCTTCACTTTAGATCAGTAGTTCACAGAAGATGTTGCCTGTTTCTAGACCTCTAAACTGTTAACTCACACAAATACAGTAAGTGCGTTCATCCATTTGCTGAATGTGTGTTTCCATGTATGTATGCTCACACACGCTATTGTTCTTACAGTTCTGGGCTCGTTTGTGTTAAACATAGCCAACTGCCAAATAAGTAAAAGTTTGTGCTGATCTGACCTACATAACTTAAGCTTCCCTCTGTAAGATGTTTCTATAAATAAGCATATTTAATCTTCTTACTTGCCACACAGATGAATTTCTGGCTTCATTTTCTAAAGTTAGTAAAATGTTTACTGTGGAATTAGCCTGGTATATGCTTTTATATTTAGGTCTTTTTTATTCTTTTTGTAGCAACACTAATAGGCATTCTACTGGCATATTGTACAGTCCGTTAAGTTCTTGTCAGAGTGTTGAAGTAGAAGTTACCTGACAACTTTAACATTTATTATTAATCATTGTATAACTGGAGAACAGCTTGAGAATGATTTCTGATTTCAGAATTGTTCAGTAGCATTCCCTGTGTACTTTTTGGCACATTACACCTTTGTTTCACTGCAGGCAACAAAGTTTTGATGTTTTTGAATGCCGATTTGGTATTGTTAACATTAAACGTCAAATAAAGTTATCAAAGGATATTTAGCATAAGTTGTCTAATGTTCAGGGGAGTAAGTTTATAAAGAGAAGTAAGTCATGTTTAACTTTCAGAGTAAATTGTTTTAGAAATAGAAATTGTCTGGTCGTAGTTTCACTGACACACCATATGGTGCCAAGCTAATCTTGTTCTCCCTGCTGTTCCAGGGGGTAACTCCTTTAATTAGATCAGATTAGGAGGGGCCCAGGGCTTCTGCGGACCCGGCCTTCTGGTTACTAATGCCAGTAGCAGGGACCTTGCTTTATTCGATCTGTGGCAATGTATTGGTCTCTGAGGATTTCTCAGGATAGATTGCTTGTGACTGTGAAAGTAATGAGATGTGAGTTTAATGATGAAGCCTGGACTCTTTAGAATGGAAGGGCCAAGCGCACCTGCTGTACTTATAGAATGCAGAATAAAGCAGTAAGACTTGCTGGACCTGTAAATCTTGCTGATTAAATACTATAGGCTACCTCTTTAGATCCTCTGATAAACTGGACTATTCATATCATTTGCTATAGTAAAAAAAAAAAATCAATAAATGGGAGGAAGCAGTTTGGCTGTTTTGCAATGTGTTCATAGTAAAAAAAAAAAAAAACTGTGACAGAGCAAGTATAATTTATTATATACAGCAAATGAATTTAATTCTGAGAGTCCTGAGAGTCACACTTTGTTAAAGAGGCAATAATGCTTGCTTATAAATGTGTGTATCAATGTATAGTATGTTTAAAATTTTTATAAGAAGTAAAATCAAAACTAATATTACTGATAATATGATAAATATAAATATAAATTGATATATAGGAACACCTTCAAAAAAGTTACAGTATCAACAGTGGCCTTTGTAGATTCATCTCTGAAGGTGATGAGAACCATCTTACTGGTTTTTCTTTGTAATCTTGCTAAATCCTCTTTTAGAGATGGTGTAACTTACTGGTGTGTGCAGTTTTCTTATCTTCTTTTTGGATTCAGGTAGACACCTATTTATTTTTTTTTGCTAGTGAAGGAAAGTCAGCATATCTTTCATCTTGAGCTTCATGTCTTTATGATGTTGAACCACAAATTTGCATCTCGGGTTTTAAAGCCAAATTTAACAATTACAGGAACACACAGATGGGCCAGTATGTCTATACGTGATAATTTATTTTTACGATTTAGAATAGATCAACTTAAGACATCTGTTGTTCAGTCTTGTAAAGTGCTGAAGCAGATCACTTGATTACATCACTTATAACATTCCCAAAGGGGCGAACAGTGTCTGTTGGTCATCAAGCTTACCCTGTCTTCATTTTCACCTTCTTCAATAAGCTCAGTGCAGTTTATAAAAGCAACAGCTATAAAAAGAGATCAAATCTATGTTCAGGACAAATTATTATTTAATTTACGTGTCAAAATACAAAACAGGATACACAGTTTTTCAGACTAAGCCATGACAGTCTCATTAACTGGTTCCTTATGTGTGATGTGGGTTATCACATGCTCACTCCCCATATTCACTTCTCCACAAAATTTAATACAGAAAGTCAGAATTGACAAATTTATGGTCTTCGTACTCATAAGAGTCTGATTATGCTATCTTCATCTCCATCTCTCTTTACATTCTTTTTGCAGTCAATGGGAGGGAGACAGAGGAGGCTCTCTTTGCATGTTTAACCAAGGAAGAGATCATTGCTCTGTGTTAAGGTACTGTAAGCACTTTTCAAAATGATATACTGGGTTTAAATTTCAGAAGTTATACATTATACGGCACAATGGCGCAGTGGGTAGTGCTGATGCCTCACAGTTAGGAGACCCAGGTTCGCTTCCTGGGTCCTCCCTGCGTGGAGTTTGCATGTTCTCCCCGTGTCTGCGTAGGTTCCCTCCCACAGTCCAAAGACATTCAGGTTAGGTGCATTGGCGATCCTAAATTGTCCCTAGTGTGTGCCCTGTGGTAGGCTGGTGCCCTGCCTGGGGTTTGTTTCCTGCCTTGTGCCCTGTGTTGGCTGGGATTGGCTCCAGCAGACCCCTGACCCAGTAGTTAGGATATAGCGGGTTGGATAATGGATGGATAGTTATACATTATATACAAAGATGCTTGGAGAATCTTGTCATATTGCTTTGTTGTGTCTAGCAGGCAGCATTAATTCTATGAAGGGACCAGGATTAATGATGGGTAATTCACTATGGAAAAGTTGTTCCAGTTTCAGTGGTGCATCAAAGTAAAAACACTGAAAAAAATAATCACCTGTCACACACGTGCGCATGGGAAGCAGCTAATGGGCTTGAATGAGGGTAATTCCGAGCCAGACCGGTACGTAGCAGAGTGCACTGACTCCTTTTCTTGTTTTTCTACAGACCGTTCATAAGAAATCCCGCTTGGTCCTGATGACGTCAAGTCTGCTTCCGACCCCATTGACATCATTTCTGGGTACGAGCCTATGGGTGAAGACCCTTCCAGTTCCGACCCCCCTGATGTCATTTCCTATATTGGCCTTTAAAAGCCTACACTTTTCTCCTATCCCCTCAGTTCTGTTTTGGACTCTGAATCGTGCACATCAGTGCTATCATTTTGCAAATTTTGCAGCCAAGAAATAATATATGGGTGGCTGCCCCAATCCTTGCTATGGCTCTTGGTCGAGTATGTGACACACCATAACAACAAACAACTATTTTGACAAAGAAAAAGTCATATTAATTTGTTAATAAGCAACTGTTCACAACTTACAATGGGCAGTAGTTGGAGCCCAAATGAACGTTGTTGTTGAGGTCAGGATGCAATCTGTCTTTGTTAGATGAGATCCTGTTGGTGTTCAGCATAGGTGGGTCTCTTGATGCCAGGGTGTGGTAACACTTTTTTACAACTTTAAGGTAATACTGTTTTAGTGCAAGAACCCAATCAATGTTTAACAGAGACCTTTGAGTTTAAAAAACAGAAAATCGACTTTATTAATGTCTCATACTGACTGATACAGTGTAATAATACAAACAAAAAAAAGCAATAATTATAAGTAATATAATTATAAGTAATAAAATATAAGAATTTTTTATAAAATACTAGGGGGCGAACCCCCCTGCTCGTTTCGCTCACCAACCCCCGTTTTTGTTTTTCCGGATACATACTTTTAAGATTTTTTTTTTCTTTGAATTGTTGCTGTTTCATTAGTTTCACTTTTATTTCAGAACTTCCGTAAAAACAATATTTGGAATCGTTCAAGTCCCAATATGCTGAATCTTTTAAATGAGGTCAGTGAGACTTGTGTTTAATGACTTTGTACCATAATTCAGGATAGGTTTCTCTGTTTGGAATTTCAGCACAGACAAAACGATCCACATCATCAGCAGTTAATAATTGTTTTTGCAAAGTAACCAATAAATGCATGTGAGGTAAACCCCGTTTTGGAAATTCTCTGACTTAAACTTCAAAGCCTTACAATATTTACATACTTCTGACATATCACCTGTGTCCATATATTCGATCTCTATTTGTCTTTTCGTTATTTCTCTGTGTAATAATTTCTCTTTGTTTGCGCTAAGGCGAGGTTTACTTTCTTTGTTTTGACACTGTCGTTTTTTTCTGCTTTCATATTCTGTATCTTGCTCTGCATGTGTTTCGCGCCTACGTTTTTTTTTTTTTGAGTCTTTTGAATTTCACTGTTTTCATTATCTCTAACCCACTTTGCATGTGTTTGGCCCCCTTGTGTTTTGACCTCTTTATGACGTTTTATTTTGTTTTCTACTCTGTCTTTTATTTCTGACCTCGCTTTGTTCTGCTTTTATTTCAATGCCACCTGGTCCATGGTGATTATTTTCCCTTTCTTGAGTAATAATTTCCATTTGTTTGCACTACTGCGATGTTTACTTTCTTTTTTTATACTTTCTAGTTTTCCTACTTTCTTATTCTTTAACTTTCTCCACATGTGTATCGAGCCAATATTTTTTTTTTTGAGTCTTTCGAATTCCACTGCTTTCATAATCTCTAACCTGCTCTGCATGTGTATGGCGCCAGCGTTTGTGAACATATTTATGAAGTTCTACTTTGTCTTTTACTCTCTTTCTTTTAATTCTGAGCCCGCTTGGACGTGCTTTTTTTTCAATTCCACTTGTTCCGGGCTAATAATTACTTTATTTATTTTCTGAATTTGCACCTAGATTATTCTTTTTCTTTTTTTCCTCTCCAACGCTTTTGAGTCTCTTTTCTCTGTGCTGCTTTCTTCTTCACTTAGTCGTCTACATTTCATTTATAACGTATTGTCCTTATATTGTCCTTACGCTTTATATGCGCTGAGAACCCTGGATCTACGTGTGCTCAAAGCCTTTGCACGACTGAGTGTTTTGCTGCCCGTGGTCTTATTTGATATTGGTTGTAAGTAGGGCATGTCTTGCAAGAATCTACGTCCCCGCGAGATGGTCCTGGGTCAATCTCTTGGCACAAAGTCTCATGTTTAAGGTCCCTGCAAGACGCTCCGTGGCCAATCTCTTTTGTCTCGCAGGTTTTTTAAGTGTCTTCCGTGATCTCCCGATGCCCTAGTGTTACATCTATGGTACATGAAGGAATAATATTTTATAAGAAGGTTATATGGGTACAAAATTTTTTGAATGCACAGATCATGGTGATGTGCTGCATATTAATAGACCTTCATGGCTGGCTATATTGTGTATTAAAAGTTTACAAAAAGTAACTGAAAATGCAATAATATAAAATTCTACTGTTGTATTTTTGACTGTTTTAACTGCCTGAAGAATGATTTGTTTTATTCTGTGTGTGTCTGCACCGTAAAGATAGCAACAATGCCAAAAGTGGTCCTATAAAAGCTTTGAGTAAACTTCTCTGCTGTTCTTTTCAACAGTCAAGCAAGAGGCAGGCTCTATAATGTGCCATTCAAAGTGGTCAGTGGTATGATGTGCACAGATAAGGCTCCCTTGGGGGTGGTGGGGGGCAGCTACAGTTGACTTTTCATTCTCTTTATAATTAAGAATAAAAGGGTAAGGTGACAGTGACTACCTCATTCATAATCTGCATCCAAGTTTCTGAAATCTAAAAGAAAAAAATACTATGCATTTTATACAGACTGGAATTCTTCATTTAAGCACTTATTAGTGAATCAGCATAAATAAATTTAGTATTTTTTTTTTTGCTTCAGACTTTTCAATGCTGTATTAAGTAACAGAACTCATGAAATTGGAAAGGTACCTGAACCTCAAAGAAGAAGAAAAACGTGTCACTGCCGCCACAGTCCATGAATATTAGTAGTTATCTGGGATAATATGGCAAGTACTCACTCTTACACTATAACTTTCCTGAATATTATTTGTGTAATAAAACCCTTTATTTGAACCTTGGGCTGTTTTGGATAATATTGTGTCTGAGGTTTGGGGTCCAGTGGCATCCCCTTGTGGTCACAGTGCACATGTGTTTGTGCCAGTGCTTCCCATCATGTAGCATTTCCAACTGAAACACACATATATTTTAGAGATGTAATATGCTTAAAATATTAAAAAGTCAGGCAGCGTGAATCCCTTCGAATTCTTCCATTAACCTATTCCGTCCATGGAGTAATGTCTGGCTCAGGAAAAAATTCTGGATGGGATGTCAGTCAATTAACTGGGCATACTGACACAAATACATGCTCACTGTGACCACAAAGGGGCACCACTGAGCGTCAAACCATAGATACAACATTATCTAACACTGTCCTGGGTTCAAATTAAGGATTTTATTATACAAATAAATCACCAAATGTGCAAAAGCAAACAAACCACAATTACTCTCCTTCCACTCCGCGACAGGTAGAGCGACTCAAATGGAGGCTGGTGCTTGAATGAGGAGGGCCCTGCCTGGCTCCCCACTCCTGACGTCACGCTTCCCCCTCCCCTCGGCCCGCAGCTTCTGTCTCAGATTAGTGTGAATAAATCGCTCCTGCAAGCGAACTATGATTCTTAGCTCAATGAGAAAAGTCGCAAAATCAACCAGAATGTTCAAGCAAATTATAGAAAAATCCTGACCTAAGTAGTTCTCTCATGAAAAGCAGACAGACAGGCAGATCACCATTGGATTTTATATATAGAGAGATTAGTATTGTGCTCCTGAAAAGGATAATTCTTTTTAACCAGTTTCTTTTTTATAATGTTTTGAATTAAAAATAGTCTTGAATTCTTTATTGATTGACAATGCTTTACTTTACATGAATACTTTTAGTTATTTACTGCAGGTCATGATTAAGGGAAAAAAAACTTCAGTTTGTTTTCTACCATCACATAACTCTTAAACTAATCACTGTATACGCTAAATATGAATTCATAAATCAATTTCAATCCTATTATTTCATTTTAATAATATTGATAAGCACTGCCTTTTGTTATTGTTTTTGCTTTTCTTTTCTGTTTTATTTTTGTTCATCTATTTATATTAGTATCTGTGTAGATCTTTGTGCTTTTTCTAGTTTATATTCTTTTTACTTTCATGATCCACACAAATTACCGTAGGTTGTTTGTACTTGGAAACTATGTGCCTTAATTGCCAACTTTCACACATATCTCATTAATAGAATTATTCCTCATTTTGTAGTCACCTGGAGAAAACACTTGTTATTATTCTGCTCTGGTCTCCTGCTCTATTTTTCAACCAAAAGATGTCATTGAGCTGACAAAGGATGATTCATAATTAGGATACAAAAGAAAATGAGACAGACTAGGTTGTTATTAACTGCATATCCATTTTAATCTGTGAATGAATTACTATGTGACTACTAACATAATCTATACATGCATTAGCTGAGCTGCAGAAAAGCAAAGGATTACCAAAAGTAAGAGCGCTCCAGGATATAGAGAACAGTCCAGACAAGAGCTAAATATTTATAGATGAGTCCTCACTACTGACTGGACTGCTTCTCCAAGTGATACTTTGGGTAAATGCAATCTGCCCCAGAACCCCTCTTACAGACACCTGACAGCAGGAGAGGGCTCACACATTGAACAGATGCTGTTTTGCTGTCTCTTTTGGACGGCAGACATCTTGGCTTCACCAAGATTTTTTCACCCATTCATTTGGAATTTAACTGCAAGAGTTTAAGGATATTTGTTGCCACCAGACGGAGCTCTAGTCAGGATGGCAGCAACACTTTCAATGGCTTTTCTAGGCTCGGATGCAATTCCAGAATTGCCCTGTATTTCCTGGATTAGGTTTAAACAGCTCTGCCTGTAGAAAGAGGATACAAAGAGACTGGGGGCAAGTAAGAAAATGCTTCAGTGCTGGAGGTATGTTGTTTGTGATGTCAAGCTGCCCATGTCATACTCTGGGACAAGATCATTTATAGCAACTCCCAATTTGTTAGGTGTGTCCACTTTTTATTAGTTTATTTGATTAAGAGATCAAAATATAAACTATAACACAGAGTTCAATCAAAGAAACAAAACTTAGTACCATAATACATACAGTTTATTACAAAAAAAAATTTCACTAAATCCTAAATCCCTTACTTTCTGTTTGACATCTTTCCTTAGGACCCTGTTTGTATCTGACCACTTCCAAAGCAATATAAGCAGTGGCTTAATAGCAATCAGAAAAAGCATCAGTAATTAAACAGACAGCCCTGTCTAGTTCTGGGTTCCGATCTGAATTATTTACAGTTTATATATTTGGACCAGAATAAGTTGTCCTTGCGCTGTTTTTGTTTGGAGCAGTCTATGATATTGTTTCTACTGTATGTTGTAAAACCACTCCAGTGGCATGGGCCCACACATTTGCATTTTACCTCAGAGTAGTGATTTTCACTTATAAAAAATGGCATGTTTAAGATTAGAAGTTCCAGATCGCTACAAAAAGTGACAAACTGCATCAATATAATGTATCTTTTTACCAACTTTTTGGCTAGTTTTTTCTTTGTGTGTGTGTGTGTATGTGCTCTTGTATGTTTTTTTTCTTCATCGTCAGAGTATTTTGGTAGAGAGTAGGCAGATTAAGCAAGTGCTACCATGGGGCAGGTGAGCAAAGTAAGCTCTTGCAGATTCTACAACATGATGTCCGTCTTAATCCCTTTCTGTGAAGTTAGTGCCTTTCAGGGATTATTTATACCATATGCTCTTTTCTTTCTTAGTCTCCCTATCACATACTGTAAGGAACTCAATGACTTATTTCACTCAAGTTTGTGCCATCTGGGATGTTTGTTCAATATTGTTTCTGCTTTTTTCTATTTGTTACTTCTATCCTTGATCGTCCACCCATTGCATCTTTCAACTTTAATTGTTAATTAGTATTTCCAAATATTTCAGTTCCCATCTTAGGGTGGCATGGATTGATGTTTCCCATCATATGTATATGCCAAAATTACTAAAATAAGAAACAATAAAGGTAGATAGTATTTGTTACAACAAAGCACCAGAAAGTGGTGAAAAACTAACAAATATCAGATATGTTAGATGTTGTTCCTCAAAACTTAGAAGATATGATAAAACATAAAGAAATGTTAGCCATAAAAAGAGAGTTATTGTTATATGGAATAAAACATAAAGCACAATTAAAAAGCATGAACTGTAAGTGCAAGGCTGATCAATAAAGTTTGGTGTCAAGGATACTAAAACAACTGCCCTTTTTTGCTATGGAGAAAGAAAAAAGAAGCAAACTGAAAACACAAATGTGATAGTTAGGAACACCAGGTCAGGTTAGAAACACCAATTAAAAATATCTACTGAAGATCACTAAAAAATAAAAGATGGATGAAGGTTATGGTAAAGCTTACAAATGGCTGGTACTAAAGCTAAAAGGTGAGAAGATCTGCACAAGAGTTAACGGGTGTAGGTGAAAACTGCGAGGAAGACGCTGGCCCTAAATGTCTGTTGAACTGCTGGTAAATAATATAAAACTACTTAATAACCACTTATTTTAAGAAAATATCCAAATAGAACCCAATATAAAATATCTCCTGTTGCTTAATGGATTGCTTCAACATAACATGCTGAAATGTGTACGATTTCATTTACAGATTCTATTATGGCTTAATTGTTTTTTACAAGGCAAAAAGTGTAAAACTTTATTTATAAATATCCTTATCTTAACCGTCATTTAAATAGAGCTTTGTATTGGAAAATATTACACGGAATAAAGATTACAATTCACTATTGAGAGTTTCAGTTGCTAAATATCACTAAATTACCCAGGCAAACAGTTGTGTAGCTCTAGATTAGTTGCGCACCTTCATCACACACTGTCAGCCTGATGCGAGTGATTCTTAACAAACACTTTTAAGGATAAAAATCAACATGAACGAACAGTTTTGAAACATTGTAACTATTATATACACACATAAGCTAAAGAGTTATTAAAGTGCCCTCTAAAAACTGTCAGTATTTCTTATTCTCAAACCAGCATGCATTATTTATGTTATCTTTATTTATTTCTTCTTTCACTTTTTACCTCTTTGTTAACTGTAAGAAAACAACCAAGTATATAATAAAGTAACTTGGTGTCACTTTGGCACATTATTACTTATAGATGACACTCATTCACTTAGTTTTGAAATTTCTTGCCAGCTTACAAAGAGGGTAAACAATAGAGATTTGCTTTTTCTCACCATGCTTACAGTCCCAGTCAAAATTTCCTTTGGCTTCAGCAGTGGAGTCTACAATCCAACTGCCTGCTAAATAACAGCTGGACAAGTTTCTTTAAGTTAACATGAGGACAACGTACAGTAAATAAATTAGAGGATCCCGCCATTCTGTTAAAAATGGCCATTAATGAATAACTGAAGAAGCATATTGCCACATACTGTATCACAGCAGGAGATATATTATCGTAATTAGCAACAGTGCACCGTTTAAATATAAAATTACTTACAATGGTGTAAATGGTATAACAAAGAAATAAGTTATTGGGTACTCATCCCAATTATCTTAAAAAGTAACCACTGTAAAAGAATCATGTTTAACTCTTCATTTTGGTCTTTTTGTATTCAATTACATTTATTTTTTCTTTTAACACCATATACTGTAGGTAAGTAAGTATGCCATTTCTATTTTTTTACTTTTTTTCCCTTTACTTCAGTACAGAAAAATGAATAATGGCCAAAAAAAAAAAAAAACAGATTGTAATCAGTTGTACCCTGCTATTTCCTGCTACCAGATAATCCGTCCATCCATTATCCAACCCACTACATCCTAAACACAGGGGTCTGCTGGAGTCAATCCCAGCCAACAAGGCAGGAAACTAACCCTGGGCAGGGTGCCAGCCCAGCACAGGGCACACACACCAGGGACAATTTAGGATTGCCAATGCACCTAACCTGCATGTCTTTGGACTGTGGGAGGAAGCCCACGCAGTCACGGGGAGAACATACAAACTCCACTCAGGGAGGACATGGGAAGTGAACCCAGGTCTCCTAACTGTGAGGCAGCAGCGCTACCACTGCGCCACCATGCCACCCTACCAGATTATCTCAAAATAGTTATTCTGTTGCATATAAATTGACCACATTCTCTGTTATTGCTTTCACGATTTCTATATTTTGGTTTAACTTTATCTAACATAAGAATTTGTAAAATAAATGAAAGCAACTTGACTTGAGACTTCTGCAAAGGCTTTTAGAGACAATACTAGAGCTTGAGCTAAGCTCCCTCTTTTATTTCCAGCATGCCTCCCACCATGTGACTACTGTTTGATATATAAAGGAGAGGCCAAGCACAGATTTTCAGCAAATGGTGTGGTAAACAGAGGTATGTTTTCCAAAAACCTACCACAGTCTTCCATTTGGGATGGCTCATTTACTTGCCTCAGATGTAAACTCAGGCTCTGTCTTTTCTGTTCTCTGTTCTCTCTGAAGCCTTTAACTGAACCCTCCTCCTGACTGGAACTCGCTCACACCACTGTCATGAAGCAGTTGAAACCCCCCTATTGGGGTTGGGTTGGTGTTTGCCACAGGGTTACCAAAGTAGAACTCACTGTAATGGCTTGTACTGCCCCTTATGCTACTGATCCTTTATTTTTCCTTGAAGACCCATGTGTCTTATGCAGTCCCATTACTTTCTGTTGGCCCCTCATGTGCTCATGCTTCTCATGCTAGAGACAACATGCTACAATGTTAGTGACAATATCATGTGGCTCTCTAGCTTTACCCTGTTATCTCTGTTCATGGCTGTGTTGTCTGCCCCCTAAAGTCCTGCAGGAAGACATCATACTTCTACTTAGGTCACCTCTTTCTTTCTTTCTCCATGTCTATTGTTCTATTGTTATTTCTGCCATTTAGGCATCCCTGCTTTCCCATCCTGGCATTTGTCAATATTTCAGTGTAGTTCTCCTGTCGCACTTTACCCTGTGCTTTGACAAATTGGCGGGGTCCTAGCTTCTGACAGCAGTACACCTTCTCAATATATAGGGCAGCACGGTGGTCCAAAGGTCTCTGCTGCTGCTTTGAGAACTTAGGCTCCATTCCCAGAAAGATATTTGCCTGATTGAACTTTGCATCTGATTCCTGTGTGTTTGGGGATTGACTTTGGATTTTTAGCTTTTCTTCCACATTTCAAATATGTAACACTAAAATGTTGAGTAATGATGGCTGTGTATGTAAGTGTGTGATGATGTGGGTTCTGCTCAATGCTCCCTTCTGGCTTCTGGGGAGCTCTCTAACTAGACACTCTCGGTAATGTAACCGGATGAGCTGGACAATGAAGCAAGGGGATGGTGCAAAATGAGCAAAGTGCTTTTATTAGAAACAACAAAATCAACAGTTTCCAAATACTGTAAATAGTGCAGTGTTGCAAACAGTAATTAAATAAATAATCCATTAAAAACAAGTAAAAAATGTGGAGGTTAAAATCAAATGAATAATTCCTTTAAAACAAGGTTAAAAGCAATGGCTGGAAGCAGTCTTTTTAAAAACAAAGCTCGGTGCCCACTTTCTACTGGCGGCTCCCCTGCCTCTCCCACCCAGGCTATGCACTAGGGGAGTCGCCCTACATGCTGCTGACCTTCTCTGCCATCTGCTGGTCTGTTCGCCTTTCTGATCCCTGGCTCCGGTGAGCTCCACCAGACCGTGACTTGGGCTCCCCAGCGACCAGGGTGCTCACGCTGGGGCTTTCACTTCCCAAGTCTCAGACTCCCACCGCCTTCCCATGGCCTTGGAACCCCTGCAGATTTTATTTTTTCTCTCCAGCCGTCTGGAGTTTTTTTTTGTTTTTTCTGTCCTCCCTCGCCATCGGACCTTACTCTTATTCTATGTTAATTAGTGCTGTCTTATTCTAATTCTTACTTTGTCTTTTATTTCTCTTTTCTTCATCATGTAAAGCACTTTGAGCTACATTATTTGTATGAAAATGTGCTATATAAATAAATGTTGTTGCTGTTCTCAGCCCTATGCGGCGAGCCAACCTTCTCCTGGTCACTCCTGCTCCACACAAGCAGTCAGCTGGAGCGACCACTACCATTGGCCCCCGGGTGCTGGCCAAACACCCCGCTAGGGCTCGCCCTCTCCCAGCTATGTACAAACACCAGTGAGTCTGCTCTTGCTCGCTCTTTCTTTTTCTCACACTAGCGCAAGGGCTCCCTCGCTTCCAGCGTTTCTCTTCCTTAACCTCCGTTCACTTTTTCTTTTCCTCTTTTATTCCTCTCCGCAACTCATGCTCCTAGTATATATAATGGGGACGTGGTTCAGGTGTGGCGATTAGCAGTTCCCGGCATTAATTACGGATGAGGCCGATTCCTCATTTGTGCACTTAAGCAAGGACCACCCACATCACGAAACACCCAGGAACCGCTCTGGCCACACTACCACGACCCCTCTATAAACCACGAATGCGGTGATTATCTATTTAAAACTGGCCTTTTCGATCTGAGCTGTGGACCTGCTACACCACAAAGTGTTCTGCCATGAAAGGACTGCAATGTTGTCCTGGCTTGGTTCCTGCCTTACCAGCTGTGGTTCCTAGTTATCTTGCAATGAAAAAGAAAAACATGTATGATAATGGATGGAATATAGTATAAGTAGAAACCCATTTTAATATTGAAGTGTTCACCGACACAGATAACACATCTTTACCAACAATACCACAGAAGGACAGGATGCAAATATAATTAGAGAACAGACAGCTACTGCATATGATTGCACATTACTTAATTAGATAAACTCGGAACAATGCATTCCTGTCATGGTTGTTAGTAGGAAACAAACCCGAAAGACCAAAGGCAAAAAAATAACACACTTGCATAAATTTGATTTACTGTATGCTGCATACTGTTCATATTGAATACTGTATCACTAATAGCAAAACTGTTAGAAAATACTACGTAATGGCGTTGTTTTATAAAAACAAGATTAAATATGATAAAACCATGTGCACTATAAATGCTTAACGGCAAATTTTAAAATACTGCTTTTTGCTTATAAAGATGATTAATATTATGTTTTATTACCAGCGGATCTTTTAATAGGTCCTTTAGGTTCAATTCAATTAATTCGTACATAGTGTTCTTCACTGAGTACAGGCACAGAAGTGCTTACATGCATTTACAAATATAATACAGCACCAGAATACTCATATGATGTTTATACAGAGTACATGAGCCCTTACAGTATATCTAGTTGAATGAACAATACATTGACAAAGTCAATATGTTTTGTTAAATGTAATCTCAGCCATGCAAACAGAGATTGCAGCTAACAGACAATCTGCCAGACTGAAGAAACAAAACTCTAATTAATCAAATAAACCTCATGGGGTATACAATCGTGTATAAAAGTTTTCTTGACCTAGACCCGCTCTCTATCTTCATCCTTCTAGGCATTTGTCTCATTTCATCTGACTTAAGTCCGTAACTCTAGTATAATATGATATGATCCAAAGAAATGTCAGTAGCCGTTGATTCCCGGGGTTTGTGGTTGCTCTGTTATCTCTTTCCACAGCCAGAAAAAGAAACTTGGTCAAAGTAGCTGTGGCACAAAGTTTCACAGCATCCTTCAGAAAAGAAAAGCATAAGAGTAATGGTTCAGTAACAGACACTATCATTTTGCCAAACATTTCTTTATAGAAGACTAACAAACCAACATAACTGGACTATAAACTGCCTTCCTTTACAGCAGTTCTAAGAGTGGTAAACTAGCGAGTTTCCACCTAGATTTAAATGTGGAGACTGAAGATGTAAGACTTTACACTAACAGGATAATCTTTCCATAGGGTCGGAGCCCTTCTAACAACAAGAGTTTTATTTATTTTTCAGATTTCAAGAACACATCTATCTTGCATCATAATGCATGCTTTAGACTGCAGTCAGTAATAGGTTTTACTAATTCATGGTACCAAAGACAGTTATAGACTCACAAATTAAAAGCTAAACTTAACTGGAAGTGAATGTATAGAGAGTGACATGTCACAATTATATGGTTGCTATTTCACGCTTTCTTATTATGGCAGATGAAGTTGCCATTTCAAGTACTTTACTTTTTTCATTCTGCATACTTATATATATGAGACATCTCTGAACTGTTTCTTCATTTTACTTTGCTGTTTTGTAAGCAATCAGTATCATCTTTTCCCTGAACACCAGGATACTAGAAATTACCATCCTAATGCTGTCTTAGTTCATAGTTGGTTAAGTTTATAGATTTTGTAAACAGAATCCTTACATACCTGTTGTGGAAAATACTACACAAAGAAGAGTCTTGAGCCATCATTTTATAATAATGAAACTTCAACATGCAGGGCCGGATTAAGACAAAATTGGGCCCGATGCTGCAGTGCAAAAAAGGCCTATTTTTTCTTGGCATTGGTGCATGTGCATTCGACACTCACCGTACATGTGCACTCAGACCGACCAAGGAGCCTTAATTGCTTGTGACGCAACCAGCCAGCCTTTATTGAACACGAATAATAATAACGACGTAGTATCGTAACAATTCGAGATTAATATTAAACTATGTAACATCAACATTCCATAGGTATTGTCTGAAAAGTGCACTTAATGCAGAAAACCTAACAATGAAATACACAAAATTTCGCAATTCTCTTACGAAACAGAGTAAGAAAAAATGAATTTGCAGAGACATTGGCTTAAAGTGACTCAGTTCAGGCTCTCGAGGGTAAAAATTTGTCCACGATTTAAATTTCATAATAGACCAGAATCCTGTTGAGGATTTTAAAAATTCTAAAAATCCATGCCGGGCCCGTGGGCCGGCTTTTAGTTTTACCTTTACAGATAACCATTTAAATAGCAATCGATTTTTACTGTACAACTAACTTTCAAGGTGAAAAATTTACTATGTGGCACTTACCAAACAATAATAAAGTGGCAAGAATCCCCAAGATATTGCAAAAAAGCACAGCTAAATTACTAAGTAAACTGTTTAATGTAAAATTGATAGCATTAACTTGAAATCTTTGGTTAAAAATAAACACAATGACGTTATAGTTACGTTACAGTGCAAAGAACAATAGTAACTGTATAATAAGTAACGCTGTGTCTAGGCGTCCGAAAGTTGGACTCCAAATTTCATTCTAAGAATTATTTTGAGGTTAATATAGCAAAGGAAAACTGTTCAGCTTCCGGAAAATTCTTGTCTGTTTTCATCTGGGCCTATTTCAGGAATGAGCCTAATGCTGCAGCATCAATAGCACCCACCTTAATCCAGCCCTGTCAACATGGTTATCCTGTATTTACATCTATAGGTGGTACCTGCAAATGCCTAATTCAAAGCATCATGGCAGACCAAAAACTCTTAACAGAAAAGTTTCCTTTATCAATTATGTTCATTTATACCACACATTTCCAATACATTTTAATTTTCACCAATCAGCTTTAGATAAATGAGATACTCCATAAACACACGTCTGAATTGTAAAGTCCCAAACTAGTTAAAAATATTAAAAGTCCTGGGCATAAAAACTTCTCATATGCAAACTGTTAGAACAAAACACAAAGTTAAATGTTATATATGAGGGGCGTTCAAATATAAACAAGAATTTATGAGCTGCACTTCATTTATTGAATACAATGAAATGACTTACACTCTATTTTTCTATGTAGTCTCCTGCCACTGCAATCCACGTGTTCCAGCACTCAGGAAGCTTCTTAATCCCAGAAGAGCAGAAACCTTTTGACTGCATGTTGACCCATTCTTGTACAGCGTCAATAAACTTCTCATTCGACTTGAACTTCTTCCCTACTAAAAATTCCCTAAGTGGACCGAAGAGATGATAGTCCATCTCTGAATGACTTGTACCAATCATACACTGTAGACTGAGAGAGAGAGAGACACTCATCCCCAGCTGATTTTTAAGTCTGGAATAAACCTGAGATGAAATGACTCCTTCATTTGTCAAAAGTTTAATAATAATCTGCTGCACAACACTGCACTGTGTACCTCCTGCTCCAACATATTGATTACAACTGACAGGAAGCGGGCAAAGAACAGCTAACGACAACTACAAACATGTATGTGTTTGTCCAATGAGTCAAGTCTACCTTGCACTCTTTATAAGAACAGAGCATGAAAATTCCTGTTTATAATTGAACACCCCTCGTATGATCTTATTTTCTAATCCAAAATGTGCTGGCAAAAATTAAGTCAGGGTGTCCTAGTTTAAAAGGAAGTCAGTTTCAAGCACATTGTGTTCTTTTCCCTTACAAAACCTTCATTTTTGTACAATTACACAGGCAAAAAAAGTATGTGAACCCTTTGGAAATAACTGTATTTGTGTATAAATTTGTCCTAAAATAGAGTGTGAGCTTCATCTAAGTTACAATAATGAATAAACACAATCTTTTTTAACTAATAACACACAAATCATTGTAAGCATTCATACTGTAGGTTGGAAAAAGTATGTGAACTTCTAAGATAGATGACTTCAACAAAAGCTAACTGGTACTAAGAGTTGTCAAACCTGGCGTCCAATCAATAAGACGCAACTGAGGGTATGGTTTAGAGCTTCTTCGACCGATAAAAAGGTCTCAAGCATTTTGAGTTTACTATTCACAAGAAGCATCTGCTGATACAAAAAAATGAGTTTGCAGAAGTTCTACGAAGAATTGTTGATTTTAATAAAGCTGGAAAGGGTTACAAAGTAATTTCAAAAAGTTTAGATAGTCATGGAGATAATTTAGTTCTGTGGCTACCCTTCTTAGAAGTGACTCGAAAAGTCACAATGCAAAAGGCTCAATGAGATTAAAAAGGCTTGAAGGAATCATTGGAACAGGTTAACATCTCTGTTAATGAGTCTACTATACCCAAAATATTGAACAGTGACTCAAGGACACCAAGAAGGAAGTTGCTCCTCCCCAAAAAAATCATTGTTTCATACCAGATGTTTGCTGAAGACCATCTTGACATTCCACAACACTACTGGGAAAATGTTTGGTGGACATATGAAGCTAAGTTTAAACTGTTTGAGAAGAATATGCAGTAGTATATATGGTGTTAAAGGGGCACCACATTCCAATGGCAAACGTACAGTGGAGGGAGCATCATGATTTGTTGATTTGCCAACCCAGGGCCTAGATAGCTTGCCATAATCAAGGGGCAAATGAATTCCCAGGTTTTTCAAGATATCCTACAGCATAGTCTCCAGGTCGCTATCCACCAGCTGAAGCATGATAGAAGTTCAGTATTGCCGCAGAGTAATGACCCTAAACATAAAGTAAAACTACTACAGAATAGCTTTAAAATAAAGAAAATCCATGTTTTGGAGTGGTCCAGTCACAGCCAAGATATTAATCCAATAGAGATGCCCAAGAGAGCCATTCACAATAGACACCCTAAGACAATGGCTGAGCTGAAGCAATTCTGTAAGGAAGAATGGTCCAGAATTCCTCCTGAATATTGTGCAGGTCTGATCTACAGTTATCAGAAGTGCTTGTTCCAAACAGGCTTCAACCAATTATTAAATCCAAAGGTTCACTTAACTATTTCCAATTATTAAATCCAAACATTCACTTAACTATGTCCACAACACATTATGAATAAATCATGGTTGTGTTCACTAAAAACATTAAAATTGTGAATGTTTATGCATTTTTAGCATATTGTGTTTGTCTGTACTTGTGACTTAGATGAAAATGACCATTTAATGCAGAAAACAATGTAATTACAAAAGGTTCCCATATATGTTTTGCCACTGTAAAATAATCTCAGGGTTTGCAGCTAATGTAGATGTTAAACCAGGGGTACCTGCTCATTCACAAATGTATGGTTGAAGAAGTTGTTGTAGATCTTGTAAAGAAGAAGATGGCACCAAACATTTAATGACTTCCATCCACAACTGCATGCATACACATATCACAGCAAAAGGAACATCCATCCATCCATCCATTTTCCAACCCGCTGAATCCGAACACAGGGTCACGGGGGTCTGCTGGAGGCAATCCCAGCCAACACAGGGCACAAGGCAGGAACCAATCCCAGGCAGGGTGCCAACCCACCGCAGGACACACACAAACACACCCACACACCAAGCACACACTAGGGCCAATTTAGAATCACCAATCCACCTAACCGGCATGTCTTTGGACTGTGGGAAGAAACCCACGCAGACACGGGGAGAACATGCAAACTCCACGCAGGGAGGACCCGGGAAGCGAACCCGGGTCTCCTAACTGCGAGGCAGCAGCGCCACCATGCCGCCCTACCAAAAAGAACATGCCATTATTAATATTTTTTGTTTGTTTGTTTGGAATATTTTCTTTCATGAGCCATCTGCATCTGTAAGTGCACCAAAGGTCTTAAAAATGGCATTAAGAGGTACTACACAATTGACGCAAAAAATTTTTCATATTCACAAAAACAGTGCTTCCTAATGATTTTGTGAAATAGCACAATAATCATTTCGGTAGTCATGAAATCATCGCTTCTTTCAGAAACAAAAATCTCACACTTAAAGTTACTGCAGTCTTAATAAAGGTTCAGCATTAGAGGGCAGTTCTTTATGATTCAATGATAGTTGCAAGTCGATAATGGTCGTAAGTTAAGTAATAATGGATGCCAGAATTCTTTGTAAAGACATAACGGTTCCTTTGGAGAATGTCAGGGATTACATGGAGCTCTGCCCATAGCCCCTTCTTCTGCCTGCAGTTTGCTCCTGCCCTTCTCATCTGTACCTGTTGCTATGTAACACTAATCATGCAGCAATCACAAGATGGGACGGGAAGGGGTTATAAAAAGGGGGATTTCTTTTTCAGCATTTTGGTTTTTGGGTGAATTTAAGCCTGATTAAAAGTGCTGTTATTAACATAACAACTATTTGTTCCTGCTTGCTATACCTTTTCTGCTCCAGGCTCATTCAATGTTTTCTCACAATGGTACTTACACTCCACAGAGCTGATTGGGGTGCTGCTTTGGTTGGATTCAGTCTTGTTCACTGCCCTCATAGCACAGTTTGCTCATTTGGGAAGTCATATCTGCAGGAGTGTGCTGAGAAAGTGACCAGCCCTAGAGCAGTAGGAGCTATGCTGCTGGCACAAAATATTTATTGCAAATGGTGGCAAAAAGGACATGACTACACAAATGTCAGCACATATACTGACAGAGCATGAGTCTTTCTTAGGAATGAATAAGGCTAACATATGAATGTTTCACAACATTCTGCTACAAACAGATTGGGCGATGCCATTAGCTCCATTCAAGCCATTAGTTTTATTTTCCTTCACAGTCTAGTATCTTTTAAAATAAATCCATCCATTTATACATTGAATCAATTGAAACTCATTTGATCCAATTACGAAATGCAAGGGGTAAAGAGACTGCTGCTGCAGCAGCACTGGGCTTAAGACAGGAACCACCTCTGGAGAGACGTATTGTCTAACCTCCTCTGTTTGTTTGCATTCACTGAATCCTGATCTTTAGTCTACAACGATATTTATTTTTATTGCACATTTTCATACAAATGCTTTGCAGGACGAAGAAAGAGAAAAACGACAAAATATAAAAAACAAAATTGGGCAATACTAATAGAATAAAAGTAAGGTCCGATGGCCAAGGAGGACAGAAAAAACAAACAAAAAAAAAACTTCAGTGTAATCTATCAGTTCTTGTGCCAATCAATATCTCATGGACAGAGCACCAGTGATCTTTCAATTGATAAATATTTTCATAGGTAGAGTGGCTTTGTGGCACAGGGGTTAGTACTGCTACATTATAGATTTAGTGTGCCCTGGGTTGGAATCCAACGCCCAAACATTGTCCATGTGGAATTTGCTTATTCTTCCTCTTTCTATGTGGAAGTTCCTCTGGATACTCCGGCTTTCTTTCCACATCCCTACTATGATGGATTATTTAGAAGTTATTTGGACCCCTGTGAGTGAGCCCAGTGATGGACTATATTGGTTTCTGCATCGTGGCCAGTTCCGCAAAGATAGTTTCTGAATTGGATTAAACAGGTTTGAGGATATTATATTATTCTCATACTCACATGTCTCTTCTGCTCATCTCCTGGACAATTAATCTCCTGTTGTTATTGCACAGTTTCTTAATTCTTAAGATTTTTGCATTCACCTTTAAAGTAGGCTCCAGGACATTTTTGAAATGCTTACGTGCATTTCACACTTAACCTTGAGGTATTCGGGATCATCTGTAACAAAATAGTCACATTACTTAATAACTTGAAAGTCAGAGTGAAAATGAATCCATCACCAATCAATTTGTTCACTTGTAAATCGTATTCATTTTACCTTTCAATTGGTTTTATTTCTAAATATACATATATGTCTATAGAAAGATGATGGTCACAGCAGAATTTTGATATCATCTATTCCGGGACAAAAGAGTAACCTTTCTAAATAGCACAGCTCTTGTAAACAAATCTCTCCAAGCATTTCTCACATTTGTCCGGTTACTTGATTTGCTGCTTTGCAATCTTATTGGTATTCTCCACAGCATCTCACTTTGCAAAGCACATACAACAATAGTAACCTTCAAATTTAATCATAACTCTCTCTTATTCACCTCAAGCTACAGCTCATAAACTCAGAATACAAATTTGGTTGTGTTTATACATTTTAGTATTCCGTATGTATTTTTTTTTCCTCCTTGACAGACCTCAAGAAAGGAAAAAATGAGGCTAACTTGGAGAGAGACATGTAACGCTCCATTCTGCCGTGACAATGAACTGCCCATCTATTCTCAAGGTGTGTTAAATATTTTGGCATTTTTAAATGTGCAATTGTCCAAACTGAAAGCTGAAATAAAATTTAACAAGTAAGTAATAAATCCCATGAATGCTGTGCTAACCTAGATATGTGTTCTATACTAAACTCATTAATCACTGACTGTCATGTTTTACCATGGTTTAGGTTATTGCTATTACTGTGGCAGAAACATATTATTTTGTATTCCCAAGGAAAATAAATAACATGCATGCCGATTTGTTATTCTGCCTGGCATTAGACTAGGGATTTCTGAAAATTAGCTCTTTTCTTTATGATATGCTGGAAGAAAATATTTTGTGTATGTTTAAAACATATGCCTTGGTATAGTCATAAGGACATTTAGGATGACTTCAAGAATATAACTCATTCTTAGCTTTCGTAACTCTTGTGCCTTATGGTTTTCAAAAACATTGAGCATTTAATTACTGGGATGTGTACTGCGGTAAAGTAAACTTAGGTTTAGACAAAAAGTGCTACTTTTGGCGTGTTGGAAAAAAAAGAGACAAAAAACCCTAGAGCTGCTTTTCCATTGTGGATGAAAGCGTTAAATTTGAAAGTTGCAGAACAAGACCCAGGCATCTTAGGAAAACATAGTTAATATTAAGAGAAAACACCTACACCAGCACCAGCACAGTAATTTGACTTGCCCGTGTGAGAAAGCAGAAGCTGCTAGGAGGTTTTAAAACCATGTCAAGCTTGGTAACCCAGACATGAAGCAGTTAGGGGTACGAGTACAAAAGAGGCAAAAGGGGAAAGTGAAGGCCTGGAAGGAAACATAATATTCTCTCAGAACGTTAGCGGGATGGCTCCTGAGCAGATGAGAGCAATGCCTGACTTTAGATGATTCAATGGCAAGCCCACTTAATATGAAAAGATATCTCAAAATGAATTTCAGATATCTGAAACTTGTTTCTAGATACTTCAAAATATTTTCCTTTTTTTTAAGATATCTAAAATATATGTCCCCAAAACATTTTCAGATATTTCAAATTGGCCTTGCATGCATTTTAAAATATCTGAAATGCTTTTTTGAGATATCTGAAAATCACTTACTGTAAAATCTATTGCGACTTCCTATCTATTTTCAGATATGCTGAAATGCGTCTTGAAATGAGCAGAAACTTATTTTGAGGTATCTTGAAAATGCATTTTGGATATCTGAAAAGGACCTTGAAGCAATTTTGAGATATCTGGAAACGTATTTGAAATATTGCATTGTAGGTGTGTGAAAGTGGTATTCAGTTATCTTGACATAAGTTTATGTCTTTTTAAAGTGTATTTGAGATATGTTGAAATCAAATTCAAGATATGTTGAAATGCATTTTAAGATACCTCAAATGGAGCAAATGATATCTTGAAATGAATTTGAGATATCTAAAATGTATGGAAGATGTATGAAATATGAGTCAATATGAAGATATCTGAGCTACATGCAAAGATATCTCAATTACTTTTGATTAGGCAAAAAGAATAATATTCTCCATGAAAATCTGAAGCACGGCCCTCAGGGCACTAAAAATAGTTACTATCTAAGCCTCTGCTATATGTAGATGTCCATGAAAATCAAAAACAGGAGGTGAGCCATCATCCACACTTGGTAGAATTCTTAGTAGAATTCTCAGGAGATAACAGCCAGTAAACATGTGTAGCATTATAGTATTGAGACATTGTGGCAAGTGTCGGTGCCGTGTGTACTGCTAGTGCACATGGAAACTCTCCCAGCACTACAAACAGCAAAGTATAGCAGTGCCCATAGTAAGTGCTGGCCGGCTTCACTCACTGGTGCACAGTGTGTGTTCAATTCTTCCTATATAGAAGCATGGGCAGAATGGCACACAACAGCTAGAAACCTACAGTCATAAAACACCCCAAAGAACAGCAATGATTCAGCATCTGCATACTGTGTAATGAAATTCTATAAATATAAGCATCACCGGAAAGACAAAGAGCTGATCCCCTGTTCCTCAGGTAGGATACAACCTGCATTGCTTACTCCGCTTGAGAGGTCTAACTATTGGCAGAGCCTTCTTTACATTTTCTTGCAACTGACTTACTGTATATAAGGAGCCTGAGCAGTGTGATTTTGTGATAACTGAAACATCATATTATGTTCCCTTATTCTGAAAACAGAGATCATCACCCCAGCTTTCCAACTCAAAGTCATTTTCCGTCAATGGGTAGGACTTAGTTAGAATGATAAAGATAAGAAAAGTAGAAGGATGAAGATAGGAAATGTGTCGGTGAGTTGCTCATGTTTAATCAATGAGAAGGAAACTTGACCAAAGTGCAGCTTATGGTGTACCCCCTTACTGTCCCTAAAACTACCCTAAACAAAGGAATAGCCAGATTGGAAGCCTCACACAAGAAGCTGCAAATCAGAGCAAAAATGCATTCTTAATAAAAAGCCCTAGCAACTGACAACTAAATCAGAAGACCTCATCCAAGGCAGAGTTTTGACTTAAACTCTTTCTAGAAATAAAGTGGGCAGTGGGTTTCATTTTATTCTGGAATTTAGTACCAGTCTTTTAAACCCAATCTTAATTCATAATAAGAAGAGACTGTAAAGCAACCTTTCAACCGCATATACCACTATAATCCTACAGTATGATATCTACTAAAATCGCCAAGCATTTACCATGAGCAGCTGGCCGGGAAAGAAAAAAAAAGAAATATTTAAAGGTGAACAAAACTTGTTGAGTCAAAGCAACATGAGCTCTGTCTCACAAAATGATTCTAAATATGTACTTTTTTCAATGAATTTAGAAAGGTTTAATTTGCGCACCTACTGTATTCCTGCATGGACAAATGAGTCTCCCTGCCTTACATATCGTGTTCATAAACCATAAATAAGTACTCAGGTATAAAAATAAGGAAAAGTCAGAAAAGATTATAAAAGAACTAGCTGTTCTACCTGTCTAAGATGGTTTGAAATCTACGTAATCAATGTAGGCCTCAGCATTAACCTTTGCAGTGCACTGTCTATTAGAATGTATTTTATAATGCATGTGGTAATAAAATGCATTGCATTTGTCATTCCAACAGAAGATACATCACAATCATTTGTAGTAATAAAATGCAAAAGTACAAATGTTTCTGACGTGCCATCTGATGGAATGACAAATGCAATGCATGTGCGTCTGTTCTGTGCCATTTGGTATGGGATTCATAAAAGTGGTGTTAATGGTTGTGATGCGCCATCTGTTGGAATGACAAATGAAATGAATTTTATTATTGCAAATTTTTGTGATGCACTAACTGTTGGAATGATAGAGACATATCAACGGGACAGACACACATACAGTATATACAGACACACAGACACATAATTTTCTTAAGGTAGACAACAGCACACATAAAATAAATAATTCTGAAACATAATAAGAAAGAATGACTTTAAAAATACACTTACACACAGTGATACAGTGTTTAACCAATCAACAGTAACATTAAAAGTGAAAGAGTAATATAATTAACATAGATTCAACATTTAAATAATATTTTCTCATTTCTCAAAGATGTTTTTCACTGTTTTGTTGGTGATGTTGGTGACATCTGTGGACATATTATTAAGAGGGCAGCTCGTGGACCGTGTGCCATCTGATCTTTGCTTTTTCAACGTTAGGAATTGCTGTAAAGTGAGTAATTTTGCTTTCTGAACACCTGTTTGATCTTTTGAATCCTTCTCTGTTGAATGATCCTTCTATATAAAAGCGGTCGGGATTGTCCTTCCGTCCCGTGAGTGCTACACAGGCGCGGAGTTTCACACACACCCCGTCCATTTTGCAATGCACGATGGGATTTGTAGTTTCGTTTTTCCAGGTAAAAGATGATTTCCTACTCCAGACTGTGCGATATCTTCTTCTTCTTTCTTACTATATAAAAGTGGTCGGGATTGTCCTTCCGTCCCGTGAGTGGAAAGCGTAGTGGTATTCCGCTTATCACAGACTTACTACTTGCAGCTTGCGGTACGAAGCGACATGATGTGAGCAGAGTTCTGGTGCTCCCATCGTTCCCTTGCTTTTGTGTGCGATGCGCTGGAAAAATAGACAAAATTATGTCTCTGGAAATAATTAATGTTGATGGAGTACAAATGCCTCACCGCATAGTAAATATCAGGGGGGTTCAAAAGGGTGACCTCAATATAGAAAAAATGTTTAAATTTCATCACAAAAATAACAGAAACTACGAATATTAAAATAATACCGCTCAAATGCAATATAACCAAATTAATGAGTTTGTATAAAATATCAAATTGATCTACATATTGAATTGCCTTAAGAAGCGGTCAACTTAAAAGGCGGGTCAGCCTAGTACACAATATGATTTGTTCTTTATTTTTGTTTGTTGCCCTGCCTTTTCTGAATCTCCCATATTAAACATGTTAGTCTTTTCTCTTTCCCCCTTAATCTCTCCCCCAAACAGCTCCTTCTCAGAACACTAAACATAATGACGTGAGTTACCAGAGCAGCACTGCTTGATAGTTTTGATAGTTTCACACACCAGGTTTTAGTCCTTAGTCAGTTCCTGTGAAAGGCCTGCACATTCTCCCTGTTTCTGTGTTGTTTTTCAGCTGATATTTCAATTTGCACCCAGAGAAACGAATGTTAGGCTAATCACAAATTCTATTATAAATATTTTGGTCTGAGGCCTTTATTTATGACAGCTTAGAAATTCAGTATATGTAACTGTTCACGTCAATTTTAACAGCTTGAGCATTGGCAGGTTAAGTGATATTTCTCAGGGTCGTATGTTAAGCCTGGGGTAGAAACTGAACCAACGAGTTTGTGTTTTAAAGTCCAGGGACTGAGCCACTAAACCACACTGCCTCGCTACAAATGACTCGGGTGTATGTACTCTACAACTGACTGGCAGCTCCTTGTGATCCTGAAAGGAAAAAAAATCAGAAATTCAATCAATAAAAAACAACTTTTTAGGACCTTTAGCTCTTGAATCTAGCAGTACTCATTTAGTGACCCCTTAAATAAGGACACCACCAAGTATGGTACTGGTTACATATATGTGCTTGTAAATTAGTGTAGTTAATGGAAAAGATTTGGATAATTAAAGTAAAACAATGCACAGCATAGCACCCCCATGCTGCAATTTGACCATTACTATACCTCAGTAGGGCTAAACTATTATGGCAAGTAAGTAACTCATACCTTGACCAGTGCCATCAAAAATATAAAGCTTTATTTGGCAGTAATGAAGTGCCGGAAAAACAATCTTGGAAGGAATGTGCGTGAAGAAAGTACTATAATATGAAACAGGCAGCCTGCATGTCTTATTATCTGGTTCACACAACGTAGTGAGGCGTTTCCATGAGGTGTTTATTCTTATGACAATAGGAACTCTGGTGAATCACACTGGAATTGGAAAAGACTAGATTATGAGATTCCTGCTCCCCAGCTATATTATTATTATCCACCCGACTAACCATCCTGTTTCCAAGACTTTCTTTCTAATGGTCTTAAGACAGAATGTTGCAAGATATTTGAGGCAAGATATTTAGTGTGCAGTGTCGGAAGGTGCAGCAGTAAATGCAAAAATGCTTGGTCAACTTGTACCACTTGGATAAGATATCTCAGTGTTTGCTTTGTGTATCAGCTGTACTATACACATAAAAAAATATTAACTCACACCTTGGTCCTTTTCACAATTTATTACGTTATTGTATGAAGGGGTAATATGTTTAATTGGGGCGTATTGCTCTGAAGCAAGTCGATCCACACACTATATAATATTCAAATTAAAATGGAACTTCATTTGGCCTTCAAAATTAGTTTCAAACAGATAATAATCAATTCAACAAGTGAACATTTCAGTGACTCTGAATGTTTTAAGAAACCACAGTGGAAAGTCTTTTAGCATAGCTCTCTACCAGCTTTGCTAAGTCTTTATTTCAAAATTGCTTCTCTCCCTGCAGTTGGATGGTAAGCCACTGGTGAACAGCAACTCTCAGTTTTCTGCCACATATTTGTGATTGGATTTCCCTCGAGATTTTGACTCCTAACACTGAGTCATTGTTTCCGTTAAAACCTAAATCTTTTCCACAGTCCAACACTCAGCTGCAGACGGAAGAAGACTTTCCTCCAGGATTTCTCTGAACTATGATGAATCCATTATGCCATCTGTCTTTGCAAGTTTTCCAGACCCTGATGCAGACAAGCTTTAAAGTAGAACGATGCTGCCAGCATATTTTACTGTCAGGATGGTATTTGTAGGACAACATGCAGTTTTACAACAAACTCAGAGCATAGCATGTAGGCCTATAGGAACAATGCTGGCACTTTAAAAACCAATAAAACATTCTTATACTTGGTCTCTTTTCTATCTAAAAAAGAGACAGTAAAAAGGATTTTAATTATAGGAACAAGAGATGAAACATAATCAAAAATTCAAGCAGGTGTTATTACCAAAAAAAAAAAGTAACACAAACTGATCTTTTGCCAAGCCACAAATGTAAGACAACTTATATAACTGTAAAAATAAATGTGATGGCCAGTGTGATTTTCTACACCATGCTGTGTTGGGCTGGTAACATCGCCAAATAAAATCAACAAGCTAATTAAAGTGCAGGCACAGTTATGGACCCCCTGGAAGTACTAGTGAAGGAGAGAATTAAAACAAAACTGAGTGCCGTTATGAACAATGCTGCACATCCTCTCTCTGACACACTAACAGGGAGGACTTTCAACCAATGAATTATTCAGCAAAAGTGTGCCAAGAAACACTACAGAGGGCTCCTTTATATCAACGGCAATCCGCCTGAGTAATGCCTCCCTGTAATTTCAACTGCCCAGTCAGAAGTTTTCTTTTTTTTCCAAATTTTCTTACTTAATAATCATTCTGGTCTTTTCAACACCAAAGTGTGTTTATTTATTTATTTATCTATCTATCTATCTATCTATCTATCTATCTATCTATCTATCT
>JANRMT010062856.1:66193862-66264178 GCA_026402145.1 Polypterus bichir lapradei
TATCTATCTATCTATCTATCTATCTATCTATCTATCTATCTATCTATCAAAAACAGAAACCATAGCATAAAATGAAAGATGAAATACAAAGATCAGAAAGGCATTGAGAATAGCACATATGTAAGTAGTTTTATCCGAACATGGATAAATTAGAATCACAAGTGCCAGAACTTTATAGGTTCCCCAGGTCAGCACATGAGTCATATACTCCTGTAGAATTCTTGGAGAATTGCCTAGGTAATAATGGCTGACACTGCTGCCACAAAATGGCAGCATTTGTGAGCAATCGCAAATTGAGTGTCATGGGAAGAGTCTCATAGTCACTATGCAACTTTTAATCTGTTTTAGTAATCAGTTTGCAAAGTGCTAACTGGCAGTGGTCAGCTGCAAAGTCATGATGTCTACCTCAGAAGCAGCTCCTTACAATGTGAGCTAATAAGAGAACCCCCATTGTCATGTGAGCAGGGACTGCTTCTAAGCAGTTTAAGTGAAGTGCTTCCTAGTGATATCAGGTGAGCTCTCTGTCACGCAGCCTCCATGTTTTCTGTGCAGCACTGCTACACACTCCACCCTTCCAAAGTGTAAATCCTGCCAACTACACCAAGTGTTAGGTTATGGAATCATAACACAAGCACATCTGCACAGTGCTAACTGGCAGTGTTCAGCCATAAACCCGTGATGCCTCCACATGACCTAATTGAGAACTCCCATGCCCATTCACGTAGGGAACTTCTAAGCAGTGCAAGCGGATCCCTTCCTGGTGATGTTAGTAGAGCTCTCTCTCACTCAGCTCCAGCCTTTTCTGTGCAGCACTGCCACACAGAGGATGCCTTGTTTTAATCAGATTCACATTTGTGTCATTCCTCTGTATTTTTTTTGAAGAATTAATGTGGTTTGTGGGATTTTAAAGATGTTACACATTTTATCACGACCTTCTCTTCAGCATTGCATTTCAGTGACTTCATCCCCTATTTGCTTTAGATACTCCTTTTTCATTATGATATGCATTTTGCAAAAAGTTGCACTAACTATAGGGCTTCCCAGACCTAAGGGTATTGAACCACAACCCATGTGACACACCTGAACTGCATAAAGGTGAACTCTGTTTAGCTCACCTTGTGACTTCTAAATTGAAATATTTGTTCTAGGTTAGTGCCATAGGTTGAATGATCATTTACAATTTCAATTTTTATTTAATTTATAAGAGCATATATCTACTCTATATATATATAAAGTCATAAGCCTAAAAGTGCAACGATTTTATGTGACGTTTTTATGCCACGTTTTTGTCACACTTTAAATAGAGCTTATTTTAAAACCTATATATATATATATGTTTGGTATCATTCTTTTCAGGATTTATTGAACTTTAATATGATGTTGTTAGATTTTCAGATTCTTATTCTGTTTTTAAATTATAAACTAAAAAATATCAACAACTCACATCTCACAAGATAGGACTTTGTGCCAAAAGATTTAACCACTCCCGAGGCTGGAAATAAAACACAAGCAGCAGGACAGCTGCTGTACAGGCTTTTAAATGTTCGAAGCGCAGTGCAAGCTTCAAGCCAGCAGCTGATCGAGCAAAGAGGAGGTAAAAAAAAAACTATTTATTTCCCATTATATCACCGTTTCAGACGGGGTTTCGGAGGAGTGACCGCGTCTCGTTGGGGTGTGTTCAGCCCTCCTCTTCACAACACTAGCGGCAGAGACCCCGGAGGGGTTGGAAAGCGGAGTGAGCAGGGGGCGAACCCCCTAGTAATTCTGCAAAGGAAAACAGTTTAAAAGTTATTTCTACACTGAAAAGGAAGGAAGGTTAAAAACACAACATTTCATCTGGTGTGCAACTGAAAAGAAAAGAGCAGGTAACATATTTACAAGGAAAACAAAGCTAGGGAAGATGAAAGTCGAAAAGGTGAGAGTAGATGAGAAAAAGCTGCCATTAGATATTTTCAAGCTTAACTTATTGTAAGTAAACTTGCACAGGAGACGAGAAGTTGGGATGGGGATTCCAAGGAAGATTAACTTTATTGCTGAACAGGCCGGAACAGACATAAGACTTTACTCAACAGGAGTTTATCTTTGGCACACAAGTGCACAGGTAGAATGTCCCACTCTAGCTCCACCCTTCAGCTTAAAAGAACACAAAATCTTCTTCATCGAGCAGGTTCACTGGCTCAGAAGCAGCGGCTGGGGCATAGAGGACAGAAGAGTGAGCAATTGGGCTGGTCGGGGGCTCGGTCCTTTAAATGTTCTGAACAACTTGTGAGAAGCCGCAGCTGATCCCTAAAAAGGCCGGTTAAGATTGTATTTGTTTCCCATTGAAATACTGTTTAGCAGGGGGTTTTCGAAGGTCAGCTATGCTTCTTTGCCATTGGTTTACTGTGTAACTGAGAGTCATCTCGCAGTTAAGAGAGTATCAGCATGCATCAGCTGGTGTTACGTGGTGAGAATACGGAGCAAAGGAGCTATCGAGCTGTCTTTGCGTGACTGCTGCCACTGTCAAGGACGGTAAATATGATACAGGGAGAAATTAAAGTTAGTTAGTCATTAAGACCTGAAGTAGTATGTGATCCCAGGCTAAGAATGAGCTTTTTTTCTATTTTTCTTTGAAAACTGACTTTGAAGCCCTGTGAAAGAACACAAACACATCAGGGTTGCTATGATTAGGGGATCAAGTGTTTAACAATAAACTTTGTAAGGTGTTTGGTTTTAACGGCTCGAATGAAACAGTCTTGTAGTTGTCTCCCAATTTCACCTATGTAGATGGCTAGACACTTCCTACAAGAAATGCAGTAAATAAGATTTTTAGACTGGCTGTAAGTCTGTTGTTTAGTGTTAAATTTACCAGAGGGACAAGATACAAGGGTATTGTGGGTGACATATTAGTAAGCGACACAGCACATCCTGTTTAACCTCAAAGTGCTGGGTGAGAACTGTGGCTTAGGATTAGGGTTTTTTGATTAGTGGCAAAAGCTCACAATTAAAAATGTTTTGTATGTTATCCTTCTAGGAGGCTTATGTTTTTAGGTTTCATTATTTGTCACCTTCATAATACTCCAAATATTTCTACATAACATATTGTTTAATCTAATGAGGTTTAATTCTTCTAATACAATTGCTTTTCATGCTAATGTCTGAACTTTCTTTGTAATTTTGCAAGGTTGTGTTTGTCATTTAATGATGCATGATGTTTTCTGTCACTTCTTATTACTACAAGCACATAGCTTTACTTTCAGTTCTGAATTGTATAAGTGTTTTATGTCAGCCTTCTTGCATACTGACCAGGCTTTGCATGTGAGTTAGCAGAACTAAGCAGAGTTTTAGACTTCATTGAATATACTACATAATCATCCTGACTCTGAAATTCATATAGTTCAGAACCACAGCTACCAGTTCAGTTATTAACTACAAATTCTGTCCATATGTGTGACTGATGCAACATTTCTGAATTTCTGTTGTTGCTGTGTATACTTCTTAAGGTAGGCAAAATAAACAATATTCATATAATAGCTGATTTGACATTAAATATTGGCAATATGACAGTGTGAAATGAAATAATAAATTGTGTTTCCTTTGTTTACATCATAGGATGGCACAAAGGTACAGTTGTTAGTGTTGCTGCCTTAAAACACCAGGAAAATGGGTTTAAATGTCTTTGTGGAATTTGTGTGTTTTCTTTATGTTCCCATGGGTTTTCGTATGGGTATTCCAGTTTTCCTCTCACATATCAAATACTTGCGTTAATTAATGATCTATATTAGTCTAAAGTACTATTGCATCCAATATTACTGGGGTCTAATTTGCTAAATTTAATGTGGATTTGTGCATTGTGAATGGCAAAGAAAATGACAAATAGTCTGATTTACAAAACCTGGCATATGCACATTTCTAAACAGTTTACTCTTATACAGTATATAACAATCATATTGTAAATATGCATAGGTGAACGCACCTTAAATTCCACCTGGTCGCAGCCCTGAATCAACCATACATGAACTATGCTAATCAGCCTCATGCATATGCAATCACAATGCTGCAGAACTTCATTGGCTGGCAGAGCAGCCTCCCTCCCTTCACTTCCACCTGCATTCAAGAGTTTCTGGCTGGCTGTGCTCTGCAACTGAGCACATAATATCATAGGCAGCATTATGGCAACCTCTCCTCTGTGTTTCTGGGGGTCCAGGAAAGGTGCCACTGTTAGAGTGGGTGGCTGCTGTTACCTGGAACATGTAATGACATGGTTGCTGTTACAATGATAGTACAGGCCATATGAAAAATTGAGGGTTCAGCCAATTACCTTACCAATAAGCCAGCCTCCACTTACAAAACTATCATGCCTGTCAAAGCTACTTTGCCTTAAAATAAATAAATCACAGGTTGACCCAAGCCACTGAGCCATACCATTTGTCTTTTTGGTAATACATTGAGACCACTCTGATCATTACTATGTAGCTAAATATAATAAAGATTATGTCATACTAACTAGAAGAAGTCCTTTCACTAGTGGCTAGATTGAACATAATGTATCTTTAAATGTGTCATTTTAAAAACCTATATTTACTAGTGTAATTACACCACATATACAATAAACAAAAGTACAATTTCCCTCACCTGCCCACAGAGTCTTCAGTCCAAACATACTATGAAGGCAGCCAAGCGAAGCAGTTGCTGAACCTTTAATGGTATTACTACCCTCAAAAATTCTTGTAGAACCAGCTATTCCTGTAGGTACTCTTGGAAGTTGGGATGAGCCTGACAGATCAGATGCCAGTTCTCCTAGTCTTTCCTTTGGCTTTCTTTGGCGATTGAACAATGCAGCCTGAGCTTTTTCGGGAAAACAGCGCTGTCCGTACCTCCTCTCCAAGGCTGTGACTAGTTGTTGATATCCACTGGCTGGAAGTCCAACAGCAATTTTGCAGCTTCCCCCTCGAGTGCCAGTCCCGGAGATGCGGCGGTGGTACCAGCATCCCAACTGTTGTGCCTGGCTGTTATTTGAACTTGGGACCAAAATGGCTCCCAAGCCTGTTGATCTTTGTAGTTGGGTAGCTGTGACCTTGCCAATCCCACTGCTGACACCAGTATAGTAAAGCGCAGTGCAAGCGGGCATAGCTCAAATGGATTAGTGCTCTTTTTCATGGCTGTTTTGTTGGTTCGCTAATCCTGACAAGGACTTGCTCACCCGGTCATCAGTACTACACTGAAGACAGACGGCTGTGCAGATGCTCCCTTTTCATATGGTGCATCTACGCTGGCTTTTTTTTTTAATGGCTTCTGCATTTACATAACGGTCGCCTGAAAACCACTATGAGTGTTCCTGCTCAGATGGCACTGCATTTGTGCTTGTCACTGATCCTACAGTTTCTAATACTGCCGTTACAATATGTAGGTATTGTTGGCATGATATTCTGCTGTTTGCTTGTTCAAATATGTTGAAAATGTCACCCACCTCTGTGGGGTATGCTTGTTTTTTTTCACTGTACTATGATCCTATGACTATAAACTCCTTTGTTTTAGTGGTCCCTTAGATGGCTGTTCAGATACTCTACAGGATGTTCTTCTTACAGATAGTATTCCTGACCAGAAGAACAGAGACACCTCCAACTGTTCACAGCCAAACTTTACACAACTAATATATTACAATTAGTTAAAATTACAATTAGGCTGCCGAGGCCTACCTCATTTCCCAGTCTGCTTTCATTATGTAATGCCCTGCCATTGGCATGCAAGCTGCCACAGGATTTAAACAGCAATTTGGCAGCAAAGAATTTCTGTCGCAGCTGCTTTTAAAATTCTAAATTGAGACAGCCGAGTAAACTACATTTCAGAGTGTTGTTTCACACACAAACAATAACACTGAATCAATGCACAAAAATCAAATGGTGCTCTTTTTTACATTGAACCTTTCACAGCAAGCAAATATATAATGGCTTCTCGGTCTTTTTAGTCAGATTGTCTTGTAATACATGCTTACCCAATTCTGTTATTCTTTTTAGCCTTACAGCTTTTAAAATGGGAAAGAAATTAAATCAGCCTGATATTTAAACAGTAACTTTCAAAATGTACTGAATTACCTTTCACTTTTATGTTACAGTGCTATGAGAAAATAAAATGAAGTGCGGTTTATTTGTATTACAGCAGTCTTGAAAAGAAAAAACGCATTTGTTTATGGATAGAAGAGAATATTTCTGGCCAAGCTAGCAAGCAAAGAAATACCTGAGCACTTTTCTGCTCCTAGGGGCATTGAAAAATACCTACATATTCTTAAATGTTATTTGAGAATATAACCATTTTGATAGTAAAATTCCCTCCTTGCAACATTCTATTCTCAGAATAAATGGCAAGGAAACAATATGTACACAAAAATGAAGTCTATCTTATACAGTAAACACTATAAATCACACAAAGATGAATAAACATACAACACTGCTGAGAACAGTGTTTTACAATAAACATGTATAGAAGGAAAAAGGGTGGATTTCCATTTCCGATGTGAAGTTTGTTGTCTTGCCCTCTTTTGTTAATGAAAATGGATAGACATTTTTGGCTTAGAGACACAAAGAGCCTAAGTCTGTTCTGATAATGCTGGGCACAAGACCAAGGATTGCATTTCTGTCTCAGCCCCAAATTCACTAACGTCAGGCAGGTCTGCAGTCAACAGTTCATGCAGCACACATTTGTGAAATGGAAAATGAGAGTACCTGAAGAAAAATCATGCAGGCAGGCAGAAAAACGAGAAGGCTCCACCACAAAATGGAAAGGAAAGACTGGAACAATGAAGCAGCAAAACTATACACTGCACCACCATGATACCCAAACGCAATATTAAAAAAATATATATTTATTGCAGCCCTGTTGAGGACTAGGACACCTTGACAGTATTCAGTACGTTAAAATATGTTACCTGTGTATTAGAACTGTAGAAGCATTAAAACCTAATTAGCACAGCTTACACGCATATCAGATTAACAGCAAAACACATTCTAATTCAAATTTGTTGATAAAAACAGCACAAAAAATAAACTAAAGCTGTAGCTGGTTTATTTATTGATTTAATATGTCTCCCCTGCTCTTTTCATTAACTTGAAGGCAAATTTTAACCATTGTAATCTAAATATTGATTAAGCTAAACAACTGGAAAAGTAATATTATATGCTAGCTGTTAAACTATACCATAGTCCGACATGGATTCATTTTGATAAATTTTAGCCTTTATAGTCCAGAACAGAAGATACACATGCTTTAATTCTAATCCCCTTTGGAAATCATTACTGCAGGCTTAAACTTTAATGACTGTTGGTTATGGTAATTTTCCAATTAACCCAAATTAAATGCAATTAAATATAACATTTGGTTGAAGTAGATTTTTAGACTTGTCTGACAAGATATTAAAAATCGCTCACTGCTTCTTTATGCTTGAGTGAGATTCTCAATAAAATACTCCTGCATTTTTTTTTCTTTTGAAATAGTGAATAAAGATACAGGAACGTGAATAAGACAAAAAGGAACACGATGTATCTGACGGGAAAGTAAGCCAGGTAGTCATGTACAGATAAAAGCAGTCATTCTGTACCCTCAAAACGAACATTTGCTAGTTTCCACAAACATCAACCAATGTGACTGTACAATCTTAGCGGAACTTCTCCAAAAGATTAGAAAATGTGACAATCTATAACATAAAGATATAAATACTGTAATATCCCTTTAGGGTGGCACGGTGGCACAGTGGGTAGCGCTGCTGCCTTGCAGTTAGGAGACATGTGTTCGCTTCCAGGGTCCTCCCTGCGTGGAGTTTGCATGTTCTCCTCGTGTCTGCATGGGTTTCCTCCGGGTACTCTGGCTTCCTCCCACAGTCCAAAGACATGCAGGTTAGGTGCATTGGCGATCCTAAATTGTCCCTAGTGTGTGTGTGTATGCTCCCTGCGCTGAGTTGTTGCCCTGCCCGTGGTTTGTTTCCTGCCTTGTGCCCTGTGTTGGCTGGGATTGGCTCCAGCAGACCCCCGTGACCCTGTAGTTAGGATATAGCAGGCTGGATAATGGATGGATGGATGGATGGAATATCCCTTTCCAGGCAAGAGAAATAAACCACACAAGCAAGTGGCTGTAGCAATCCAAAGGAAAGTTTTATTGTTCTTCTGCCTTAACTGGACTCAAAAGAAAATGGGGCCCGAACAGAAAAACAACCACGTGTCAGCCACACACCAAACTAGTTCACACACTTCTCTTTTTGTATTAAGAACTTCTTTAACAATTTCCGCCCCCCAGCTTTATCTGAGAGTGGCAGATGGAGCTTCACTGTACCCACCTGACTTCACAGCACTCTGAACAGCCCCATTTGCAGAGCTTTTAGGACACACTGCCTCGGTGGTCATTTTCCAGATTGTTAAAGTACTTTTAATTGAATAATGCCATTGAACATAAACACTGCACAAAGCTCACTACATTTGCACTACTTGGACAACTCAAGTTCAGATTTATACTGTATGTGCCACCCTGGCCCAGCTTATCATATGGTCACAGCTGTAGTTGATCATTTAGGACATGTATACAATGACAGAAGCCACATCAGCTTCCTTGATCAGTCATAATACAGTAAGCCTCTTTTTGGTTAAAATCAATTAATATTTATATTGTACTCTATATTTTGTGACATGTAGGGGGCACCACTGAACCCCCATGCCCCAAACACACCAACACCAACACAAGATCCGGGTTCAAAATAAAGATTTTATAATTAACAAATACCTCTCACAGGCTTCTTCCAAAGGTTGCACAAGCACAACTATATAAATTATTCTACTTCCTTCTGTCTTTTCTCTCCTTCCACTGCTCCCAATTCTGATTCCCTAAGGTGTCGGGGCCCTTTTATGTCAGACCCAAGAGATCTTCCTCTGTTACAGCACTACACGTTGGAAGCACTTACCGCTCAGGCAGAAGTTCCTTAAAGTAGAGATGGTCTGTCCCTGCAGCTCCCCCTGGCAGCACCCATAGAACCCTACAGGGCCCTCTAACGGGACTGCATTTCCCAGCCTGCCTTGTGGGTATCCATGCAGGCACCGTAGCCCAGGGAGACTGCCACCTATTGTACTAGGGGAGCAAATAGTCCATGTGAGTGGTCTCCCCTTGTCCTTCTGTGAAAGTGGCCTACCGGCCTGATAAGGAACCTTGAGCAATCCCAGCTGTGATGCTAGCCCATGCTTAATGTCCAGAACAATTTATATAAATAATTCATAATTGTATTCAACCTGTTACTGGCTTTACTGTTTGAGTTATTATTAAGTTTAATGGGTTTTAGTAAATTAATACATGTTTATAAATTGTTTATTGTAGTAATTTAACATAAAATACGGCCAACTCACATTTATAGTTTTTACTGACCTTTTAGAGCTGATTGTCTTAAGGTGCTGAATAAATATTTAGTATGTCTCATGAATGCTCTTCTGGATGAAAAGTTTGAAAATGATAACCAATACATGCAAGACAGGGTAATGAATCCTTTAGTAAATGTACATCTGCATTATATCCACTAAGGTTTTCCATCATACTCATGGAGGTCCTTATCAGGGGAGCTTGGTGTCATTAAGGCAGCTAGCTTTCATGCTACAGAACATTTATTTTCTGTTTTATTTAAATAAAAGTGATGCTCTAGCTTTCATTCAGTTTAATCCATTTATATTTCGATATCTGCAGAGAGGCACGCTGGTTGGCACTGCTGCCTTACAGTTCCAGGGTACTCTGTTTGTGTCTGCGGCCAACGGCAATGTCTCTACAGAGTTGTCTACTGTATATGTATTTTTCTCCATTATTTTAAAGACACACCCTAAAGTGTAACTGTTAACTCAGAGCTGACTCAGCCGGGCGAGTGTCAGTGTGCAGGAGTGTGCTCAGTGGTGTACTGGTACACTATTGTGTGCTCCTTGTGCCCAGATCTACCAGAATATGCGCAAACTCTCTCTGACGATGAAATGAATAAGGGACCAGAAAATAGAGAGGTTCATCGCTATTATGTTTTGAGTACTGTGAAATTTGAGAAAAGGGGTTTCTGCTGATAAATATGTACTCACTGAAAAATGTTTTGTAGGGAAAAAATGTAATTCTGATATTCTGTAAATTTACTGGTGAGTTTTTTTTTTGCCAGTCTCTCTTCATTTATGTGTTTCCTGTGCTTAAATAATATAACACACTTCTCAAGGGCAAGGTCAGAGTGCTCTGCAAATTTAATATATTTAAAACATAAAATAGAGTTCAACACAAACAATGACATTATGCAGTAAACTAGAGATCTTAATGAAATAATGTATATAATATACACCTTATAAACATAAAAGGAATGAGATTTTATTGTGTATAAAGCTAAGACCAAGTAGTTTTCTACTCCATGATCACCTGCAAGGAGTAAAAATGTATTGTCTTTTTCACACTTTCTTTAATCGCAAGATTTTTGTATATGATAGTGTGAATACTAAAAGCGCACTCAATTACATCCCAAGGTCATTTCAATGAAACTGAACTGAAACCTTTTCTGAGAAGGTCTCAATTTATTTTCTTTGGAATGAAATATGCTTTATTTTCAGCTGCAGACTAAAAGGTTTCTAATTTGAATGTGAAAATTGTCCAAAACTGCAGAAGCAACCCGAGAAGCTGAAGTGTTTATAATGTGCCAGTAATATGGATTCATCCATCCATCCATTATCCAACCTGCTATATCCTATCACAGGGTCACGGGGGTCTGCTGGAGCCAATCCCAGCCAGCACAGGGTGCAAGGCAGGAAACAAACCCCAGGCAGGGCGCCAGCCCACAATATGGATTCAGATCTCGTCCATTTTTTCCACTCTGGAATGAATTCAAAAGAGAGCTGGATTTGTTCTCCTAAAATATATTAAGATTGAAAAGGAACTTATTTCTAATGGAGAGCAGCACCCATTCAGAGTTTTGTCACAACATACTGTAACTTATTGAAATTGTTTACCAATGGAGTACTTCTGTTGTGTACTTAAAGGAAAAGGACAACCGTGTAAAATGTGTAACTGACCGCTAATAAGCTCCCGTGACTTTGCCTTGGTTAAGTGTGTGGGTAAGGAAAACGAATGGATGGATGGATACTCCTAAGTTACATTATGCAGTCTTTATAAAGGTTTGCTAGATAGCATCTACTATATAATAAAAACATGAAGGTCTGTATGTCAAGTCCACCTGAGCAATCTGATTAGTCAGTTTGGCTTTGGTGTGATGGGTTCGTGACGAAAAAGAAAGTGTGATTGTGAGACACTCAAAGAGGAGAAAAGGCGAGCGCTGAGAAAAGGCACCTTCAAAGATGGAAACTATAAAACTCGACCTGAGGAGAGAAAGGCACTTTGGAAATAAGGTGAGAGTCTGAGGAGCAGGCTTTATGGGAACACACTCGAGTAAATGAAGAGAAGTTCAGACACGCAAATACAGAGTAAAGGCGCTGAAGGTACACATGGGGCAAGATATAGGACAAAAATTATTCTAGTTGTTGACAGATGCCGTGGCTAGTAACATTTAATTCTCAACACCAGAGTTTATCCCAGAAGCATCATACACAAGTCAGGAGACAACTGTGGAACAGGAGCAGTCCGTTGCAGTGCCAACATCCACCCAATGTTGCACTCACAGACAGGACCGGATTAAAGTGGGTGCTATTGATGCTGCAGCATCAAGTCCATTCCTGAAATAGTCCCAGATGAAAACAGACGAGAATTTTCCGGAAGCTGAACAGTTTTCCTTTGCTATATTAACCTCAAAATAGAATGAAATCTGGAGTTCGACTTTCGGACGTCTAGACACAGCGTTACTTATTATATAGTTACTATTGTTCTTTGTGCTGTGACGTAACTATAACGTTGTTGTGTTTATTGTTAACTGAAGATTTCAAGTAAATGCTATCAATTTTACGTTAAACAGTTTACTTAGTAATTTAGCTGCATTTTTTGCAATATCTTGGGGCTTCTTGCCGCTTTATTATTGTTCGGTAAGTGCCACGTAGTAAATTTCCACCTTGAAAGTTAGTTGTACAGTAAAAATCGATGGCTATTTAAATGGTTATCTGTAAAGGTAAAACTAAAAGCCGACCCGCGGGCCCAGCATGGATGTTTAGAATTTTTTAAATCCTCGACAGGATTCTGGTCTATAATGAAATTTAAATCATGGACAAATTTTTACCCTCAAGAGCCTGAATTGAGTCACTTTGACCCAATATCTCTGCAAATTCATTTTTTCTTACTCTGTTTTGTAAGAGAAATGCAAAATTTTGTGTATTTCATTGTTAGGTTTTCTGCATTAAGTGCACTTTTCAGACAATTGCTATTGAATGTTGATGTTACATAGTTTGATGTTAATCTCCAGTTTTTACGATACTACGTTGTTATTATTATTCATGTTCAATAAAGGCTGGCTGGTTGCGTCGCAAGCAATTAACGCTCCTTGGTCGGTCTGAGTGCACATGTACGGTGAGTGTCGAATGCACATGCACCAATGCCGAGAAAAAATAGGCCTTTTTTGACCTGCAGCATCAGGCCCAATTTTGTCTTAATCCAGCCCTGCTCACAGAGGGTCAATCTAGAATCTTTAGTCCATCTAACATGAATGGTTTGGAAAGAACCAGACTACAGTATCTAGAGAGAAGCCAAGTCCGACACCATATTCAGGTGTGGATTTTCAAATCCACTGTGCTGAATCTGTGAAGGCAACAGTGTTAGACACTGCATTTACCTTTACTGATTTGGCTGACAACTTTATCCAAGGCGATTTACAATATTTTTTGATACAATCGGTTACATTTTATTTTGGTAGGTGAAGTGACTTGCTCATGGTCACGCAGTGTCACTAGTGGGATTTGAACCTACAACCTCAGAGTTTGAAGTCCAAGCCTTAACCACTATGCCACACTGCCTACCATATTAAATATTTTCAAAGCTTAAGAAGTAATAAAAACTGACAGATCATTCCCAATTGGAGGAACTGAAATTAAAAGATTAATGGTAAAAATACACAGTTACATTTAGAAAGAGTTTAAGAAAACATTTCAAAGCTCAGCTTTGGAAAAAAAAGGGATGCAGACTCACATTATGCGCAGTAAATGTGTTCTTGGGCAACATCAAGTTTTGTGTTATTTTTATGCCACCTGAGGAGGAGGGCAGGTGTGATTGCTACACCGCATGGGCAAATGCTGTGATTCTATTTCAGAACTATTGTAATCATTGCTCCCAATGAAAGAAACAAAGCCATGCTGAATAAATGGATTGTCACAATGCATTTCAATTGACTAATAATACCCTTCCCCCATGCATTCACTCAGACTCACATTTTAAAAGCAGAATGATATTTGTCCTTTTCAAAATGAAACTTAAAATGCAACTTTAATAGAAACTCTCAAGCAGCGCTTTTCACCTGTCATCTTGCATTAACTAACATTGTGCATGACCTTGCCGGTTCATACATTAGGGCAAGGTTTATTTTTTCGTAATGATGTTTCTGTGAAATTGTGCCCTGTGTAGTGCAGATTCTCATTAAAGCACTCCAAATTAATTTGCAAGGTTGATTCTGCTTGTCCATGCATAAGCACATACTTATTCCAGAAGCAGATTCTGAAGTATACAACAAGAAATTACGTTTAAATAGATATAAAACTATTATTGATTTTTCAGCACCTACAATGAGGGAGGGAGGAGTGAACATTTTATTTAAAGTGTCAGCCTTTATATCTTCAGCTCTGTGGGCGACCCCCTGCTGAGAGATTTAAATTATAAATCAATGTATGATTAAAACCCCATAAAATCTATACAAATGATGCACGAGGCTGTCGGACAAAACTAGATTTTGTTTGGTGAAATTAAAATTGAAAGCATTGTAGCGACATGAACTAAATTCATGCCTTTTAAAGTCCTTGGTAATGTACTGTATATATTCGAGATATGCTTAAGCTAAAGCATAAAAAATAATTTCAGTCAATCAGTTTTTATTTCATGGAGCATCTTTCATGGTGGCTCTCATAACATGCTGCTTGAAATTACACAATTAAGGAACAAAAATGTAAAAATTAAAAACAAATACATTGCTAGGAAGATTAAACAGAAGGATTACATTATTTAAGACATAAGCATTTCACAAAATGTTCATGTAAAAATGGCTATGTTGTCTTCTATTCCCATTGTGCTCTCATCAGCATTAATATAAAGTGTATTGAACTTCTGCCACATTGAAGTGATGCTGAATAATAAACTGTCATTAGGGAAGATATAACATCTATGAGAATAGTATGGCTGCTCATATGATCATGAATGATTGCAGTTTTCAAGTTTTTGCCACATCTGTTGTGAATCACTAGTTTCTTAATCAGTTCATTCACACATCCTCCTCATAGTTATGTGTACTTCAAGAAACTGAACACTGCGACAGTCAGTTTAAAAATCAAGATTAATTCCAAGTTTTAGTTGGGAATGGGGGTAGTAAACCCTAGTTGCTAACTGTGTCATATATAAAGAGCTAATGGTATTGTATTGGACCACAATAAATTACCGAAATTAGACTAGAAAGTGATAAAGCTGGAAAATGATTACATTTATAAAAATATGAATAAAATACTAAGAAATACATACCTACATGAAGGTTAAAAACTTACTATGGCAATTTCAATACATGGTCACGCTGCACTACAACCATTAACACTGGGGTCTACATTGATTACTTAGATTTCAACCCAAGTGGGAGTACAGGGTGATGTTTTTAGATGTATGCAGAATTAGCTCAGCAGAGCTATGATGCAGAGGATGACGGTACGAGGAACCTCATCAGAACTGGCCAATGTTAAGAGTGGTGTTCCACAGGGCTTAGTATTTTTTTTAATTTCTCTATTATAAAAAAAAATCCTGGGAGGGAGACTAGGGAGACGAGATGTGATCTTCTCGGAAGACAATTTGACGTCCCGCGAGAGACACTTTAACGTCACCCAAGACAAGGAAGTGAGATAACATTTAAAACAAGTTCATGGACATCTAACCAAGCAGTTGTTGGAATGTTTTTGGCAGACAGACATCATGTGCTCCCAGCTCTTAAAACAACGACAAGTGACAAGCAGAACATGCAGCTTGCCAGCAGCAGGAAGCCAGCAGATGATCCAACCGCTTCTCCTTAGCGTGCATTCAGCCTCCACCCCCCCACACCCCCTTTCACAAGCGAGCAGCAGAGATACAAATTGGCAAAAGGACAGCTGCTGTACAGGCTTTTAAATGATCAATGTGCAGCGTGACAAAAAGAACATGCAGCTCGCCAGCAGCAGTAGCAGAAAGACAGCCCGGGGCCGGAAATAAAAGACAAGTATTGTTTTTACAAAAGTTTTAAAGTAAAAGTGAAAATAATGCATATGTAACAATTCCCGTGAAAATAACAATCTCTTTAAATTGTATATCTGGTAAACCAAACCCAGGGGTGGGCGAGCGAAGCGAGCAGGGGGCAGAGCCCCCTAGTGTTTATAAATGATTTAGATAGGAATATAAGTAACAAGCTGGTTAAGTTTGCAAATGATACCAAGATAGATGGATTAGTGGATAATTTTGAATCCTTTATATCATTACAGAAGGACTTGGTTAGCATACAGGCTTGGGCAGATTTGTGGCAGATGAAATCTAATGTTAGTAAATGTAAAGTATTACACATAGGAAGTAAAAATGTTAGGTTTGAATATAAAATGGGCGGTCGGAAAATTGAGAGTACACCTTATGAGAAGGATTTAGGAGACATAGTGGACTCTAAGCTATCAACTTCCCGACAGTGTTCAGAAGCCATTAAGAAGGCAAATAGAATGTTAGGTTATATAGCACGATGTGTGGAGTACAAGTCCAAGGAGGTTATGCTCAACCTTCATAACACACTGGTGAGGCCTCATCTGTACTGTGTGCAGTTTTGGTCTCCAAGCTACAAAAAGGACATAGCAGTGCTAGAAAAGGTCCAGAGAAGAGCGACTAGGCTGATCCCAGGGATAAAGGGGTTGAATTATGAGGAAAGATTAAAAGAGCTGAGCCTATACAGTTTAATCAAAAGAAGATTAAGAGGTGACATGATTGAAGTGTTTAAAATTATGAAGGGAATTAGTACAGTGGATCGAGTCTGTTATTTTAAAATTAGTTCATCAAGAACACGGGGACATAGTTGGAAACTTGTTAAGGGTACATTTTGCACAAACATTAGGAAGTTTTTCTTTACACAAAGAACGATAGACACTTGGAATAAGCTACCAAGTAACGTGGCAGACAGTAAGACTTTAGAGACTTTAAAAGCTCGACTTGTTTTTTGGAAGAAATAAGTGGATAGAACTGGCAAGCTTTGTTGGGCTGAATGGCCTGTTCTCATCTAGATTGTTCTAATGTTCTAATGTTCCTTCTTGGACGGGAAGCACAGTTACTTAAATATACAAATTTAATTCAATATGTTATTAACTGTAATACATTATAATTAAAATGTTACTGTCATCTTTTATTATTTTATATCATTGTAAAAAAGCTTATACTATGCTTTCTAATGCCGTTAATAACTGCTTATAAGGGATACCTAAACTAAAATGTTATCAAATTTAATGTGTATGGTGCATTCTTTAAGGCTGTTTCCTGCCTTGCATGGTGATTCTTCTGGTTTTCCATGGTCCTGTAATAGATGGAAAAAGATGGTATCAATTAAATTAAGTGACCACAACAAAATACTATAGAACACATTTATTGTACCGTTGTAAACCTTTAATGGGCCATGGGTGGCCATCCTGGCAGTATTGTTTAGGGAGCTACAGAAACAGAACACACAGAAGAAAATGACTGTCTTGTTTATATTCATAATGTTAGATGAATTGTGAGAGCATGGGGGTCATGAGGTTGCTGGAAAGGGGTGTGTCATGCTCCCTATATCTTTGCATCTTTAGAATCCTGGTGCTTCTTGTCTTGCTATATGGTTGCGAGACGTGGATGCTATCCAGTAACCTGAGATGAAGACTGGACTCCTTTTGTACTGTGTCTCTTCGGAGAATCCTTGGGCACCACTGGTTTGACTTTGTCTCGAATGAGCGGTTGCTCGTGGTGTCCAGAATGAAGCACATTACCTGCATTGTGAGGGAGTGTCAGTTACAGCAGTACAGCCATGTGGTGCAATTCCCAGAGGGTGATTCGGCTCACAAGATCCTCATTGTTGGGGACCTTAGTGGCTGGACCAGACCAAGGAGACACGTACGTAACATCTGGCTACATAAGATAGAGGGTCATTTCTGGAGGGTGGGATTGGACCATGTGTCTGCCTGGGGGGTTGCCAACCAGGATCCTGAACTGTTTTGTCATGTGGTGGGTGGGGCAACATGCTGCACCAGTGCATGCTCCCCAACCTGACCTGACCTGATTAATAATAATAGCTCCACTAGAAATAGTACTAAAACATCGACCTTTACTGGAGATACTGGGCTATTTTGCATTTTTATTGTTCAGTTATCTTTAAAGCAAATTGTCAAAATCCAAACGAGAGTGAGGTTTGAAGTTTGGCAGAAACATAAAACATGTGGCATCATTCATCTTTTTCTAATCCATGTAAGCATACATCCTCCATAGACACCTTGCAAACCCACTACTTGACAGTATAATTAGTTGCATTTAAACCTCTTTAATAATAAAAAGATATGTTCTGTGTTGTCATGGTGTTGGCTTATTTATGAAAGAAGCTCCTTCAATTGATTTACTATACTCATTATATCCAATTTAGGGCTTTTGGGAAGCGTGGAAGAAAACCCACACAGACATCAGGAGAACATAGAAGGAATTGTAAACCCTCCTGGAGCTGAGTGGCTGTCCACTTCCAAACTGTGCCACTCAATGAAAGTAACTGCTGTTCAGTGTCGTCTGAGACATCTGTTAACCAATTACTGACCACAAGCCAGGCAGCTGCTGTGCAATACAGAGATGATGCAAAAAACAAAATTCTGTACCATAATTCTTTTTTTTCTTTTATTCTCTCTCTTGTCCATAATGTTTTACTGTATTTCTTTTGCACAAAACCAAGCTCCCTTTTGGATGCCAATGATGTACTCCGACAAGAACATCTTCAGGCTCATGCTGCACTGCTAAAACATTCCACTGCACTTTCAACACTTTTAGGTCACTTTGCTTCTTAAATTATCCTCCAGTTGATAAAAAAAATCATTGTTGCTAATGACTTTTACAATATAAATATATTTATAAACTGATGAGTTATTAACTGAGGAGAGAATGAGATTAAACACTTTTATAAAATTATATTAGGCTGTATTATCATGCCCTAACTATGCCTTTGTATGTCACCACGTTAATTCCACCAGTTTTTTCAGTAATTTTCATTTTTGCTATAAAGCTAAAGATAACTATTGCTTTAACATTTTTAGATGGAAGGTTAATTCCTGATGAACATTTTTTTTTAAAGAATGCAAAAAACTGATTTCCTCTGTCACAACCGAAAGCTATCTTTTCTCTGTGTAGTGTTTTACATGAGAAGATCTTATCCAGCTTGCGAAGTATATGGTCTTTAACCCATCAGTGCAGGACAGCACACTGGTCCTTCATTTTAGGTACATTTTTCTGTTTGCACGATCATAAAGAAATCAATGATCAGTGAATGTTCTTGTGAGTGAAGAGTGATCAGTTTAGGAGACATTCAATTGAATATTCACATAAGCAAGAGTCAATACTAGGAAACATAATTAGGCAAGCAAAAATGGCAAAACAAAATTATAGTCACTAGTGGAGCAAAAAGCAAAACTTAAAATCAAAAAACACTTGATGTGTTTGTGATTCTAATAATGGCAACATGTGCTATGATATGGAGTTCCAAACATGGCAAATTAGGGGAGGCCTCCACAAAGCTCCACAAAAGGCAGTCCAGATCCTTCAGAGGCCAGCCCAGAAGAGACTCTCTTAAGACCAGCTTGCCCCAAAAATGTACCTACCAGCCCCAAAATAGGCAGCTGGCATTGAAAGTTCAAATAGTCTATGACAGCCAAAATATACAAACATGCATTACAAAGGAGATTAAGCCATGAAAACTCTGGCTTGTAAAGACAATCCTAAACTGTATTTTTTTATAAATTGAGGGATTATATATATAAAAAAAGTACTCAAAATTGCAAAAAATAAAAACTGTCTAAAATGGCAGTTCAAGTCTAACAAGTCCTAATAGGTAATCCATTAGCAAAAAAATCCAAGACAGGCAGAAGTAACCAGAAAAGCCAGTAAAAACTCTACTTACTATAAACTCCTTCATACTGCAATGTACCACTGCTGACACATTCCTCTGAGCTACTTATCAAGATGGAGGAATGACCCAGTAGCAGCAGTGACGTCAGGGTGGCCCCGCCTCCTGGGACTCCGCCCAAAAAGAACAAAAAGGAGGCACATTAAAAAAGACACTACATAATTACAAATGTAACAGAAAATACATAAAAATAATGTGCATCATCATTCAAAAACAACAAAAATAAATTCATAAGCATACATTAATACATAACAACAAACTTTTACTTTGTTTTCACATAAAGTTCAAACACCTTATACAGTGGCATTTTTAGAATGAAAACTGATGAGGGCAATAATGACCTTGGAAAGATACATTATCAGAAGGAGCATAGCCCCCCGCTGAGAACCTGTGGCTATATGTGTGTGTGTGAAGGACAGAAAGAGGAGAGATGATTAAGCACTTACACTGTAGCACTTACAAGGCCCACTCCTCGGCTTAAAGCCGTTAACCTTCATGTGTGCCTACTGGCAGGGATCCTGGCTTGCATCAGACCACAGAATGGCAGAAAGTGACAACCTTACACATAAGCCTCCAAAGAAATTGGTAAAATATAATCAAGGAAAAGGGAAAATAACAGAAGAAAGAACAAAACTGTATAAATCACAATTATTCACCAATATAAATTAGGAGTAGGTAGGAGTAAGTGGATGTGAGTGAGTATACCCTCCAAAATAAACTGGTGATCTTGCACAAATACATCTAGCATAGGCTCTAATGCTTTGATTCTCTATTTGAAGAAAGAGGTAAAAAAATGACTGCTTGAATGATTATTTTTAAATAAGTATTTCTGGAGCAATTCATTTCAAATAAAGAAAGTCCATTAAATATCTGAAGGCAGTTAAAACTATATTGGTATTTTGTTAATAATTCAATCAATGTCTACTATGTGATTGATAAAGGGTAATATTTTAGTTAGTAATGTAAATGGCAGGGAGCAAAAAAAAGAAAATTCATTATCTCATTCACTTCTTGCAAAATATTTTAGGATGCTGTTATGGATTATAATTGAATAATTGAAAAGCTTTATTGTATCTAGTACTAGCTGAAATACTGACAGAGAAAGTGCCTTGGCCATTTATACTAGAAGGAGCTCATATTTGTTTAAAATTAATTTTTCCATTCCATATACCCCAAAACATGAAATATTATATAACATTTACTTAAGATTAAATGAATAGGTATGCAGACGTTGGCTTGTTGTTGATTTTGTAGCTTATGCTGTTTCCAGATGTGTAAAGACATTAGAGAAAATTTCATATACTACATTCATCCATCATCTATTGTTGATAATTAAATTTTTTTGTCTTTTAATATTTAATTCACCTGCATTGAAAGGTAATTTTCTTAAGCACTGCCTGGGATATGGAAGAAAGAAAAATATGGCCTCAACGTTTTATTGCTTTTTGTCTCATGAGTAAGACATTTTAGCTTTTGTACAATGACTTATGATCTCATACCTACAAAGGACTTGGAGTGAAACCACATAACTGGTATTTTGGGATGATAGCCTAACATATACTAACAAATACAAGTATGAGCTCCAAAATGAACTGTATGAAGACTCTTGAATTAGGAAAATGCACAAACAAATATATTGATGGAGAAATGTGTTAAAAGTCAGCAAAAGGACATCAATTAGAAATAAGCTATAAACACTGCAATCTTTCTAATTAACTGACTTAAAAATATTATTTTTAGGTGTAGGTTGGAGGGTAAATATATCTCATGACACCTCATGATACCTGTGCTCTTATTTTGAGAGCCGGTTTGCTCTTTTTTGAACTGTCTCTGCCTTTTGCCCCTTTGTTTCAAAACAATACAAAGCAATGCATGCAAATGTGCTGTGTGTGGGCAACATGATATAAAGGGGGTGGGGGGGTTTGGGTGGGGTGGGAATGCAGGTTAAAAGAAAAGGTTTAGAAAAGCCTTGTTATATTTGCTTAATGCTTGAGTCTCTGTAGAGCTGGGTGCAGTACCTACCTGTGGATTACATTCAGAATAGCTCAATAATCATGTCTTGAGAACAGAGGAAAATATGCCTGTTTCATATCCATTGTCCCATCTCATACCTTAGTTACGTGATTTGATTACAATACATATACACCTATTGTTCCCAATTAATTTAAATATCCTTTAGGCTGTGCCTGAAAAGCACAAAAGAATGTTTAGAAAATGTGTAGGAAACCTGTGAATTACCATTAGTGTTTAGAATTCAGGTGTAATCTGAATATTTCCACTTTACCATGAAAGGGAGTTATCCAAATCTGACACATACAGTGCATGAGCTTTAAATACATTATTGAAATGTATTCTGCATGAATAGCTTTATTTTAAAATGTTCTGGAAAAACTCCAAGGTTATTTCCAGTTCTATTTTGTAAAAAAAGGTCTACTAAAATGAAATAAATGAATGTATTTCTAAATGCATGAGAAAAACCTAAAGTGTTTTTTATTCTTTTTTTTTTTGCATTCATTTTGTAATTTGTAAATCTTAGTTTGAATACACAGCCTTAGTTCCCTAAGCCCTTGTGGTTTACCGTTTTATGTAAAAAATACAATCAAAAACAACAGACAGGGAATGCAGGTGTCAAGATTTGGATATGGATTGAAATTATAAACCTTCTATTTATGCCCCTTAATTATTGTTTTTCCTTATAACAATATGATTTAACCAAAATAAAAAAACACAACATTGGGCAGGTACTATGCTATGAGCATGAATATCTTTATTATGGGCTGAATTTAAACAACAGCTTTCCTTCCTGAACTTGATCACATCTGTAATCTCCATTGCAACACCACATTATTATTTAACTTTTTAGGACAACCATGGATGTCCATGTATCAATATAAAAAGTAATTACTCAATATATCATCTTGTGGTAATCTATCTTATAAGCCAAGCTAACGTGACATATCTCTGTGGGAGAGAGGGTGGGACTTGTTAAAAGAAAGTGCATAACATGGATAAGTGACTTGGTGAAATAAAGAAGTTTTGTGGATCTTCATGAATGAAGGAGTTATAGCAGTAAGTCCAAACTCACTTGCGACCCACTGGATGGATCACAGATTCAGAAGATGTAATATAATAAAGCAGTTTCTAAAATGGAAAGCCCACTCCATTTGAACTTGATAGGGTTTGGACAGCTTTTGGACCATCCTGTCATTATACCTAAACTTACCAAATGTATCTATGAAGGTTGACAAGAAAGTTTTGCAACACACTTTTTTATCTATACTAATAAAATGCAAAGCCCTCACTCACTCACTCATCACTAGTTCTCCAACTTCCCGTGTAGGTAGAAGGCTGAAATTTGGCAGTCTTATTCCTTACAGCTTACTTACAAAAGTTAAACAGGTTTAATTTCGAAATTCTACACGTAACGGTCATAACGGTCGATAACGGTCGATAACGTCCGCCATGTTGAACTTTCTTATTTATGGCCCCATCTTCATGAAATTTGGTAGGCGGCTTCCCTGCACTAACCGAAACCGATGTACATACTTATTTCGATGGTATGACTCCACTGTCGGCCGCCATATTGAACTTTCCAATGTCACTAATTCTCCAACTTCCCGTGTAGATAGAAGGCTGAAATTTGGCAGGCTCATTACTTACAGCTTACTTACAAAAGTTAAGCTGGTTTCATTTTGAAATTCTACGCATAACGGTCATAACGGTCGACAATGTCCGCCATGTTGAACATTCTTATTTATGGCCCCATCTTCACGAAATTTGGTAGGTGACTTCCCTGCGCTAACCAAAACCAATGTACATACTTATTTCGGTGGTACGACACCACTGTCAGCCGCCATATTGAACTTTCCAACAGTCTTTGTTACTTATGGGCCCATCTTCAAGAAATTTGCTACACGGGTTCCCAACGCTAACTGAATCCTACTTACATACATATATACGTCCATAACCTGCAACTCGGTCATCGTGTGAGGCCTCCCACGTTGTTGGCTGCCTGCCTATATAAGGCCGTCCATCGCTCCGATCTCTACATTCCCTTCCTTGCTTCGCCACGGGATTCACGTCTCCCTGCTGATAACTACAGCCTTTTTATTTAATTCACGGCTTCTCCTCTGTTTTATTGTTCGTTTATTATGATTGTAGTTATTGTGTAGGTATTTTAGACTTAGTTTACATTGTTCAGGTTCCCATTTCCTTTATCGTTCCAACCGTACCCCCATTAACATGTTTATCGAGGTGATCACCATCGATCAAAGAACTGTCACTTACCGAGTGGTTTCCATGCCCGGAGATGGCACCTACCTTTTCCATTCTCTTTGTTACATATTGCACGGCCGTATCAGGCTCACTTTTGATATCCGGAGGAACATTGTGTCTTATGTATTGAATGACTGGGACAGGTTCAAGGTGTGGACTGATGACGGTACAGGAGATAATTATACTACACAGGAGCACTATAAGAGTGAAATGCTTAAGCCCTTCACCTATGCATCTGCATGTGAGTTGATGGCTGCCGCTGAATTGTTCGGTTGTCGCTTTCAAGTGTACCGAAATGGCCAAATATTTTACACCTTTCGACAACCACCAATGCCTCTTAAACATCTTAGATTCACAGGTAACGATTTCAGTAGTGGACACGTTGATGTTTATGAATGTTTAAACTCTCAAAAGCTGAATGTGAAGTTATCGATGAAACCGGTTGTGTGCTTACAACGCTTGACAGATGCCGAATGTCACTTCAACACAAGTCCTGCAAATACTGTCGGAATTGAAACAAACCATGAAACTCAAACCGATTATGACAGCAGCAATCCAAGCTGTGAGATTTGAGACAAGATTACTTTTCACATGGCCAACTGTACGTTGCATGCTCAAGAGTAAGCTCAGTGCACAGCTTGGTCATATTACAACCGGAGGGCCGAACTAACAGTGTGGTATACAAAGAGATCCTTAACAAATAATTATTGGTATATTTTCCCTCAGTTTAAAAAGGTGTAATTTTGTTCTTAATAAAAATTTTAAGGCAGTACTTTGCTGCTGCAAAGCGCGGGTATTTTGCTAGTTACCAATAATTTTAGAATTTTTAACATACAGTATAACCAGGGATTTCAGTTATAAAACTCTTCGTGGCTTTGAACGTAAAAATATGTGTATGCCCAAAACAAATCACATTTATAGCACCTGGCGTGTGCACATTTCTACAAAACTTATTTTTTATAAACTGCAATTTACCTTGCAAATGTGCATAAGTGATGAACACACCTTGCAATGCACTCTGATACACCCATATATGGAACATGCTAATCAAGCTCATACATATGCAATCACGATGCTGCAGAACTTCATTGGCTGGTAGAGCAAACTCATACCTAACACCCTGAGGCACCGTCTCCTGCTTTCAAGAGTATCTGATTGCACTCTGCAACTAGGAGTGCAAGGTCATGTGTGGCATTATAGGCTCTCTCCTCTGCATTCTGGAGGTCTGGGAATGGCATAAAGCATTAGTGTCTGAGCAAGTAGCTGCTATTACTTGATTCATATGACATGATCACTGCTGCAATAAATAGCACAGGCCATATGAAAAACTGAGGGATCAGACAGTTACCTTACCAACTAGCCAGCCACCAGGTATAGCATCATCATGTCTGCCTCAAAATAAATAAATCAGGGGTTGACTCAGGCCACAGAGACACAAGGTTTGTCAGTCTCATCTTGGTATCACAGATTACCTTTGCATTAATAGAATGTAACATCTTGCAGTTAACAAAAGCAGATTCATTTTCACTGATTGCCCTTACTGCATTGTAAGTGAAGTAAAGGGATCATATCTCATTAGGGGAACTGGAAACTGCTGCAGATTCCCTTTTTATGCTGGCAAAAACATGTTATGTGTATTTGTTACCCACATCATAAAAAAACAGAATGTAGCGCCTTGACTGTTTGTTAAAGGCTTTCAGCACGGCATGGAGGGAAGCTTGGCTGAGATATTCATGACCTGTCAGTTAGTTCCCTGACAAGTAACAACAGATAGCCAATATGAACTGATGAATAACCAAAAAAGTTCTTCAGTACAAATATGCAGCACTTACCCTCTTGAAAGGGAACTAAAATACAGTCTGTACATTATATTCATCAATTTTGAGGTGTAATATGTTTGTCACGTCAACACACATTATAATAATGGCATGGTGATAAGAATTATTATGCATACAAGTCATCATTTAGCTGGTTTGGCTGCATTTCCCTGATTGGTCAAAGGGTATCACCATTTCCCAGTTTCTCCAAAATGTTTCATACCATGGGTCAAAGTTGACTTTTCCCTAGTCAAGCTTTCTTTAATAAATCCTGACATTTGTGTGGCAGTTTGCATACACACTCTTTTTGTACATGCACAAGCTTTATAAATGAGGCAACAGGAGTTTTTGCTACTTTTTTTTTGTAATAATCACAACAACAACAACATTTATTTATATAGCACATTTTCATACCAAAAAAATGTAGCTCAAAGTGCTTTACAAAATGAAGAATAGAAAAATAGAAGACACAATAAAAAATAAACATAAGTCAACATTAATTAACATAGAATAAGTAAGGTCCGATGGCCAGGGTGGACAGAAAAAACAAAAAAAAACTCCAGAGGCTGGAGAAAAAAAATAATAAAATCTGTAGAGATTCCAGACCAAGAGACCGCCCAGTCCCCTCTGGGCAAATCACTGTCAACTTCAACAGTCCTACATCAGGAAGAAACAAAATAATCTCTCCTCATCACTTGCAGCTATTTCTTTAATTCTTTAATCACCTCTTAATCAACCACAACCCGTTATCATGGATGGCATATTTGTGAGGTCCAAAGACATGAAACTGTAAGGGAGCAATGGTGGGTAAATGGTGAACACCAATCCAGTAAATGTTGAGATTGCTCCTTTAAGTTTGTAAACTTGTGTGTGGTTGTGCTTTATTGTGTTAAAGAAGGATTTCTGCAAAATGTATGTACAGTATGTATAATAGCATTGTGGTGAAACGGAGAGCCCAATGGCAAACAAAGTGGGCTCCTGGAGGCAGGCAGTATAGATGGACTTGATACTAAAAACTGGTGGAGCAAAATGCTTATTTATATACCTGAAAAAAGAACTATTAAGCATTTAGTTTACACAGAGCAAAAGTGTTTAAGTACATTTCACATACATGTAAAATAATGACTATTCGTTTCTGTAATGGCCTTTTAAACAAACAAATGATGAAGTGATTAACAAGGAAAGCAGCAAAAGATATCAGATAAAAAGATAAAGCCAAATATTCATAATGAATAAGTTACATTTTTCAAAAACATTTTACTTTTTGTTTTTTTTTTATTTGTTTTTAATTTATGTGTGCAACTAAGCAACTAAATGTTACTTTAAAATTACACATGGATAATTTGTTAAATGGTACTGATAACAAATACCATGATGGCATAATAGCTGTGAACCAAGCACCTGTTTTAGGGAGGTCATCTGCCTGAAAGTGTGACCCCTAAGCACCTCTTAAAAAAAGTGTGACCCTTCCTGCTGTGAGAGATCAAAATCCGGAAATTCACCACACACCCTGCCAAATCCTTCTCTTATTCTGCTAAACATTTGTATGGTGACAATCGAGTGTAGCATATTTGCTACTCTGCTGGTGTTCTGGTCTAGAGTATTAAAATGTAGAGATTTTTAGCAATGTACATTGAATTTAAACATCTTAAGTTTTTCAAAAAATGTACTGTTTTTAATTATATGAAAGGAGTGATCACAACGTTTATTTCTCTAGCACGTTTTTATACAAAAGTGAAGCTGAAAGTAGTTTAGAAATAGTAAACTGCGACTAAAAAATTCTATTAGATGAGAAACTAATGTGGCCAGCAACATTTAAAATGTAATTTACAATTTACAATAATGTGAAACTGGGACACAAAAGGACAACTTATTATGCACAGTGCTATTATTATCGCATAGTGAAATATCTGCTGGCTCATTAAACACCTTGCCTTGCTCTCTGGTGTACATTTGATGACCCCTGCATCCTGGTGTCTGTGCAGATAGTCATATCCATTCAATTTATTTTTATAGCACGCACCACGTAGTAAGCTGGCTCAGAGATATGGTAATTGGCACATCTACTTAACCAAAAGGCTGCTTCTCCCTGCCTGGGTGTTCATCAATATTGAGAAAAACAATGTAGACAAACTTGAGATAGGATTAGTTCTCCTATATTTTCTAATTTTGAAGAAATCCGAACTGTGGAAATTTTAATCTTATTTGTGGTACCAGTCAAGATATTGGGTTAGGGTTGTGGTTCTCAACCTGTGGGGTGGGCCCCCCAGGGGGTCACGAAGTAACAAAAGGGGGGCGAGAAGATGTGAAAAAAAGAAAACAAGAATCAAAAATATGAAAAAAACATCTGTTGAACTTAAACTACATTCTGATACTAGAACAATAAATATAGAGTTAGATAAATGTCGATAAAAGTTAAGTAGGTATAATAAAATATGCATCTACATTTCAAAAAAATGTTGGGGGGGGCGCGATTAAAACTGTTATGAAAACTCAGTTTGCAAATACTTAAAGGTTGAGAAACATTGGGTTAGGGGTTACTATATGTGGCAACTGCCAGAACATCGGACCCCGGCCATATCATTGGACTCATATTTAGAGACTTAAAAACCATTTCTATATTTAAGGACTGTACTTCTCTTAATTATGCATATATCTGTTTTATCTAAGTATGTTGCTATTGATTTTTTTATACTAGTAATTCATTATTTTAATTTACTGTAACTTTGTTTTTTTCTTTTCCTACTATTTCTTTGACATCAAACAAAGCACTTTGAGCTACATTCTTTGCAAGAAATTGTGATAATAGAAATAAATGTTGTTGTCATAAGGCCATGATTCTAAATTCTAGTTCCTGTCTTATCCTGTCAGCCTCTGAATCCTGTCTAGATGGCACACAGAAAGCATATAACATCCCAGATCATTATTGTTGAAAATGATCTGAAGGTGAGAAAAATGAGCTAAACATCAATGTATGCAGATGCCAATTTGTATTTAAAACAAATCACAAATTATTCTTGTGTTTTCAACTTTAATAAGTGGGCTGTTGTCTTCTGCACCTGGCTTGATCAGGCTTACCCAGTGGTTTATAATATAGCGTAAGATAATATTGTCAAACCTGCTACATCCAGTTCAGGGTTGCAGTGGGCCAGAGCCTATGCTGACAGGATTAGCACAAGGCAGGAATCAGCCCAGGATAAAACACTGGTTCATCACAGGGGTTTCTCACTCTCACTGCCATAATGGGGCCAACTTCGAGTCACCAATTAACATAATTCATACATACAACTTGGGCGATGTGGAAGAAAGACCCACACTGACATGAGGAAACCATGAGCATTCACGTACACAACATCTAGACATGGCATTCCAACCCAGTATGATGGATCCATGAGGCAGCAGCACTAATCACTGTGCCACCGCAACGGCTTAGAAACAACACTTATGGAAAGAGACAGCTGTTCATATGTATTTCTCATGTTTAAACTGATGTATTACTTCTTTCTCTTTATTTGTTCTGTTTATATTTTTATTAGTATATCCTCTTCTATTACTTCAATATTATATCATAATAAATGTCAAGGCTTCTTTTCTGTTGTCAGGCAAATTGGTAAGAGTGCTGCACTGGCATAGAGCCCCTTCACTTTTTTTTTGGCTCTCTCATTTTTTTTGGAGGCTGTTCAAACACACTATTGTGAAGAGTAAATAAATTACACTCGGCTCTCTTGGCCTTTTTTCATCAGTAGGCTCAATTCCAAGCAGCTGCCTCCAATAATAGATTTCTGCTCGCATGAAAACAAAGGCCCAGGCTGAAGGCCGCATGCTCCAGGGTCACAGGGTTCCTCAACCAGCATCCTTCTTTAGTAGTTAGTGATTTTTTTGTTTTGTTACAGCAGATCTCTTCGACCCCTTCCCCCACTATCACACATTACACACACACACACACAAACCTTTCTTTTGGAGGTATAATTAGGAGATCTACACACATAATAATGCATGACTACTGCAAAGAAAAGAAAGCTAAATAACAAACCTGTTGACTAGAATGGGCAAACTGCTACAAGGTTATTTTTCTGAAGTTCTGAATGTTCCTTAGCTTTTTGGTCCCTGAGAACTGAATGTTATCAGTGTGTACAGTTTCAGGAGGAATCCTTATATGGTGAAATAGAAGAGTAACTTTATGCAACCTTTGCCGTAACTTCTAAAACCAATTGTTAAAAATTCAAATTCCCTGGTTTGGTTAAGGAGGAGGAATGGTTTCTTAATTTTCCAAACTGCCGGGTTTTGTTTTATTGTAAAGCTGATTCCACCATTTTTAAGCAAGACTGGTGACCAGGTACTGGAAACCAGTTACTTGTGAAGATTTTGTTTTTGTATTAATTTTTAGATTCTTTATTGCGTGGTATATTTTTAACTGATTCAAAATATAAAAAAAATATCTTCCACCTTTGACCCAACATGAACTTACTAAAAGGAAGGACAAAGGCATACAATCCTCCTAAAGCGTCTATTCCAATGTTCTAAAATTTGGTCCATATGTAAGTATCAGAAGGGAAAATGTCAAAATAAGATCATCCAAGGAGCCATTGGTCAGATAGATCTGAAACTGGCCTGGCATGTAGTATGTACTGTATATACTACTGTATATTTTACAAAAGTTTTAAAATGAAAAAAAAAAGCAATAGCACATTCCACTTAATCTCAAAAAAATATGCAAAATGCCATCCAATCAAAGGTTTCTGAAAAATTTTGTCTCTACGGATGTTACTAGCTACATTGAAAAGGATGAGTTGGGACACATCATCCTGGGACACTGGGTGTTTCAGGGTTCACAGCTTCAGACTACCCTGACCCAGGTAACATAGCTGGGGTTGATCAAGTGATGAATTGTGCCCCACAGCCACAGCCATCTATAATCACTCTCGGCAGCCTCTGTTTCTGATCTGATGGCTGATCTCTTCAAAGACCCATTGATGCCAAGAAGTGTGTAAGCTTTGCAGATAGAGTGGCCAGTGAAGTATCTGCAGCCCACCTTAACATGTCTGCAGTTCAGCGAGCTTGCCACCTTTGTTTCCAGCATTCCTCCAGAGGTCCCTGGTATTAAGCATGCTCCCTCTCAAATGCCTCCTCCATCCAATCTTCTTAGGGCATTATTAATTCAATCATGGTATTATGTCAATACTGTTTTTTGGTGCTCACATTTCAATGTGGCTTTTTGTTGCTTGATTATCAATAAAAACCTGATTGCGACAAGAAAAAAAAAATGTAGTCAGCAAATAGACATGGATGGATACACAGGAAGACAGAAGGCATAAGAGAGAACAAAAACACAAGACAAAGGCAAAGGACAGATATTAGAAAGAGGTCCAAACATCAGGCCTAGCAAGGCAGAGAAAAAAAATCACATGTAAGCAAGAAAAATTTAGACACTCCCTCCAAAGCTATAAGACACAGTGTTCCATCCCAGAGTCTTAAATATGCATGACTTTCAGATCATGTGACAGCTAGACAATTACCATGCAACAAGTGAAAGGAAGGGTGAGAGGTGGGACCAAATGCCAGATCAAACAAAAACAAGTTAAGAGTGTACGTAAATACATAGCAATGAGGTGTGCGGAAAAATGTCAGCCCTTGACTTTAAGCTTTTCTTTCTCTCCTTCTTCTTGTTTTGGTGACCTGTCACTCTCTATTGTTTTCCCATTTTACTTTTTTGTTGTTTGGAGAGCTACCTTGTTTAGTCAGATTATCTTGTAAGAACCTGCCATTTTCAAGCCCTCTTAATCCAGTTCTCTTTAGTGACAGAATGTGGGGAATCATTTCATTATTTCACAGGCCTCTTATATGAGTATGAGCAGCATTGGGGTATAGCAGCTAAGGCACTGAACTTTAAACCGCAAGGCTGCTAGTTCAATTCCTCCATCTGCCTCACTGCATGACCTTGAACAAGTCATTTTACTTGCCGTGCTGTCCTGAAAAAAATACCTATTAATACAGGGTGAGTCAAAATTATGTTAACACTAATGGATTATTTTTATCTTGGCCACACCTTTCCAGGGTGATGGATAGGTTGTGGTGGACCATTGCCATGGCCTCCACACTCCCCTGATTTGACAACCTGTGATTTCTGGTTATGGGGTATGGTGAAGGAGTGCATGCATAGCAGGAAAGTTTGTGATATCAATGACCTGAAGGATAGAATATCAAATGTGGTACCATCTATTCCCCACAAAATGTGTGTCCGGGCTTTAAATTGTACTGTTGCTCATTGGTGTTGAACATGATGTAAATCATCTTGCACATATGAAGTATGTTTTCTGAATAAATTGTTTCTGCCATTCAAAAGTTAATATAATTTTGACTCACTGTGTATATCCAAACATAATATTAAGCTAAGTCACCTTGGTTAAAGGCATCAGCCAAATAAACAGTTGAATATTATAGTATACTAGCAAAATACCCACGCTTCGCAGCAGAGAAGTAGTGTGTTAAAGAAGTTATGAAAAAGAAAAGGAAACAAAAAACAACGTAACATGATTGTCAATGTAATTGTTTTGTCACTGTCATGAGTGTTGCTGTCATCAAGGATTTGATTATCATTATTTCTTTCAATCAGGTTCATATTTGGAGGATGTGTTGTGTTCAAGTTATATTCCATGTTTGTCAACCGTTGTAAAGATAACAGGTTTAATTCATCGAAGTGTTCACTACCCAAAGCGGTACTCGTGAATCTAAGATGTTTGACAGGCATTCCCGGTATTAAGTTGTGGATTTGCCTACGAATATTTAGCGGCAGCGTGTCTATGAACTTCATTTAAACTTAAGCTTTACACCTTGCTTTCCTATTGATATGTCTACAAAGGCTTGTTCAGATCCAGAGGGTTGTTCCTTTCTTACTGCATCAATAAACAGCTCGTCTTCCTCTTTATCTGAGACATCACACACTGCATGCATGGGTTTACCTCTCCCAGTCCTGCAAAGTCAGTTCACGTGAGCCGCTTGGAGTACATGCATCGAAGGATCTCAGCCGTGCTTGTGCTATCTCGTGTGATCTTGCAATGCGCACGGTTTTATTTAATGTTAGCTCAGGCCTGGCACTTAAAAGTTTCTCTTGCACTTTTGCTGAGTTTGTGCCAAATACTATTCTATCCCTGACCATCTCATCTTCGTTTGCATAAGCAAAGTCCTTCACCAGCAATTTTAACTCCGTTACAAAGTGAAGAAAAGTCTCGTTTATACCCTGCGTCCTCTCATTAAACTTGTATCTCGCAAATATCATATTCGTCGTAGGCATGACAAACGCCAGCGGCAGCCTGTCTATGAACTTAATTTAAACTTAAGGTTTACACCTTGCTTTGTTTCCGCAGTAGCTGCACTTATGAATATGCTTTTATGCGTCACTCGCTTCATATTCTTTTGCTGTCTTCTCAATTGTGTAATGCGTGTTTTGAACAGGTTTCATTCATCGAAGTGATCACCACCCAAATCAGTACTCGTGAATCTAAGACGTTTAACAGGCATTCCCAGTATTAAGTTGTGGATTTGCCTGCGAATATTTAGCAGCAGCGTGTCTATGAACGTAATTTAAACTTAAGCTTTACACCTTGCTTTCCTATTAATATGTCTACAAAGGTTTGTTCAGCTTCAGAGGATTGTTCCTTTCTTACTGCATCAATAAACAGCTCGTCTCCCTCTTTATCTGAGACATCACACACTGCATGCACGGGTTTACCTTTCCCAGTCCTGCAAAGTCAGTTCACGTAAGCCGCTCGGAGTACATGCATCGAAGGTTCTCAGCTGTGCTTGTGCTATCTCGCGCAATCTTGTGATGTCCATGGCTTTATTTAATGTTAGCTCAGACCCAGCACTTAAAAGTTTCTCTAGCACGTTTGCTGAGTTTGTGCCAAACACTATTCTATCCCTGACCATCTCATCTTCGTTTGCATAAGCACAGTCCCTCACCAGCAATTTTAACTCCGTTACAAAGTGTTCAAAAGTCTCGTTTATACCCTGCGTCTTCTCATTAAACTTGTATCTTGAGAATATCGTATTCGTCGTAGGCATGACAAACGCCAGTGGCAGCGTGTCTATGAACTTAATTTAACCTTAAGGTTTACACCGTGCTTTGTTTCCGCAGTAGCTGCACTTATGAAAATGGTTGTATGCGTTACTCGCTTCATATTCTTTGGCTGCCTTCTCAATTGTGTAATGCGTTTCTTGTTCAGCACTCCTTGGAGCTCTCACTTGTTCTCTGCGTACTGTGTTCACAGTCAGTTCACGTGAGCCGCTCAGAGCACATACATCGAAGGTTCTCAGCTGTGCTTGTGCTATGTCGTGCGATCTTGCGATGTCCACGGCTTTATTTAATGTTAGCTCAGTTAAAAGTTTCTCTTGCACTTTCGCTGAGTTTGTGCCAAACACCAGTCTATCCCTGACCATCTCATTCTCGTTTGCATAAGCACAGTCCTTCACCTGCGAATATTTAACGGCAGTGTGTCTATTGGATTGCTGTTAATGGACGGCCTTATATGGGCAGGCACTCAATTACGTAGGAGGCGTGACGATGAGGGACGCAACTCCGCCTCACACGGCGACCGAGCTGCATGCTATGGCCGTATATACAGTATGTACGTAAACAGGTTCCAGTTATGACCGTTACGCATAGAATTTCGAAATTAAACCTGCCTAACTTTTGTAAGTAAGCTGTAAGGAATGAGCCTGCCAAATTTCAGCCTTCTACCTACACGGGAAGTTGGAGAATTAGTGATGAGTGAGTCAGTCAGTGAGTCAGTCATTCATTCAGTCAGTCAGTGAGGGCTTTGCCTTTTATTAGTATAGATTAGCTGTGTAAGCCCATGCTGTAGAAAGCCCGGTGGCCTAGAAACTATTGAAATCATCAGAAAAAAAACTGAAATGTCAAGATGTCATGTAATTGAAAGTTTCTTCTGAGACGTGCTCAATTTGCTTGTGTATTAGTGGCTGTGGGGGTGACTCTTTCTTCGGAGGTTTTGCTTTGCCGACATGCTGGCTTCGCTTGCATATCCTTGGAGGTGAAGCCCTTACCCTGACTCCACCTCTCACTTCTGGGCCGGACAGACACACACACTTCCACGCGTAGACGTTTATATATAAGAAGAGTTCTTAGTTATAGACTAGTTTCAAACCTGAAATTTGTGATCCTACAGAAACAGCATCAGTCTTCCATGAGCAGTTCATTCAACATGCGTAATGTACTGTAAATATAAGTGTCTAAAACTGCTTATATTAACATAATAAAAATACTGGCCACATGTGACCCCTGAGATGGCAACAAATCTTATAGACACATGGTGGGCTGCTAATTTTGAAAAATGTCAAAATCAATACCATTAATTCTCTTCTTCAGTTATCTTATCCTATAACTTAAGTATCCGAACAAACATAAATATTTATGATATAACACAGTATGTACTTATTCCTACTTTGTTCTAATTGATAATCTGCATATTCCCACTGCACCATATTTACTTAAAGCATTATTTAAAAAATCATGTAAATTACTCATAAGATTACATACAGTTGATTCAGAAAGTGTTCATACCCCTTCACTGGATACATTTGCCGTTGTTGCACATCAGTCTACACTCAATAACCCATAATGAAAGAGTGAAAATACGTTTTAAGAAAGGTTTGAAACTTAATTCAAAATCAAAAACGGAAATCTCTCCATCATAGTATTTAGACCCTTATTTCAGTACTTTATAGAAGTCCCTTTGGCAGCAATTAAAGCTTTGGGTTTTCTTGGGCAAGTCTCTAAAAACTTTGCACACCTGGATTTGTTCGGCTAACACCATTATTCTTGGTAAGATCCTCTCAAGCTCCATTAGATTGGGTGTGAAGTGACAGTAAACTGCATTCTTCAGGTCTTTTCACAGATGTTCTATCTGATTTAAGGCTGGGCTTTGGCTGATCCAATGAAGGACAGTTAGAATCTTGTCCCAAAGCCACTCCAGTACTCTCTTGGCTAAATGCTTTGGGTTATTGTCAAGCTGTAAGGTGAACTGTGGCCCCAGTCTGAGGTTGCATGCACTTTGGAGCAGGTTTTCTTCAAGCACCTCTATGTACTTGGCTGCATTTATCCTTCTCTCAGTTCTGACTAGTCTCCCTGTCACTGCCACTGAGAAGTACTTTCATAGCATGATGCTATAGTAAACATGCTTTGCCATAGGGTTGATACTAGGCAGGTGATGAGCAGTGCAGTAATCCTGTCTGGACATTGTGCATGGAGTTATACTCAACGAGTTCAGATTTTGTCTTAATAGACCTGAGAATCTTGTTGCTTATTCTCTCAGAGCCCTAACAGGCTCTCATATGCCTTATACTCAAGAATGGCTTCAATGTAGCCACTCTACCTTATATGCCTGATTGGATTGGAGTGCTGCTGAGACAGTCAGCCTTCCAACAGGTTCTCTCACTTCAGCAGAAGACTTTTGAAGCTCTGCTAGAGTGGCTGTTGTGATTTTGCTCTCCTCCCTCACCAAGGCCATTCTTGCCCAGTTACTAAGTTTGGTTGGATGGAAAGCTCTAGGAAGGGTCTTGGTGTTTCAAAACTACTTCTATTCCACAATTATTAAGGTGGAAACACTCAATGGATTAGTAATGGTTTTATCCCCTTGCCCTGATCTATGCCTCACCATAATTTGATTGTAAAGTTCTACAGAAACGTCTTTGGACTTTATGACTTGGTTTATCCTGATATGCAGTGGGAATTGTGGACCTTATATACACAGGGGTGTGTCTTTCTAAACTATGTTTGATCAATGTAATTTACCTAATTTACCACAGATGGACTAATCGAGTTCTAGACACATTTCAAAGGTACGTAAAGCAAACAGGATGCACCAAAATACAATTTGGAGTGCCACAGCAAAGTGACTGAATACTTAGATAAATCAGAGATTTCAGGTTTTGATTTTTAATACATTGACAAACCTTTTTCAAAACATTTTCACTTTGTTATTATGGCTTATTGATTGCAGATTGATGGGAAAAAATGTAGATTTATCTATTTAAAATTAAATCTACAACACAATTAAGTCTGCAGGAAGGATTCTGAGTAGTTTCTGAATGTACTATATTTGTGGCTTGTCAGATATTACAGTGTTTTCTAGTGATTCACGTGTAAACTCAAAAAGAATGCAGAATTTTAGATTACAAGACAAAAGTAACAATGCTACAGTATTTGAAATGAGTGGTGTTTAGTATTCCCAAAACATTGCTGGATAAATGAGCACTAAATTACCTGTAGCTCTGTAGGACAGTATGTGATTATTACAAGGATTTGGGCAAACTATTTTACAAAACAATTCTATTTCAGGTCACTGCCGTGTAGCTCTCCAGTCCAACCAATCTTTCAGTCAGAAGCTCCTTCTTATCTTTAACTGAAATCCTTATTTATCTAAGTTGACAAACACAAAGGATGCAAAGTCAGTTAGACTGAAAACAGTTATTTTATCGGTATAAGCTTAACCACCTGTCAGAAGGTGAAGCTCTCGTCTTACCAGTCGATCTAAATCCCTACCCTCACCTATGGTCAATAGCTTTGGGTAATTAACTGAAAAAACTAGATTGTAGGTACTAGCAGCTGAAATGAGCTTTCTCCACAGCGTTGCTGGGTTCTCCCTTAGAGATTGGGTAAGAAGTTAATTTCGTTGTGTTACACAATGACAATAAAGTGCTTGAACTTGAAGTTCAGACAACATAAGCGATGGAAAATGAATGAATGAATGAATGAATGAATGAAAAGGATACTTTCTAATACTCAAGTTTGAAATAGTTCACCACATAGGTCTAACTTAATTTAATCATGTGTATAGGCATGCTTAAATTAATAAATAATAATAATTTTGTATGTTACATTAATTAAAATTTGATGTACTGCTTGGTCTGGCTAACAAGGTGGCTACCAATGTTACCTCATATCCACCATCCTTTGTTTACATCCCATGCCTTGTTCTTGTCCATGTGGAGTTTGCAACTGTCTCAGTGTCTGCGTGGATTTTCCTTCCAGAGTCTTAAAGACCTGGTTAGGTGCTGGTTAGGTTGAATGGAGATTTCAAAATGGCCATATGCGAGTGTGGGCGTATATGTTTAAGTGGTCTCTGCTAGTCTCCAGTGTCCCGTTCAGGGCTACTTCCTGCCTTGTACGAAGTGCTGTTAAGTATAGGCTCGAATCCCCATGGAGTGAATCAAGTGGGATTTAAAATGCTATATGTATATTTTCTAAGCGGTAAAACAGTTCACCCCAAATAGCAATGCTACTTCACAGTGCTTTATAGGCCAGAGTGATTGCTATGTAGATATTGTATGTTATCTTTAAGCTGAAATAAGTCTTTTTTTTTCTTTTCTTTCACAGAATCAGCTATACTCCGCAATCAAGTGATGAGCTTTTATGTTGACTGGCAATTCAAAATTGACCAAGAGTGAGCAAATACGCTGTGCAATGAGGATGATTTCTGAGACTGATTTCAACAATGCACCCATTGATCCTTTCAGAATCGTAATGGAAAAAGAATAGGTTTAGGTTTTCATGACAATTGCAGCAGTTGTGGCACTGAGAATTAAAACTAAACATTGAAATATTAAAGATTTATAAAGATGTGTGCAGATGAGATTCTGTTCCAAATCTGCGACTATAGCCACTGGTATTAGATTGACAATACTGTAGAGTGACATTCAACAATAAAGCAGCTAAATTAAACTAAATGTCAACGCTTTTATGTTAGCATCTTTTGCAACTCATAGGAACATTCTTTGTGCTTTTAAAACCTTTTTTTACCTATGGTCAAAGTGCATTTATGTAAAAAAGCATGTCATAATTCAATTGTAAATGGTAACTACATGCCAAAAAATTAAAGCAAAGGTTAAAAATATAATGTTTAGGCTGTTGTGAAATAAATTCTCATTTTATGGATTCATAGAGGTAATTATCCCTTGTCTGAGAGTGCTAGTCCTGAAGAAAGATTTACTATTCTAAATGTTTATGTGAGAGCAGACTAGAAGTAGACTTACTCTTAAGATGTGGTAAAAAATAAATTCTTCTATCTTGTGTTTATGCATTCAAGCTTAAGTAGCTTTAAAATTTAAAACTAAAAACATTCAAAAATAGTTTATTTTAAATTAAAAAAAAATCAGGAATCTGCCATAAAGTTCACACATTGCTTAAAGTCTTATTGATGTGTAGGATGAATAGTACTGTATGTTGTTTTTGTTCAAGCCTTAAATCAGACAACAGGCCTAAGAAAGTAAGGCTGAGCTAATTGACAATGCCCCTCAGTGCCCTTTATAAAGAATCTCTATGGAAACAGCCATTCAGACAAACATCTTTGCATTTCCCTAAAGCTTTTTCCTTAATTTTGTAATGTAGGTATTAAGGTTTTTGTTTTCGTTAATTACACCAAATATGTGAATATATGATCTGGCCTATGAAGGTAGATATTGTAAAAATTATATTTGCATATGACCATATGCTTATTTACTACTTCACAAATATCCACAACTAAATATTCAGAAAATATACTTATATCACAAATTGTCATTTATTCAGAAAATGAAATTACAAGATGTTGCCGTAACAGATTGGCAAACTTACACCTCAACACATTTCTCAAGCAAACTATCAACACTGTGCCTTCAAAATGATAATGCTGAGTATCACTTTTATTATACAAAAAATAAGGGAAATAACATTTATTTCCACTCCATAAATCAGCTGGTAAAATAAAAGCTCTTGGTAAACATTATAATAAAACCTGTGGTGACGACTTGCTGTACCTCATCCTTATGATAAAATACTTTTATGAAATGAGCAGAAGGGCGATTAACTTCTTGGCGTTTTGTTCTCCCTTTGTCCTTTTAAATGAGTCTTGGCCTCAGAGATGGTTAGATGTCCAGACAAAGAGATAAAGCTGGCCTCTCTCCTTTGATATACAGGACAGGAGAAATAGCAGTTTTTACTGACTATTCTTTGAGGAGTATAAGAAGCAACAGGAAATGAATGACCACTGAGCTGGTCATGTAGTTGCACCACAGGTCTTCTGATGTTTTAGTTTTGAATTAGAGAGATCATGTAATGACTCCCATGATGGTGACAAAAAAGGCCTGATTGAGAAACTTAGGAAAAATAAAAATGTCCCAGCTCTACCAGCTGTATGCAGAAATCACAATAAAGGATTCCTTAATTTCCTCAGAACTTTTGTACACTTGCAAGATTTTTTTTGCCTGTAGCCAGTATATTGGCTGAAGTAAAATCGAAACTTTCAGTTGTTACTTTGCTCTTCCTTGGTGTTTTATGTTGTTAGTCTTTCCTAATATACTTCTCAAAAGCTGATCCTTATTGCTACTTGAGTAATGCAGTAGAAGTTACAGTATGAGCAGCATGGCCATGTAGTGGATACAGAAGTGCTACTGCCCCATAACTTCACGTACCTGATTTTGAATTCTGGTCTAACAAGGCTGCATGGAGCTGGCTTGTCTTACAGTTTATACAATACAGTTTATTTTTGTATAGCCCAAAATCACATAGTAAGTGCTGCAATGGGCTTTAACAGGCCCTGCCTCTTGACAGCCCCCCAACCTTGACTCTCTGAGAAGACAAGGAAAAACTCCCAAAAAAAATCTTGTAGGGAAAAACGGAAGAAACCTTGGGAAAGGCAGTTCAAAGGGAGACCCCTTTCCAGGTAGGTTGGGCGTGCAGTGGGTGTCAAAAGAAGGGGGTCAATACAATACAATACACAGAACAGAACAAGTCCTCAATACAGCATAAAAATAAAAAAATTTTAGAAGAAGTTTTAGAAGAAGTGTCTTAATCATGTCTTTGTTGTTGTTGTTTTTATTTCTAGATATTCATCTGTCTTTCCACAGCCCAACAACATGTACAGTATATTCATTTAATTAACACATCCTGGAAAGAACTGTGAGGGTGAGTGTGTATGGATGAGTGATCAGTCCGGTGTTTAACGTTTAAAGTCATCAAAAAACCCAATAAGGGCCAATGTGAAATATAAGTGAACTCACATTGATTCAGACAAGACATGAAAACTCCAGAAAAGATCAGTACTCAACCAAAATGTCTGAAACTATGAGGTGGCAGCTCTGTTTCCTCTGTGACTGTGCTAACCACCTGGTAAAATATTGGTTTGTCTTAAGGTATACTTTAGCTTCACAAAAAGGTAAATAAAGCATCATTTTAAAATTTGCAACACAATGTGTGCCAATTCAGCAGCATGCCTTCTATTATTTGTGTGCTAAATGGAATTGAACTTCTAACTTGTAACCAGTGCTTCTGAGAATCTGCAACCCTGAACCAATGTAAGCAGGTTTAAGAATGAATGGACTGATGGATACTATTGAGCTCATTTTCAGTATGTTTGATATGAATAGAAACAAAAAACAAAGGTTAAGAGAACAAACATCCTACTGCTTATGTAGATAGATAGATAGATAGATAGATAGATAGATAGATAGATAGATAGATAGATAGATAGATAGATAGATAGATAGATAGATAGATAGATAGATACTTTTTTAATCCCAAGGGGAAATTCACATAATCCAGCAGCAGTATACTGATACAAAGAACAATATTAAATTAAATAGTAATAAAAATGAAAAAAAAAAAAAAATGTTAGCATTTACTCCCCCAGGTGGAATTGAAGAGTCGCATAGTGTGGGGGAGAAACGATCTCCTCAGTCTGTCAGTGGAGCAGGACAGTGACAGCAGTCTGTCACTGAAGCTACTCCTCTGCCTGGAGATGACACTGTTCAGTGGATGCAGTGGATTATTCATGATTGACAGGAGTTTGCTTAATGCCCGTCGCTCTGCCACAGATGTTAAACTGATAACTATAATTTAATTTAATAACTATATGTAATAACTATAAATAGACACAACTATTATCCTCTGCTCCTTTGTGTGTTTTGATTGCATTTCTTCTTTCATTTGTAAGTGATATGCTAAAAAATAATATTTATAGTGGAATGGACTGAGCAGTGAAACATACTGTAAACAGAGTGTTTGCAATTGCGGTAACTTTGAACTTTGAATCCCATGTACGTTTAAGCAGTATGTTGTGAGATTTTAAATTTCCATAGCTAAGGCTTTAAAATAATCTTAAATTCAATAGTAAGTGGCTACTGGTTATTGGTTCTAATTCCAGCCAGTTCTTCTCACACACTCTTTATTTAACTGAATTACTTACTTGATTTTTACCACAGATTCCATAAATTCAATGTTTGCTCATATTATTTAAAATTTTTTGTGATCACCGATTCCCCTTTGCTTGCCAAATGTACTGTAATGCCTGTGAAAAGAAAAACTGATTTGTTCCAAAAAGAACAGTTTTATCAACTGCATTTTCCTTTAAATAACAGGTAGAGAAATCAGCAACCTTGAAAGGACCGTTCAAAGGAAAATATCAGGAGATAATGACTTTACAGCAACGTAGTAATAAGACAAAATTGTATCAAAAACAGGGAGAGAAAAGTCCCAAAGAGCAAGCCAAAATAAGACTTATAAATTATAAACAAAGGAAGGGTAAGGAGATGAAAAGTCAAGAGAAACTGCAAAATAAAGGTTTGTAATCTATCCCATTACCAGAATACAGTGCATGCCACCACCATGATTTATTCTTATGAAGTCATGATATCACATCCAACATCAGGTAGGCCACACCCCCTAGTAACCACCACAGCAACAGTAAACAGAAAAACCCAAAAATGGAAGTACCCACTAAATCCCATAATGGTAGTGTAGTAAAAACTAAAATATACCAAACAAAAACATATATACTTGTAAAGGTTTAAAACATTTTCAAATCATAACACCTCCAACCTTAAACCTGGATAAATTAGGTTTAGAAGAACTGAATACGCTTACAGTTTTGATGGATAGATGGATTAATAAGCCTTCTAGCCTCTCTATTCATAACATTACTTTATAGGCTATGTGAATGCATTTAGTCTTCTGTTGTGAAGGCCGTACACTATTTCTTCAATGACATTACTGTAGTTTGTTAACAGCTAACATATGAATAAAACACAAAGAAAAATTCCATGTAGCTTGACTTTTCTGTATAATTTTGTCTCAATTTTGCCGCCATTCCATATACTCCATTAGAGCTCTGTTATCTATTGCCCACATTTCTGCATAAATCCACTTGTATGTTCACAGTCGTGGATTACTCCAAATGGCTGCTAGGTAACGACTCCTGTCAGTCCACACCTACAGTTTAGATGTGAACTGCTGTACATACAGACATTTAATGTTTTATGGACCATTGACCATATTGCAAATCATTGGTTTCTTTCTTCAGGTACTCCAGCTTTTAAAGCCTAGACATCTCTGTTAGATCCTCTAGGGGCAGAGGACATCTACTGTAACAGTATATTATTTTATGTAATAAATCTTCAGGAAAAACAGTGAATGGAACACAATAATGACTTGAAGTACAGAGCTAGCCCCCCTATAAAATACAACCCTAATGAATTTCCCATGATGATTCTAGAGATCTGACTAAATATATTGGAGTTACCACACATTATTTTACATTTATGCTACACATGCAGAAAATAAATAAAAGTTAATGGACTTATTTATTTTATCCATAAAGTTAATGGTACTTTTCATCCTTTACATTTTTCTGCTTTATCTCCCCCTAGTTGCATTCTTTTTCAGTTCACCCTGGATTCTTTTGTCATCCTCCATGATAGTTTCTCCTCCTCAAACACTTGCTGGTTTAGATATAATATGTACAAAGTGTTTAAAGAGGGTACTGCTAGTAAAGGGATAAATCTTTTGCATTACATTGTTTTTCTTTGATGACAGCTTGAGGCACAGAAAAATTGTTGTATTTGACATGTTTGATTCAGGGCAGCGATGATATCTGTCTCAAATTTGGAATGATTTTATGCACCCTGGTATTCTTTCTCAGTTTAGATATGCAGTCAATGTTGTCATGGTGTATTTATGGATGAAAATGTGTTTGATGGTGTTTTGAAGATGGTGTGTTTCTTGAAATAGACAGATACAGTATGCAATAGAATGAAAGTTTCTACTTTACACCCATAGCGGTTGAAATAGGTTTTAGCATGCCCTTACCCTGATCACAGGTTTAAAAAATGAGCAGATGTATATGTGACCCCCATCTCTGGTTTTGTCAGTCTATTATAATTAACAGCAAATATTTCTGAACCTGATTAAAATATCTTCTAATTTTTATAAATTCTGTTACATCTTTTAAAAAAACAGAAAAAAAAGCTTGAGGCAACCATTTGCTTCAGTATTCAGGTGAAGATCAAGAGGTCACATTTGCAATATTGCATTCAATTCAATGTGGGTGGAGGATGTTTTAACTGTAGGGTATTATGGGTAAATGAATAAGAATATGCCAAAAATGGTATCTGCTTCATACCTGCTACAGAGTAGACACATAGGAATTCTCTTATCCAAAATAGATTATGCACTTATCTCCTTTGCTTTTTTATTTTGCAATTAAATTTTTATTATTTTTTTTAAATGACGGCGAATCAGTAGGAAACATTACAAATAAAATTTCAAGAGATTTTTTTTGTTGGCTTTTGAAGTAACATTCTGAGAATATTATGCTATACTGTCCATGCATGTTTACCTATAGTACATTCAGATTAGTAATATCTGGTTGAGCAAAGGTTAAACATTATGTTTCTAGGCTCTCTTCAGGGCTTGAAATTTTTGTTTTGTCTGTATATCTTTTTTCCTTTAGCAACCTATCTATCTAGTGAAAAGATTAAGTGGTCCCTTCTTCATTAGCATGCAGACTCAAGTATGTGCATTTCAGAAATTCAAAGTTTCAATCTGAACAGTTCAGATCACATCAAATCTACCTGACGAGGACAGTGCTGTGTAGAATATTAAGTATCTCTGGGTATTGCGCTATGTCTTTTATTTATTCTTCTATTTACACCAATCTCTGTTGAATCCAAGGGCACCTCTTAAGAAAATGTTGTGAACAAAGTGGTCTTTGCAATACAAATAATGTTTTTTACATTTCAAATGTTAACATATGTAAAAGCAATACGCTCTGTTTTTGTAGGCACACTTCTGTTGAACATAAAAAAATGAAATTAAACATATTACTATATTTAGATTTCAACCTGTACATTGGGGCTTTCATCGTGCATTGATGAAATTATCATGGTCGCATCCTTTTTTCCTTGCCCACTTTATTCCTGTATTGAATGATTAGACAATGAGACCCCAGGCCAGCAACAGACAGCTTTGGGTTTGGCAGAACTCTCCATGGAAAGGGAATTTCAGTTTGTCACAATACACAGACAGACTCACAGCCCGTGACCCTGCGAGCATTGATTTCACAGGAGGAGAAACCCAGAATTGAGGCATGTGAAATAAGACATGCATACTTCATGAAGAGATCTCACTAGGATATAGACATTTTAGGTCTTGTTCTTAATTTAGTTTTTCTTATTCAATAAGACTACTTTACACTTCAAATAAAAGATGTACTTACTGGGTTCATTTTTATTTGTAAACTGGCCCTGTTTGAGTGAGTATAGCATGCGATAGTCAACCTTTACATTCACATTTTATTCCAACCTTGTGCCCTGTGCTACCAGAATAAGCTCTGGCTTTCAGTAACTTTATAATGAAAGACAGGATAAGAAAACGAATTAATTTATAGTATGGTCATTTAATACTACAGACACCTGACTCTTTACCTGACTGCAGCAATTCAATGGGACTTGGATAAACATCCATCCATCCATTATCCAACCCGCTATATCCTAACTACAGGGTCACGGGGGTCTGCCAGAGCCAATCCCAGACAACACGGGGCACAAGGCAGGAAACAAACCCCAGGGCAGGGCACCAGCCTACTGCAGGGCACACCCACACAATTTAGAATCGCCAATGCACCTAACCTGCATGTCTATGCACTGTGGGAGGAAACCGGAGTGCCCTGAGGAAACCCATACAGACACGGGGCTTGGATAGACATCTAAACTCTTACTCCTTTTTACACAGTCGGCCACTATAATTGCAAAATGCAAACCTCTGATGCATTAAACCCATATGTAATGGCAGTTTCAGCACCTTTTACTTTCATGATCATTACCAGACTTAAAGCCCAGCACCAAAATGTGAAATATTTAAAGTTCACAAAGTCCATCTTTTGTTTAATGCAGAAGGTTAGAACAATAATAAAACAAAAGCACTTATGGATATTTCCCTTGTGAAGTACTCTTGCCTCCTTTTGTCTGTAATTTAAGCACAGATCTTCAAGGTGCAGTCTGTGGTTCAAAGAACTCCTAATTTGGCCCTCTGGCTCACAGTCATCTCCTAGGCTTCCTGCAGCCACATTTTTCTTTCCCCAACTCCTCTGGCCTCCTCTCCATCTGTTGCCTGCTTCAGTCTTCTCACGCTCTCCTTTTAAAGGCAGCTCACCCACCTGAGCACACTATGACCTTAATTAGCCCTAATTGCCTACTTGCCTTCAGCATGTGGGCAATTAGGCCAATTAAGGTCATTTTAAGCATTATGGCAGTATGACAGCTGCACCCCAACACTCGATAGTTAGTTTGTTAAGAACAAGTTTCAATAACTTAATCCTGAGACCACAGGGGGTGCTATGGCATGTGAAGTTCACTTTCCTCCATGCATCTCCAGGAGGTGTCCAGTCTGTGTCCAGTCTAAGTCAAATGAGATTTGAAAAAGTTGAGGTAAACAGCATGTAATGTATTTGGTATAAACTTTAAAAAATTTATACTTTAGATGTATGAATATGCATTAAACACACTTAACCTCATTCTTTAACAAATCAAAAAAAAGCTTTTATTTAACTTCTAGTCAGTGCTTGAAATAAGGGTGATGTTATGAATAGGTCAAAGAGACGATAAGTGCTCCTTTAATCATTGATCGTTTGTTACACAGCACAGTCATAAAACGTGGACAGTATTTAATTCAAGACTGGCCTATGACCTCATTTTTCAATTGTATTTGGAGAAAAAAATTCATATTTTTATTGTTGTGTGTGAACACTGGTTATATTTTATTGCAAAAACATATTTCTGAACCAATTAGCCATTCAATCTTTACAATATTAAGAAAAAAGCATTCTTACTATGCTATTTAAAACTACATTTTTTGAAAGTGTAGATAATGAAACTGGGATGTATAGTAAAAGTCAACGAAAAATTAATTTGTGGACTTGTTAAAGCATTATCGCATAGTTAGAGAAAACATTACTGACTAAAGCTGCAATAGAAGTTACAACAATAACAACTCGATATTCATCTTTCCATCCATTTGCTAAACCCACATAATTCGATGCAATCCTGAAATACTGAAATTGATCTTTACTGTGTTTAACTGAAGGGATATTCAAAGTGAAAGAAAAATGTTGATACTACATCTTGCACAGTTTTGACATGAAGAGTGAAATAATAAGTATGTTAACAATGCCTACAATAAACTGTTTTGTGGATTATCCTTTGCAGAAGCTGTCTAATTTCCAAATTTCGAATCTAAGAATAGTTTTTAAATGATGTTACATTAAGGTTATCCATTGTAGCCACACACCATTTTGCCTGACACTTTTGAGTTCTTTGATGGCTTCAGAATCCAATGTAAGAGATGTGATATTTCACAGGCAGATTTTCTTCTATTCTCTTGTAGGCAATGCTTGCAAAATAATGAATTGTTCTATTTTTAGCCACTTTTTCATACCACTTCAAATGTGACAGTCCAAATTATATGACAGAAACAAATGACAGTACAGTAATGTGTAATCATAGCAGGTATAGTTCTGCAGTTGTTTGTCTGTACGATTTCATAGTTTAATATATGGACGTTCCAGGATACCATCAGCATACACTGAAGACATTTTATGTCAATGACTTATAGCTGTTTTATGAGGTGGGTGGTCCATATTCATGTGGAAGTATGCATATGTACAACAAATGATATGCTGGGATTTTAATGTATGGAGGCTGCTGTTATCAAAAATTGTATTTCTCCACTGTTTGTAAAACTGTGGTGCCTGTTTAGTAGTGTTCTGGATAACTAGATCAATGGTGAATTTATGAAAGCGTTGTATCCAAGTTATTAAATATTAGCATCAAATCTGAGTGTTGCCCTATTTTTGTTTCTCATTTTGTTTGTCAGTTTCCCTCACTCAGTGTTGTTTTCCTTTGCCTAAGTTGTATTTTGTGTTTTTCATTCTACATTTCTCCTTACTCTTCCCTGTGTTTCACATTTGAAGGGGCTTGAAATCATTCAACATTATGGCCCTCACATGTCATGGTCATTTCCTCAGAGGTCCAGTTGAGCCTTTTTTTTGCGACATGCAGTCACAAACGTGGTAAAGGTGTGTGTAAGGCCTCCAAAACACCATTAAACAGGTCAGCCCAGCTCACCATAAATTGGCCTATCCCCTACTACTACTTGCTGCCTTTGATCTACACAGTCTCAAAAAAGGTGCTTGCTTTAAAAGTTGAACATATAAAGAAAGTCAACTCTTTTTTGTCTTTTTATATCACAGTGTGGTTATGTTCAAGAGCTAATTTATTTTAAGCAGGCAGTCATGTTTGTTTACTTAAGTATAAGTGAAAGGATTACATATTCTCAGATTCATTTAAATAAGTAATTCTAAATAATTAGATGCATTGTTCAATAACTGATATGGTCTCTTAAGGTTTTTAGAGCCAATTACTATTTCTTTGTTATAACTTCTACTCCCTGTTACTGCTACATCTAGGGGGACTTAGTGACAGGTTCTGTGAGTATTAATATATATCTTGCTTTAAATGTCTGCTTGTCATGACTATGGTAGTCAAAGTGGACTTCACATTAGAGTTGAATGCCCTGTATGATGAGCAGGACTGGGAGTTCCATCATTACTGAATATTATATTGACTTTGGTAGGATTCATTTTAAATTATTCCATTCAGCAATACGATATCCTTCTTTGGTCATTTCAAATTGTGCATCCTTCTACTCTTCTGATGAGAGAGCCATGACAAATTTAAAAACAACTAGGGGGCTTCGCCCCCTGCTTGCTTCACTCACCAACCCCCATGACCTGCACTATGCACCAGCCACTTCGTGTCTCTGCCACTCGCATATGTGCATTTTACTTTCACCAAATAACAAATCTTTTAATTCTCATGGATATGCCTCTTCTTTGGAAAGAAACACTAATTTTCCCTGATGGCAACACAAATTAGACGGTCTACAAGTCTCTGACTTAAAGTTTAAATCCGAACAATATGTTCGATAATTTTTTGCTGTTCCGTTATTTCACCGAGTAATAATTTCCGTTTGTTTGTGCTAATCTAATCTTTACGATAATTTTTTTGAGACTTTCATTATCTGTAACCTGCTCTGCATGTGTATCACGCCAACGTTTTATGAATTCTTTACGACATTCTACTTTGTCATCTACTCTTTGTCTTTCATTTCCAGCCCCGTGCGTGGTTAAATCTCTTGGCACAAAGTCTCGTCTCGCAAGACATGAAAGTATCTCTCTGAAAAAGTCACGTCTCATCCCAGGCTAAAAACTCTTGTCCCATCCCAGGAGTTTTTTATTATAACAGAGAGATATGTTCAGCTTATCAGAGAAATGAAGTATCACATTTTCCAGACTGAATTTCTTCCTCTTTAAAAATCCACCATTCAGTGCTGTTGAGAATGGTTTTGAAGACCATAATAATACCTTCAGGTGAGCTTAACAATGTAATTATTAAAGTAAATTTATCTGTGATAGAATTCTCACTCAAAAATGACTCTGTAGTCACACAACTAAATCTGTAGTAATTATGACTTTACCTACTATAATCTGACAATCTGTACATGTAATGACCACAAAGACAGTCATCATGTGCTAGAGAATTAATATATAGAAAGCATGACCAGGATATGGAATGGTTTAGAGGAAATGGGGATATAACATTCTAAACATCAAAAGTAGTTTAACACTGGTCCTACACTCTTCTCTTGTTTTTTGTGTCAATGTGTGTCAATGATATACTATGATAAAGCCATGTTTATTTAAAAGATATTGTTGTTATCCTTCTGAGGACAAAACTTTTCTCAAAGAAGGCACAGCAGTCCCTATCTTTGTAGAGAGAGGCCCATTGCCTGAAGTCCTTAATGGCAAAGTTGCAGTATATGATTTCTGTTCTGCTGAAATAAGTGCAGTCATTCATCTTGGCCTTTCCATGCCATGAGTGGTAAATAATTGCTAACCAAAAGGAGATGCTACAAAAGTGAAATTGTCCCTATAGGTGTGATAGAGTAGATTATTAAGGAGAATAGTAATGGATAATATATGAGCCTTTCCTCAGGTAAAGTGAATAATGTAGCCTCTAAATTGGCCTACTCAGGCACAGTGGGGACTTCTGTATTTTACTTACAAGTTTTATATGAATAATACCCCTGTATGGCTATCATGCAGCTAGATGTCCAGGCTAGATGCTTTTAGGTAATGCAGTCCTATTCTGGACAAAAACTACCTCAGGTCCTATTGTACTAACATTATTTTAAAAGGTGAAGGGCAGGTAATGTTCACTAAGTGTATGGATGCTTATTTTCTTCGGGGTTCACTACAATGTCAAGACTCCTATTGATTATCCTAATGTTGCAAAGACACTGTCGCTGGAGGCCTAACAGTGGTCTTCATATACAGAATATCTGTACAGTAGCAGAAAGAAACAAAGCTGCTTCCCCATTTGGCCACAAGCAGCAGCCAGTGGTGGAAGAGTAAAAAAAAAAATACATAAATGTACTGAATGTGCCGTTATACCCTGTGGTAACATTTCACAGCACATGCTTGAGGGTGGGTGGGAGGTCAGGTAAGTGCAAAATGCACAAATAATATAGTAAAATTAACAAGTTTCACATTTTGAAGTAAATTCTTCAAGGTGCTCGGCCTAACCCTTTAAAGTGTCCTTCTCATTTTAAGCATAAAATTTTTTCAAAGCTTTAGGCAATTTTAAATATTCCGCCTTACTAAAAGTACTATGAATCCTAATATTGCTGAACTGAAGTGCCGTTTTCAGCTTTTTTTCTATCAGCATGTTTATCAAAAATCATATTTCTTAAATGACAAAATGCCACACCATGGCTAAAAAACATCTCTACAGTTATGGCAGAAAATCTTGCATGCTATATTATACTGCATTATTGTTGCTCCTACATTTCCTACATTACTGTTGAAAGAAACATTGCATATCAGCATGCTGCATAATTAAGGGTTAGGTAAGATATTTTTAATTTCTAAGATCTAAATCTTTTCTGGTGTATTACTTTAAATTTATAAGGCTGGAGACTCAGGAACCACCGTGTAAATCTCAGATTTGAGCCCCAATGAGAGGAGAGCCACTGCAGCTGGGTGTGGTCCTTGACCAGTGTGAATTCTCATCCCAGCAAGTAGTACTGCAATTGGGTTACTGCTCACTTGATCGCTGCATACTGTACCTCGTCTCTTGGTGAAAAGCCTATAGAAGCTTGTGGCACCTAGGACCAGCAGGAGTTGGTCCCAGTCCTTCCTTTCTGTCCGGACCACCTTTTTTATCATTTGTTTGAGTGTTTGCTTAAAACACTCGACTAATCCATCTGTCTGGGATTGATAAATGGATGTCCTGAGGTGTCAGATTCCGGAGCATCCCCTAATCAATAAGGATTTCTTTGGGGATGCCTACTTATGAAAAGACACCTATAAATTCCTGGGCGATCACTTTGGATGTAGCCACCCTTAGGGTATGGCCTCTGGATATCGGGTGGTGTAATCAGTCGTGACTAAGATATATTTATGTCCCCTCGCTGAAGGTGCAAGGGGCCCCACAATATCCACGCCTAATCTCTCGAACGGAATGTTGATTATATGTAAGGGGACAAGAGGGGCACAAACCCTCCTGGAAATTTGTGTGAGCTAACATTCCAGACAGGATCTGCAAAATTGCCTCACCTCCTCATGCATGCTCGACCAGTAAAAGAGTGCAATTACATGTTCAAGGTTTTTTTCAGGGCCCAAATGCCCCTTCAACAGGTTAGCGTGAGATCGTTCTCAAGGATGAAGTGAGGCATGGGAGGTGTGGAATCATCGGTGGGTTGCCTGTTAACGGCTATGACTGCTTTCCTGGCATGTTTCAATGAGTCATCGTTCCACTGTTCTCACCTAAAAGACGAGGGCAGTTGGCGGAACTGTAGTCATACAGACGCCAGGGCATTAGAGAGGATTTCAGTTGACACAGTGGGTTCTCCCATCCCGCTGTCTCTTCTCCTTGCTCCAGATCTGCGAGGTCATACTGAGTAGCCGCACCCTTACCTGCCCTCCTTCATAGCTGTAACTCCTCGTCAGATGGGTGTCTTTTGTCCATGACCAAGCTTGTGGAACCAACAGGACACTGTGCAGTCCAGTCGGAGTTGTTCTGGAACCAGTCTGTCCCTAAGATCAAGATGTAAGGGGGCTTCAGAATCACCACCACACACATAAGGGTTAATTGTTCCCAGATCACCAACCAACAGATCATGGTGGGTTAATCCCTACCCTCACCATGAATACATGTGAGACTGGTCCACTTGCGATCATACTGTCCCAACCAGACATAACGAGCAGCAACGATGATGGTTACATTACTGCCAGTATCATAGAGAACTTGGACCTGGTGCCTGTTCAGGCCGTGCCCATGAAAGGAGAAATGAGAAGGTTAGACACGACCACATAATGGTACCTTCTCATTTCAGCCCAGGCACAGTCCATTGGGTTGTCTCCCTTGGAGCAGATTGCCACTGTGTGTCCCAGCTCGCTGCATAGATAGCAATGAAGTGGAATGGGGGGATCACTCTCTCTTCCGAGGTGGGGTCTCTATGTCTTGGGTTGGATTCTCGCTCCAGTTACTCTGACTAGAGCAGGTGTGCCGCCTTTTCTCAGGGCATTTGGTTTGGCTGTCAAATCTGTGTTGCACAATGATTTCAACCAATGTTTCAATGTTGGCCCACAGCAGTGTCTGAACAAGGCGAATCAGGTTCTCTGGCAGGGCGTGTACCAGTACGTCTGCCGTGATCATTTCTACAATGTAATCCAGTGTATTTTTGCCTGGATGCAGCCAGCACATCATTCTTCCCCACAGATCGAAGGCTTGGGCCCTTGCTGGTTGCTCTGGGTCAAATTTCCACTCCTGACAGGGGTCAAACCATAGCAGGCAAGGATCTCCCTTTTTAAGGTGGAATAATCTGCAACCACCTCTTCATCGAGGTCATAATATTCACATTGTGCCTCTGTCACTAGGAAAAATGCTAGTATGTCACTCCAGTCCCTCCAGTACGGCCTATGCTGCCGTGTGGCCGTATGCTCAAATATCAACAAATAAGCCTCGACATTTTCACGAGGCCTCATGGGAAAAAGTAGCTGGGTGAGACCTTGCCCCCATGCCTAATGTCCCCCGTCCTGGTATACATGGCATCTGTCCTCATCCATCAACTCCGCCTGGTGGGCTTGCAGCTGGGCAAGCTGATCAGCCAGTTGCTGCACAACTTCAGCCAGGCTTACCGGCTCAGACATCATTAGAAACCCGACCAAACCTGCCGACTATGCCACCTGTGATTGGATAATAGCAGAACAGACTGGAATCAGTCTTAATTTTGGGACGCCAACCAGGCCGTCCCTTTTATTTGACACAAAACAAAGTAAACAACAAAAAAAAATAAATGAAAAACACACAAATGTGCTTCTCTGTGGTCTGGGATCAGTCATGCTCTGCACTGTGGCTTGCTCAGGCCTTCCTAAAAGACACCTATCTTTAGACTGCCCGTCCTTTAATGGCGAAACCCTTGGAAGGGACAGGGATAGTATGCCCTTATTTACCAGTCTCTCTGAGCTGTGAGGGAAGAAGTCAAACAGGACAAAGTCTGTGGTAGCCCCCACCTCATCTCAACGGATTCTTACATACCTTTACCAAGCCTTCGGAGGAGTGCTCTGACTCCCATTCATGACAGCTGTATATATACAGTAAACATGTAATGCATTTTTTTTTTTATCAAGTCATAATAAGACATTCCCAAATTTTGGAAGCTAAGAAATGTGGCCTTATTGTATGCAGAATTCTGGTAAAAAAAAGTTATTTGAATTAACTTAGTACCCATAGGCTTGTTAGATTATTACGACAAATTAATGGAAACATTGTTATTAAAATTATTTAAGAAATCAATGAACAACACATACCAAGTCCTTATGTATTTTCATATAGTTAATATGAATTTAAATAGTGGAGATCATATTTCATTAATATGCTTGAATCCTACTGAGAAGCAAGAAAAATATTTGATCAGAGGGCTAAACATATAATTACATATCTTCAGTTCCAAAAGGTAAATCTACAAAAGAAACGTATGTACAATGATAGATCTCATGGAAATGAGGCTTGAGCAGATATGTGGCAGATGAAATTTAATAAATAAATAAATAAATACAGGGGTTTTACATAATGTAAGTAAATATTTTAGATATGACTACATTTGGGTTATAGGAGATGGCCATTTGCAATAATACGTCAGGTAACAATTTTAAAAAAAGAATGTGAATTGAAAAAAAGTAAACCTGGTTGGGATCAATGAGCTAAAGTGTAAAAAACCAGACAAACTTAAGGTTTTCTAAAATCCACGAAGACACCCGGATAAGCACCTAAAAAAAGGATATTTCTGGGGAGACCTGGACATGTGGCAACACTAGGTATGGGACAGACTGATGTTTTTAAGTACCTTTAATATTTGCAATTTAGGACAAAATAGACTAATTACTGTATACAGAGTAAGCATACAGCATACATACAGTAAGTCATTTATGAGGCTATAAAAATTTTGAACTATGCAGCATTTCTGTTAATAGCAAGTCAAAGGAAATTATTTTTAACATATTCAATGCAATTGTGAGGCCTGTTTTGGATTATTGTGTGCAGCTTTGGTGTCTGTATTTCAAATATTATGCACTAGTACTAGGGAAAATCCAGAGAAGAGCATCTAGACTTTATTCCAGGTCTATAAGGTATAAGCCACGTGGAAAGATTAACAGGAGACATAATAAAAGTGCTTAAATGGAGACTTAATAGGCTGGATAGCAGCTGTTACTTTCAAATGAGTTCTACAACTAGAGCACATTGACACAGATGGGGGCTTGTTAAGTGTGAATTTTGCATAATCATTAGAAACTTCTTCTTTATACAGAGAACCATAAATAAGTTACCAAGGGCTGTGGTAGATAGTACTTTGAAGACCCTCAGATTTTTCTGACATTTTTTCTGTTGTTGTTTAAATTGTTCTTATGTTGTTAATGTCTAATATTATAAGTGAAAGAAAAAAGGCAGATATTTAGTATTACACATTATACACACTGTCCAAGTCTATGCTTATTTTTAATCATACTTTAAAATGTATAATACCTGTTAATTCAATTTTAAACCCTCTTAATCCATTTCAGGGTCATGACAGCTTTAGCCTATTCTAGGACCAATAAATGCCAGATATGAACTTATTTGACTTTGTTTTCTCCCTTAGAGGCTAATGAATATTTGAAGTGGATTAAAATGGAAAATTATGTTTATGTCAGTATCTATAAATTATTGACATGTTTGCACACTTCTAGAAATAAACTAAATAAAACATTTTATTGTAATTTTGCAAATACTTGCACTCAGGATGAAATTGAATGGTATGCAGTTTAGAGTATGTTCCAGATATGTCCCCATTACTCCTATTTCCTTAAAATTCTGAACTGCGTTAAATATGGTTCTTATTGATGATGGATGGCTTGTTCAAAGATGAAGAAAATTGCAGGATTCTTCTAATATATTTCCTGATTGTAAAGAAGTGTTGTTTCAGTTGACTGGCAACAATAAATTGGCCTAATGTAAGACATGGTGGTTGTGTGAATGAATGTGACCTGTAATAGAATGGCACACTTACCAATACCAATTCTGGCCTTGCACACAATACTGCTGAGGAAGGCATTGGCTCTCCTTAACCATTAACAGATAAAGTAGATTTCAAAAAATAGATACATGTTTTATTATGGTAACTAACAATGCATTCTGCTGTCTTTTTAGCATGTTTAGCATTGTATAGGGGTAAATAATAAAGCAAACCTTCATTTTTACTGCATGTGCACGTCCTAACATTGTCTGTAATTGGCAGTAGTCGCAGGATTAAATGGCCAAGGCAACTGAAAAAGGTGGCCTAACTCGAGGTCTTTACTCTAACATTATGCTTGTTTGCCCTTACAGAAGTCTTTTAATGCTCCAACGCCCCTACACTCCTGGGGCCTCATGTATAAACGGTGCGTACGCACAGAAATGCTGCGTAAGAACGTTTCCACGTTCAAATCATGATGTATAAAACCTAAACTTGGCTTAAAGCCACGCACATTTCCACGGTACCTCATACTCTGGCGTACGCAAGTTCTCCGCTTGGTTTTGCAGACTGGCGGCACCCAGCGTCAAAGCAGTGCTACTGTTCCTGTGTAGTTACCCTTTCTTTCTTAGATCCACATTACTCACGCAGCTTTATAAATACACTGAAACTAACTGCATATTGTTTATTAGTGTAATGCATCTGATTGTAATTAACCTGTAACAATATAATGGTCAAGGGAATAGCCATAGTTTTCCAAACACCATAACTGCTTTAGCGTTGTTACTCTCATTGCACCTTCTTCTTCTTCTTCTTTTTCTTCTTTCAGCTGCTCCTGTTAGGAGTTGCCACAGCGGATCATCTTTTTCCATATTACTCTCACTGCACCACTCAGAGTATTTATATCACTGTATCTGAGTGTGAATCACAGCAGCAGCTGATCGGAAAGAGAATTATCGGTATACAGCATCAAGCACACGCTGCCTCAGCCATTGCAAAATGTTTCAAAGCCTTTCCTGTATGGACCTCACAGTTCAGAAACAGTTTCATCCCAAGAACTATAAACGCAATCAATCAATTGCTCCTTATAGAACTGTTTGTACTTATAAGAACAATTACCCCACTGTAAACTTGCACTACAGTTATAATATTGCACAACCCACTTTATAAAGCACGTATTTACATATGATGACGATATAATTTTTAAGATGAAATGCCGCAAAATATGTTGATTATATTATACAGATAAAACTTTATTTAAATAATGTGTTGTTAATAATTAAACATGTGAGGACATGGTGCCGCAGCGCTAGCAAGTTCACGTATTGTTCCTGCCTCGCGCTGTATATTTGCTGAGGCTGGCGCGACACTGGAAGGATAGATGGATAGAATAATTAAACACGTACTATGAAGATATTTCAATGTTCCTTAAAAGTTTTGAAGAATCGTTGTTGTAAGCTTACAGATGGCTTAACGTCTGTTACAGAGCTGATTGTGTGGCGATTGGGTATTTGGAGAAAGAAAAGTAAGGACATGAATTGGAGGTTAGTACGTGTGAAAGATACAGTACTGCTACAATAAATTATTTCATTGAAGTTTGTGCATGGTGCAGCATCATCTTGTGTAAGACATGAACAATCACTGCGCCACCATGTTTCCATGTTTAATAACATGCTTTCATTCCAATCATCATGAAAATGATATCACGTATACATCTCAGTATTTTAAATATTCAGAGAGCTGTAATATCAAGGATTTAATGGATTCTGTGTCCTGTCGGAGCAAGAGAAAGAACGAAAGCACATTGTGATTCACACACATAGAGTACATAGAAGAACACATAGAATACGAAGCATTTAACTTGCTACTATAGTTACAATGGGATTTGTGAAACTAGTAAATTAAACGATTTTAAGATGAAGTTTATGATGTTCTACTTTAATGACAAAATAAACTACGTTATTAAAGTGGAAATTTCGAGATTAAAGTTGACATTTCATGCTTTTTTCCCACTGTGTGCCTATTTTTTTTTGTCTGTACCCTAATAAGTTTTCATATGACACTCAGACAGTGGGTTACAACTTGCCTTTACACGATGACTTTGATATGTAATTTCTTCTTTATTTCGGGTACTGTGCAACTTTGTGAACTTGAGCTTTGAAGTTTCTCCAACATGCTAAGTCACTCGATCAACTTCCTTTTTGTTGTTTATACCACTGTTTAAATCAACAAATAGTATGTTTTTCCTTTGCCTCCACTTGGTATTTGCTGAAATTCTTAAATTTTCCCCCGTGCTTTCCCATTGTCTTTTCACAGAACCCTGAGCTTAAGAGCTATTTATATTAATTTGCATATTCAAAGAAGTGTAATTCTGGGAGGAATTGGGGCGGGACAGTAGGCGCGTGCACGTGCGTTACTTTTCACGCAAACCAGGATTTATGTAGCGGAAGAACGTGGAAGTTGGAGTACGCACAGATTCCTGCATCTGGATTTTTTTGTGCGTAAGCACATTTGGGCTGTTGTGCTTACGTAATGTTATAGTGCAAATTCTACGCACGGCATTATGCATAAGACCCCTGGACTTTGTTTTGTATCTGTAAGGATTTTTGATGATTGTTTGTGTTTGGACTCAGCCTTTATTTATTGCTTTTGGTACTTTTACCTAATTTGTGTGCTTGCTTCGTTGAATTTTGACATTTGCCTGTCTTTTGATATACTTCTTAGATTACAAACATACAGTAAATAAAACATACCTCATTTTTACTTGTTTAACATGACGTTTCTCCTGCTTGCTTGTCCAGGTCTGTTCTCTCAGATAATAGTTCATATTGCCAGCTAAGCCTTGCATGACAGACTGTCATTCTGCTATCCTGTAGCTCTGCTTTCCAGTACAGAAAATTGTGCCGGGAGCTACACAGCATGCTCTCCCACTTTGTTGTTGGGTCTAGGCGGTAATGCCCTTGATATATACCAAAATCTTCTGGGTCAATCTCAAACCTCCTGAAACTCAGCTTTGACATATTAAGGTTTAGATGATGGCTAGATGGATTAATGGGTGCATGAATACTCTGCAAAGAACTGGAATTCTAGTTTCTTGCCTGGTGTCCAATGCTCCTATGATAGGTAGTAAATGATTTGCGGGTGAATGCAGACAGAGGCTATTTATCTGTTCTCATTCTCTTACACTGGGATGCAAAAGTTTGGGCAACCTTGTTAATAGTCATCATTTTCCTGTATAAATCGTTGGTTGTTATGATAAAAAATGTCAGTTAAATATATCATATAGGAGACACACACAGTGATATTTGAGAAGTGAAATGAAGTTTATTGGATTTACAGAAAGTGTGCAATAATTGTTCAAACAAAATCAGGCAGGTGCATTAATTTGGACACCACAAAAAAGAAATTAAATCAATACTTAGTAGATCCGCCTTTTGCAGAAATTACAGCCTCTAAACACTTCCTGTAGGTTCCAATGAGAGTCTGGATTGTGGTTGAAGGTATTTTGGACCATTCCTCTTTACAAAACATCTCTAGTTCATTCAGCATACCTCAAGCGGCTCTGTTTGTGCTGTGGGTGGAGAAAAGGCTTCCTCTGCATCACTCTCGCATACAGCATCTCCTTGTGTAAAGTGCGCCGAATGGTTGAACGATGCACAGTGACTCCATCTGCTGCAAGATGATGTTGTAGGTCTTTGGTGCTGGTCTGTGGGTTGACTCTGACTGTTCTCACCATTCGTTGCTTCTGTCTATCCGAAATCTTTCTTGGTCTGCCACTTCGAGCCTTAACTTGAACTGAGCCTGTGATCTTCCATTTCCTCAATATATTCCTAACTGTGGAAACAGACAGCTTAAATCTCTGGGACAGCTTTCTGTATCCTTCCCCTAAACCATGATAGTGAACAATCTTTGTCTTCAGGTCATTTGAGAGTTGTTTTGTGACCCCCATGTTGCTACTCTTCAGAGAAAATTAAAGGAGGAGGGAAACTTACAATTGACCCCCTTAAATACTCTTTCTCATTATAGGATTCACCTGTGTATGTAGGTCAGGGGTCACTGGGCTTACCAAGCCAATTTGAGTTTCAATAATTAGTTCTAAAAGTTTGGAATCAATAAAATGACAATGGTGCCTAAATTTATGCACCTGCCTGATATTGTTTGAACAATTATTGCACATTTTCTGTAAATCCAATAAACTTCATTTCACTTCTCAAATATCACTGTATGTGTCTCCTATATGATATATTTAACTGACATTTTTTATCGTAACAGCCAACGATTTATACAGGAAAATAATGACTATTAACAAGGTTGCCCAAACTTTTGCATCCCACTGTAGATCTGAGTGCCACATTTGACACCATTGATCATAATATTCTTAGAAATCGCCTTAGTCAATGGGTGGGCCTCTCTGGCAATGTCTTAAATTGGTTTGAATCCTATCTGGCAGGGAGAAAATTCTTCATTAGTTGTGGTAATTACAACTCAAAGACACATGATATTCTATATGGTGTTCCCCAAGGCTCTATCCTGGGTCTGCTGTTATTCTCAATCTACATGCTTCCGTTAGGTCAGATTATCTCAGGGCACAACGTGAGCTACCACAGCTATGCTGATGACACACAGCTGTATTTATCAATAGCACCTGATGACCCCGATTCTCTTTATTCACTAACACAATGTCTGACTTGTATCTCAGAATGGATGAATAGTAACTTTCTCAAGTTAAATAAAGAGAAAACTGAAATCTTAGTGATTGGCAATAATGGATACAATGAGGCTATTAGAAATAAACTGGATACATTAGGATTAAAAGTCAAGACGGAGGTAAAAAGCTTAGGGGTAATTGTTGACTGTAATCTGAATTTTAAATCGCATATTAATCAGATCACTAGGATAGCATTTTTTCACTTAAGAAACATAGCTAAAGTTAGACCTCTTATATCACTGAAAGATGCTGAGAAATTAGTTCATGCGTTTGTTTTCAGTCGACTAGATTACTGTAATGCACTCTGTATGACCATTAATATCAAGTGACTCCGTGAGAACCCTAACTACAAAGAGGACTATTTCAATTATGTTAGGTAGAATGCCCAGAGGGGACTAGGCGGTCCCGTGGCCTGGAACCCCTGCAGATTTTATTTTTTTTCTCCAGCCGTCTGGAATTTTTTTTCTGTTTGTTCTGTCCACCCTGACCATCGGACCTTACTCCTTTTCTATGTTAACTAATGTTGTCTTATTTTAATTTCTTATTTTGTCTTTTGTTTTTCTTTTCTTCAGTATGTAAAGCACTTTGAGCTACTTTTTGTATGAAAATGTGCTATATAAATAAATGTTGTTGTTGTTGTTTTTGTAGGCTTCAGCCCTGCTGTGACCTTATACAGAAATAGGCACATTCAGAAGATGGATGGATGAATGCACAAGTGAGTCTGAATGTTACCTATGATGGAGTGGCAGCCCACCCAGGGACATATTTCCCACTTCATGACCTATTCTGGTGAGAGAGGTTCTTCCTTCCTGTGACTGTGTTTAGAGAATGTATATTTGTGTGTTGTGTGCACCTGTTATTTGGAGTATATTCATTGTTAATTTGTTGACTTTAAATAATCACATGAAATAATGCCGATCTTTATCTCACAAAATAAATTTGCATTTCCTTTTATGTAACATGTTTGACTTGAATATCAGTGTGGACTTTTTTTTTGGATGGGCCACTGCTGTCTTCTGTGTTTCTTTCAATTATGGGATCCAACATACAAAATAACATGCAGTATTTGCCCTTAAAATTAGTCTCTCAAACAATCCACAAACATATTTATTTTTTTATAGAGCCACTCAGTTAGACACCATTACAAACCACTTCATACAATTCAACTAATATATAATAAGTGAAATTTAATAATAATAAGTAACCATAGTAGTATGTAACAGAGGCAATTACAGAGTCACCATTCTACCTAGGAAAACAGTGTGAAAGGAATTCTCAGCAGAAGTAAATTTACATATGTGGCAGATTAAGCTGAGAAACTAAAGGTAACACATTACTCCAAGCTAAATTCAGCTCACCAAGAGCCCAGGAATAACATAATAATTGCCACACAGCTGATTACACAATAAAAAGAGATACACTGACAGAAACAGACAAAACAGGCAAAGCGCACAATGTATAACAAGCAGCAATTAAACTCGGCTTGCTGAATTCAAAAGAGCAAAACATTCCAGTAAGAACAAAAAAGAATTAAACATTAAAGAAAATGCTAAATATCTTTTGACTTTTTAGTGTTAAACATTTGGCCAAAATGTTTATCATTTGTCAATTATCACTGAATCCATCAGTCTTCAAATTTTTCTCACTGCTTCGCAATGTACTCCTTTGGAAATCAGTTAAGAATATTGCATTTCAAAGTTATTAGAATTCAGCATAATCCCTGTCCTTGAATCCTGGTTTGAGATGTAGGTCAAAAATTAATTTCCTTATTTCAGTTAACTGATGATGTTAAAATCAAATGACATCCCAGAAAAACAATTGCTAGTATATTGTTCAATCCTTGTATGATACTTGATATGCTTCTTTTAATGAGAGAAACAAAAATGTTTTCACTAAGAAGAACCCTTCATTCAGCCCATCAGTTCTCACAAATTTATTCACCAAGTGAATCATTGACAGAATCCAGCTGAGATTATAAACAGCCGACTGAGCAATAATACAATACATGGCTTGTCACTTTCCTCTGTGTATTAATAAAGCTTTCGGTTTATAAGTGTTTTCTACAGTCTTTTCAAACCCAGCTCTTAACAAGCTTCCAGTTGTGTCTCTACATACTGCCTGAAGAACACGTTTTTAAAACAACAGCTGGAGTCACACTTATTTTTCCCTTTATAATTCTAAAAAAATCTCATTCAGATCTCCTCTTAGTCTTAATTTTGCTTAACATGTACCATTTTAGGTTATTCATCTGTGCTTCTTCTTTAGTCTGTTACATTTTGTGTTTTCAGTTATTTTATTTTGGTGACATAAAGCCAGTAATTCACTCAGAATATAAAAATGCCATCTAATGAGCAAGCACTCTTGTACTTTAACCAACTACAGTAAATATACTGTAGTTGCATCTTTGCTGAGCTTTCTGTTATTCTAGCCGGTTGTCATCCTTTACATTGTTAGCCACTAATTAAAAATGACTTGTGTTTACAGTGCTGCATTTCTTTAACAAATACAGTGTGACCACAAGTTTTGCTTTGGGTCATCCTGTGCTTGGCTTTACAAATTGTACTTGCCAATGAAAAGGCTAAACTGCTTGCCACATTTACACTCTCTCCCAAACTGGATTTCAGTCCAGGAATTATAAATGAAATACAACTGTCGCAAAAGGAATTTATATGTTTAATGTCTATGTTTTGGTTGTTCTTAACTTTATTCATGTCATCTGAAATCATTCAATTAAAATGATAATGCCTGAAAGCAGGAAGGTGATTTTGAACTGTTTTCTTCTTCTTCTTGTTCTTGTTCTTTTTCTTTTAGCTGCTCCCATTAGGGGTTGCCACAGCGGATTATCATCTTCCATAGCTTTCTGTCCTCTGCATCTTGTTCTGTTACACCCATCACCTGCATGTCCTCTCTCACCACATCCATAAACCTTCACATAGGCCTTCCTCTTTTCTTCTTGCCTGGCAGCTCTATCCTTAGCATCCTTCTCCCAATATACTCTCTCCTCTGCACATGCCCAAACCAATGCAATCTTGCCTCTCTGACTTTGTCTCCCAACCGTCATCGAACCTTAATGAAATAAGTCAAAGCAAACAAAAAAGAAAGGCTTATGTACAGAAATAAATATTTAAAGAAATGTATGGGTTTTGTAGACACAAGATGGAAAATTTACAGAATTACTGGACTTTCCTTCCATAGATGCTGTGCCTCATTTGCCCGAGGGGGTGGCTTATCCATTTGCCTGCTTTAAGCCGAAGCCACATTATGTGATGTCTAGTCATGGGGTTTGTCATATTTGCCAACCACAGCTGCAGATTGCATTGTCCAATGTCACCTTTACTGACTGAGTGCATCTTCTGGTGTGGTCATGCTAGCCCCTTTAGTGTACTGCCTGACAGAGCCACTACTGTTTGAAGGATTAACAGTTCAGTCACAATCTCTGCCCTTTTTTTTTTTTCTTGGTTACATTCTATCATGGTATGTTAAACTTGACACCTCAGACACATGAGGTTCTCTTCTGTTTGTGAGGTCCAAGACATCCACATTCCTTATTTCTCGTTGCTATATTCAATGCATTATACTTCCAGATGAGCATTCATTGGTTGTCAACTCTCATGCACATTAAGCCCACCCCAACAACTAAAGACACAATCAAACCTGATTACATTTATTGGAGCGAATGACAGACTAGTTGGAGAAAGTTGTTGAGTATGTCACACTAGGTGAGTTTCTTCACTGGAATGTACCATCAACTGCCTCTGACTCACTAAGATTATGTAAATGAAGGCTATGACTAAAAATCGCTATAAAGGTTGCTTAATATCACATAGCCTTTAGTCTAGCCATTTTTGGACTTCTTGTTTGTTCTACTTTTTTTTTTTCTCTGTCTCCTTCTGCTAGCCTCTCTTCCTCTAACCATTCAAGTGCTGCCTCAGTTCTCCTAAGTACTTCCTATTGACTGTATACTCGCCCAGAGACTTTCTGAAAGGGACCTTTAGGCATAGAGCTGTAACTATTTCTGGGGACCACCCAGTCCTGATGATACTCCCCTAATGGTCCAAGTGTCCAGGGGCGGACTGGCCATTAAGGCATTTGGGCAATTCCTGGTGGGCTGCGGACTCTGGTCTGGTCATGGGCCAGCCATTTCATGAAATAAATTTTATGTACTGGTTACTGATTGATATTAAAATTAATTTTCTAAACTGTTAAACTACTACACATTATCTGCCTGGTACTGCGATTTATATAGTCCTATATAATATACTGTATTACGTCATCAAGTTGTTTTAGTTGTCAGTACATAACGTTGGCGTGAAAAATTTGGTCAAAACTGTATTTTGCCGATTTCTGTTTCGATACTGCTACATTTCGGTTACCATATACATTACAAGGTGCTACTCCGGTTGAACCTCTTAACTGTTGCTTACAAGAGCATTGGGCTTGCCTACAAGCTACTGCTAACGCTGCCTGTGTTGCAAGTGCAGTGTGGAAGATCATTCTCTGCGTTAAAGAGAATCAAAAGCCGCCTGAGAAGCACAATGATGCAAGAAAATCTTGAGGAATTCATGTTGATGTCGGTGGAGAAAAAGCCAAACTTGACACTAACAGTATTGTTGATGATATGGCTGCTTAAAGCAGTGAACTATGTAAGCTACTAGCCTACTAGGGTACTGGCACTTGGACATGACATTGACATTTCACATGTACCCTAATAACATGTAAGCCGTGTTACTAAATTTTTATTTTTCATTAAATTTTATTTCTAAGCATGTCGTCAAATTTTAAGTTGTATCTAAACAACAGTGGACAGATTAAGTTTGGCAACAATTTAGATGGAGTTCATATCATAGGCTCATAGCAAGTAGCAAGCCGCGTACTCATCACACATTTTAAGAAAATGACAATGAATAATGGGCCAAGTGGGTCGACCTCGTCACCCCACTCATTGAAGGATGCCCGGGCCGGTTTTGACTCTCAGTCCACTCATGCAAGTGTCCCCGCAGTTCTTTCCCCCAGCTCTCCTTTAAAAGGTCTAGAAATCCTGTATACCAGTGAGCCATATATAAATAGACCTTCCTCCTGCCACCCATTGAACTGGCGGACGTCTTTTACACAATTCATCTTTCCCTATTGTTCTGACCATTATGCTATATCCTTCGACTATTTGTCTTTAGGGCCTTTTCTGCTGCCATGCAGCAGCATCCTTTTATTTGACAGTTAGCGTGTTTACATGCGCTTCAATAACCTGCTTATTCAGTGAAACTTGATTTCTAACATGCCATGTAAACCTGTATTCTGATTAAAGAAATTGGGTTATTGGCCTCTGAGAAACCTGATTAACAGAGGTAGATTTCACCGCGAATAGTCTAATTATGTGGCCATGTAAACCCATAATCGGGTTACTGCTGTTAAGGATTTTGTAGTCTGCGCATGCTCATTGCACTCTGTCACACCTCGCTCGCTTTCAGCAGCCACCAGTGAAAGCGTCCAGAAAATACATTTTCAGAGGCAAATGTTCAGGTGATCTCTTTATTCCTTCTCCTGACTGAAAAATAATCAGTCTCAATATTTCAGAAATTGATAAATTTATGTTGGTGAGTCGAACATACACTGCTAAGCTCAACAAAACAATCTTGAGAGCAGTAGAGTAACACGGTAAAAGTAATCTGCATTAAATAGTCTGATTAATTTTTAAAGTAACGAGTAACCTAACACATTATTGAAATAAAAATACCTGTGTTATTATTATTTCAGCAGCACTGGGTGTAAACCAGGAAGCACACATACTGGGTCCTTTCTAGGGCTCAATCGCACAGCCAAATAGAAAAGAGTTTGCGTTTTTTGGTCTCGTCCGATGCGAGAGATGGACGTCTGAAGTGGAGCTCTGCTAGCAGCGGTGTTATTTTTCATATTGTTTGCTTATTATCCTGATATATCCTGTATTTATTCAACCCGAGGGGACTGCTACAGTATATGTAAGCATATATAAACATGGCCAACAAGAAAGGGGGTCCGAAAGAATCGAAAACTAAAGCTGCACCCAAGCTAAGATCAGCAAGCCCTAGTTCAAGATAGGGCCTTTCAGAGACAGTCCTGGATCAGATGGGCGAAAGTACAGACTCCTCGGGACCACGGTCCGCTACATCGTCTCCGGCCGAGAGCGAAAAGGGGAGTGAATGTACGATCGTGAGTGCAGATCTCAATAGCTCGCCGATCGGAGAAGATCACCTGAAACTGGAAAAGGCCTTGCAGTCCGCAGCTTCAATTACTCCACGTGAGCCGGGAACAGTGGGGACACCGGCTACAATAGAGCCTGCCGCTACACCTGCGGTACAAGAAAGCATAATTGAAATGTTTAAACTCCAGGTGATATTCGCTGAGCTCATGCAAGATATAAAGAAAAGCAAGAAGGCAAATGAGAAGGCAAGGGTAAAGGCAAATGAGAAACTGAGACAGGAGTTGAGACAGGAGTTGCAACAGGCAAATGAAAGGCTGCGACAGGAAATGCAACTGGAGCTGCGACAGGTGCTGGATAAAATTGAAGAGCACATTCAAGAAAACTCGGTTAAACTGAGCACGCTTACTGATCAATTGGAGGATCTCAAGGAGACATTCATGACTCGGATTGAAATAGCCGAAAATGTAGCTGCCAGTGCCGAAGAAAAAGCAGTAAATGTCAGCTCCGAATGCAAAAAACTTGGAGACAGACTGACTGCTTTGGAAGATGGAAGCAGAAGGTATAATGTCAGAATTGAAGGTCTGCCTGAGAATCGAGAAAGTCCAAACCCTGTGAAATTCGCAGCTGAATTTTTCTCTAAAATAATCGGGGAGGACTTTAAAGCAGAATCTGAGATAGCAGTGGCTTACCGCGTACGCGGATCAAATACCGTTAGACACAGATCTTTTATTATTCGCTTTGAAAGATTATCATTTAAGCTAGAGGTGATGGCACTCCTCAGAAACAAGCAAGATATTATATATGAAAATAACCACATTCGTATCTTCCCTGACTTCTCTCCAGCAACAGCTACTAAACGCGCAGCCTTCTACAACATTAAACAGCGGTTATGGCAATCCAACGTCAAACACAGCCTCTTGTATCCGGCCAAACTGAAAGTGGAATTGCAAGGTCAATTCTGTGTCTTCGCTAGCAAGGAAGAAGCAGAAAAGGAATTAAGAAAGCTGATTCCGGGACTATTCTGATACATAATAGTGAATCATGGCCGTTAATGATATAGCAAGGACTAATAATCTACTGTCTGATCTATTTGTTTAAAATACGGGTTTTTATCATCATATATTCTCATTATTACTTAGTATTACTAGGGCGCTATCTGTTTATGTTTTATTGTGCTTAATTACTTTTTCTTTTTTCTTTTTTTTTTTTTTTTTTTTAGCTAATTATTTTATCTCTACCCTAAACGAGACTGTTCAACATCATACCCTTGGTTTATTGTTATTGCTATTATTGCATTAAGACTTATTATGCTTATTCTGGACAAATTTCTAACACCATCCCCTGGGTTTATTATCTGGGTGTATTATCTTAATGCACTAAGATTGCTGAAGACTATATATATTTTAAGTGCACAATTTTTTTTTATTTTTTTTTTTAGACTATATTGGTAATAGAAATCTCTATCTTTAAACCCCAAAACGCCGCTGCGTGGGGGCTTGTTTTGCTTTGGACGTGCTCTGTCTCTGGGTATGTCAGAGGACTGGGACTGTGTGAAGTGGGTTCTACCCTCACTTGGGGTGGCAAATAGGGAGGATGGGCGGTTAAGGGGGGGAGAGAAAGAGAGCAGGCTTGATCTATACCTAATCTATCCTCTTAATCTTGATAATTATAACTACCAACGTAATAATAAGCTGCATGGCAACAACTCTAGGGGATATAGGAAATTAAGGCCAAAGCTGTCTCACTTCCAGTTAAGACTATAAAATGACATCAAAAACTCAGAATCAATGTCTCCATGATGGGACAGTTAACTTCGTGAGCTGGAATGTTAAAGGCTTGAATCACGAATTAAAGAGAAAGAAAGTACTCTCTCACCTAACAGGTTTAAACGCTAAAATAGTATTTTTACAGGAGACCCACTTACTAAGCAAGGATCAGTTCTGGCTCCAAAAAGACTGGACTGGCCAAATGTTCCATTCTAGTTTTACAAAGAAAACTAAAGGTGTAGGAATTCTCATACATAGAACAGTACCATTTGTAGCATCAGATGTAGTATTGGATACTGAAGGGAGATATGTAATGGTCATGGGAGACTTATCTAACTGTAAAATGATCTTGATAAATGTTTATGCACCTAATGTCGATGATAAGGAATTTATACAAAATTTATTTGCATCCATTCCCAATCTGAACACTCATAAAGTTATAATGGCTGGGGACTTCAACTGTGTTCTAAATCCACTTTTAGATAGGACTTCTTCCACAGGGGGAACGGCATCTAACACCGCAAAGATAATTACAAAGTTTATAACTGATCACAACTTATCAGACCCCTGGAGGTTTTTAAACCCAAATTCAAAAACATATTTTTTCTACTCACCAGTACATCATTGCTACTCAAGGATTGATTACTTCTTTATAGACAATAACTTCTTGACTATGATTAAATCTTGCAAATACGATGCTATTGTTATTTCTGACCATGCACCTCTGATCTTGGAGCTAAAATTACTAAGCCCCATACACTCACCCTGCAGATGGCGTCTCAACCCGCTTCTATTAGCAGACGAGAATTATACGGAATTTATATCCAAACAAATCAAATTCTTTCTAGAGACAAATACATCCCCTGAGATATCTGCAGGAATACTCTGGGAAACTCTTAAGGCCTTCTTAAGAGGACAGATTATCTCATATCTTTCCCACAGAAATAAATTCGAAGCCAAGAAAGTAGCAGAGATAAAAAGCGAAATTACTAGAATAGATGAAGAACATACCAGACTACCAAGCGAGGCTCTACATAGGAAAATGCAGGCTCTAAATTCAGAACTAAACCTCTTGACAACTAAAGAAACTGAACAACTAATTTATAAATCCAGACATCATTACTATGAACATGGAGAGAAAGCTAATAAGCTTTTAGCTCAACAAATTCACAAGCAAGAAGTGTGCAACGCAATCTCAGTAATCACCAACACGAACGGAGATAAAATCGTCGACCACAAAAATATAATGCACACTTTCAGAGACTACTATAAATCCTCATATACTACTGAGTTTAAAGAAGACAATACACAATCTAATGCATTTCTGGATACATTACAAATACCACAAATAGACACTTTTAGTGCGGAGGAACTTGAGAAACCTCTGGCATTATCAGAATTACTAGATGCTATAAAGTCACTCCAAGGCAGGAAAGCAGCAGGCCCTGATGGCTACCCTGTAGAATTTTACAAGAAATTCTCCGCTCAGCTAGCTCCTCTCCTATTAGCAACATTTACAGAAGCCAGAGATAACCAATCTCTTCCTCAAACCTTTAGCCAAGAACTAATCACCGTTTTTCCAAAACAAAATAAGGACTTATTACAATGTGCATCATACAGACCAATTTCACTTCTGAATAACAATGTTAAAATACTCTCGAAAATCATAGCTAGCCTGTTTAATGTAAAATACTCACCAACTAAATCAAACACCCCAGAAATATTATTATCATTGGATGCAGAAAAAGCATTCGACATGATTGAATGGAAATACCTTTTTACTACATTGGAGAAGTTTGGGTTTGGCCCGAACATTTGTGCATGGATTAAATTACTGTATACTTACCCAGAAGCTTTAGTTTGCATCAACAACATTTGCTCAGACTACTTTAAACTAGAACATGGTACTACACAACGATGCCCCTTGTCACCGCTGCTGTTTGCAATTGCCATTGAACCACTGGCAATACATTGTCGAAATACTGATCAGATAAAGGGGATTACCAGAGAAGGACTGGAACAGAAAATTTCATTTTATGCAGATGATATGGTACTGTATATATCGGACCCAGAAAATTCTGTGCCTGCAGTCTTAACAGCACTCACAGAATTTCAAAAGATCTCTGGTCTCAGAATTAATCTGAATAAAAGTGTACTCTTTCCAGTGAATTCTCAAGCATATAATATTAGATTAGATACCCTACCTTTTATCATTGCAGAACAGTTTAAATACCTAGGGGTAAACATGACAAGAAAACATAAAGCTCTTTATCAACAAAATTTCGCCGTCTGCATGGAAAAAATTAAGCAAGACTTGCATAGATGGTCAACCCTTCATCTCACACTAGCTGGAAGAATTAACACTGTTAA
>JANRMT010062856.1:66270619-66283175 GCA_026402145.1 Polypterus bichir lapradei
CTATCTATCTATCTATCTATCTATCTATCTATCTATCTATCTATCTATCTATCTATCTACCATGACAACCAAAGTAAAGTTTTTTCCTCAAATACCGTATCTAATTGAATATCAGTTTTAAATCTAGTAAAGTGTAATGGTCTGTCTCCCAAAATATGCAGTTTCTCAGTTTTTCAAAGAGAACAAATACAGTACATATTTTAATGATCCCTTTGAAAATTAATGTAGTAATGAGGACACTCTCAAGTAGGACACAGCATGTCCTGAGATGCCTGGGTGATTTGTGTGTTGTCTAGGAGTCTGGATCAGAGCTTTCAGAAAGAAAAAAAGGAAACAGCAGGTGTTGTCTTTCTCTCTTTTTACATTAGGGACGGTGTGTTTGCTTCCAAATTAGTTGAAAAGTCCTTTATTTTGTTTTGTTTGGCCATGCCTTTTTATGACCCTCCATTCCCAGATACACACAAACAAGTGGAACACAACCTTCAGGCCGGGTTCTGTGAAGCAGGTGTTTTGCCATTTCCCACTAAACACATTTACCTGATACTTTAATCTGTCTAAAACTTGTTCAGGTCACCTGGCCTTCTGATTCAAAGAGAACAAAACAACTATCTTGAAGGCTTATCAGCAACGAGTGTGAAAAAAAGGGTCCCTTTGCCTGCATGAGCTTGAAAGTACAACAGTTGCGATGGTATATGTAACTGCAAGAAAAATGAGTCAAGTGTTAAGTGTTTTTGGATCAACCCCTTTGGAGAGAAAATGTCAATTTACTGCCTCTAATTAGCTTTCAGTTTCTTTGTGTGTGATTCTTGAAATCTAAATTCACGATGAGCATTTTTTCACTTAGCTCTTTTTTTATGGTGTGCTGTGCTGCCCAGATGTTTTACTGGCTCTGCTTTGGTAGAATGTTTTCTACTTAATTTGAGCCTTCCATGTTATGCAGCAATTTTTTCAACTCTGCTGCCTGTGCATATATGCTAACTGTAGGCAAAAGATTAACACAAAGTTAAAAGAGTTGACAAGATTTTATAAATCATAGTTTTGAATTGTTTTTTTTTTTCCTTTTGTACTTGCACCTTATGAATTATTTCCAACACTTAATTATCATTCTGTATAAATTCTTTATTTTTCTACATAGGAACTGTTTGTAATGCACGGTTTTGGTTAAAGGGAAAAATAAAGAAAGAAGTAGTGAAGCCTTCACACCCCCCAAGAAACAATTCAAAGCTTGACAAACATTTTAAAAATCTTGTACTGAATAATGCCATTGAATAATGCACTTATTCTAATTTTACAAGGCCCTGTATTAGTTTTTTAAATTGTTGTAGAAAATTGGGCACTTTCATGCAACAAAACTGCACCAGCTGCTTGTAATAGCCCTTCTGCACGATCGTGGTAATGTGCTGTTTCAGGGGGTTTTGTTCGCCCATATAAAACACCATTAAGAGAAAATGATAGCTCTGTCCCTGAAACTCCATTACACACGAACACTTTAAAGAGTGTACTTGCTTCATTACAGGGCCCATGAATTATTCATGACACTCTATTTTTTTAAGCCTTCTGTTTAAACTGGAGGGAAGCCAGTCTAGGAAATGAACAGAAGCTATGCATTGCAGTAGACCTATAGCCTTTAGCTTAGTGATAGACACAAGGAAAAAAGAAAAGCTCAGTGTATTACTGGAGGCCTAGTGTTTTAAAGGTTACTGCACCATACTGTACATGGACTGGGACCAATTCGGCCCCACAAAACCCTGCTGGCAGAATGACATGATTATAATCCTCATTTTGCAGTCACTGTGGCATGCTTAATTACTCACTGTGTGACTGTTTGCATTAATTGCCCTGCTAGTTTTAAACTAGGCTTGGCCATTTCCCTTGTTATAGCCATAACTAGCTTGCCTTTACAAGATAATCAGAAGTGTTTAGCTCCTACTAATTTCAGATGGAGTATTAACAGATGGAAAGTTTCAAAAAATATTTTTTAATATCTTACATCATATTACCTTCTTTAAAAACACTATACTGTTCACTTCTTAAATCAAGTGCAACAGAGTGGCTCAAAGATCAGAGCTGAGTCACTGTCTCTGTCAAGTCTGCATGCACTCAGCATATCAGTGTGGGTTTTTTCTAGATTAGACTTTTTCTCCCACATTCCAAAAATATGAATGTGTATTAATGTATATACATAATGTATATAGTGAAAAACATAAGAAGACAAGGTGAAGTGTTGGGTTACCTCTAAGCTGTGCTCTGTTTAATAGACAAACGTATTGTCAAAGAAACAGAAAGGTAATCAAAAATAAGTTACTGTAAGTATGACCATTGTGGTCAATGGAAAGTAAGTTTTTTGCAGTTGGTTCCTGGAGTGGAGATTCATCACCGTTAGACATGGGTTCCTGAACACCAACTTCCAGGAAGAGACAGGGTTTCTTGCCTTTAGTCTTGGGTTTGCTGTTCTGAGAGTGAAAAAGGAGAGAGGTTATTAGCTAACTCACACTCTGGAGGTAAATAATATACTTTACAAGGGTCCTGAAGATGCCTTTTAAGTGCACATGGCTGACACACACACATAAATATATATATATAGTAACAAAGGCACTATATAGGCGCCTGACCTGACACAGATGGACACGGAGGCACGTATAAAAATAAACAAACTTTTATTTTCTTCACCTGTGGGGCACGTCTTCCCCGTGAACCCCACAGGCAATACACAGTCCCAAAGCACACAAGACCCACAACAGTTCTCTCTTTTTACCACCACTCCTCCTCTAGCTTAGTCCTCCTCCTCCCGACTCTGGCTCTCGAGTGGTGGTGGCTTGCCCTTTTAATAGCCCACCCTGAAGCCATGCGGGAGGTTGGGGAATCACCATCGGCCAGGGAGGCTGCCACCAAGTGTCCCGGGGGAGGTATTGAGATGCCCATGGTTGCTCCCCCAGAACATATACAGCAGGGGCGCCCATCACAGTATATATATATATATATATACATATACATATATATACATATACATATACATTATATATATATATATATACACAGTACAGGCTAACAGTTTGGACACACCTCCTCATTCAATGTGTTTTCTTTATTTTCATGACCATTTACAGCACTCCACCACTCTCCTTCTTGGTCAAATAGCCCTTACACAACCTGGAGGTGTGTTTGGGGTCATTGTCCTGTTGAAAAATAAATGATCGTCCAACTAACCAACAACACAACTGCTGGTCCCAACCCCATTGATAAAGCAAGAAATTCCACTAAATAACCCTGATAAGGCACACCTGTGAAGTGAAAAGCATTTCAGGTGACTACCTGTTGAAGCTCATCGAGAGAATGCCAAGAGTGTGCAAAGCAGAAAAAAATCAGAGCAAAGGGTGGCTATTTTGAAGAAACTGGAATATAAAACATGTTTTCAGTTATTTCACCTTTTTTTGTTAAGTACATAACTCCACATGTGTTCATTCATAGTTTTGATGCCTTCAGTCATGAGAATAAAGAAAACACATTGGATGAAGAGCTGTGTCCAAACTTTTGGCCTGTACTGTATATATATATATATATAGTGACAAAGGTGCTATATCAACACCTGACCTGACACAGACATACACGGGAGGCACACTTAAAAAACAAATAAATGTTTTATTTTTTTTCATCTGTGGGCAACGCCTTCCCCCTTCCCACAGGCACAATGTAGTCAAGATTTGATTATCCCACTATAAACACTTTCGTGTGCATCTTTTCCAGTTTGGGATTTGTTCATACCTCACAAACAGAACATACAATACAGAATAATGTTAACCCCTAATAAGTTCATTTGATACAAACTGAAGACAAGTAGAAATTAATGACATAGGAACAAATGGAATGAGTGGTGTAATGTTGCATATGTGGACCTTTTTTATGGACCCTTTTATGAAAGCAGGAGGACAAGATTAGCTTGAGTTCTGTCCATGTGCAAAGTTAATAAGATGTCTTTCAGTCATCTGCTCCAGTCAAAGCTCAGTTCAGGTTGCCTGCCTGGCCAGCAGGGGCATTTGTGGAGTGCACAGCAGCTTGGCCAAGGTTGCTTTTTTTCTTTTTCTACTCTGTTGAGTAAACAGTAGGATCCCTGCCAAGAAAGCAGGCATATTTGTTCTTCTTAAAATTCACTCTGGCATGTCTCAAGCTGTTTTGCCAGGTGAGTCGTTTTGTAGCCTGACTATACTCTTAAATATTTTGAGGAGCAAGGAGCTCATTTTAATAATTAACAGACATTCTGTTTAAAATATGTAAGAGTACTGTCAGAAGTCTTGCTATTAAAAATGACAAGTCAAAAACATTAAAGTCAGGTCTATTGTACTTTTATTTTGTCTGAACTGTGATTATTAGATAATTGTCTGTCACATTTTTTAGATATATTGTTGTAAGTAATAAGTTTAAAATTACATTGTATGGTTAGTTACCTACGGTTTAGAAGATACTGTATCATTTGATCCTTATATGCTCTTCACTGCATGCTAACATTTACAAACTGTCATTAACAGCAAATATCTGATGTTTCAGCTCACTGAGAATCTGGCATAGATGCAGTTTATATTTAAATGGAAAACTGTTACCATTAACTGCAAGCTAATCATGTTTTGCCCTTACCTAAAATATGTAATATTTAATCAGTAGCACACGTGGGTCACTAAGACCTTCAGATACTTGCATATCAGTAATCCACCAAACAATTTCACCTCAAATATGAGCCTATCAGAAAAACATTATGAGCAACCAATGATTTCAGTAAAAAACAACTTTCCTAATTTTCCTTCAGTATCTGCTAAGGTGTTTTATAATGTACCACTATGAATTACTAAATATTACAGACCTATAGCTGTGCTCTCATCATAAAAATATGAGAAATTACAGGAACAACATCCTGCAATCAGATATTCAAACAATGATTATAAGTCAGTCATTCACAGAATGCATTCTTCATCAATCTGTGCAGGGTTCAATTAAGGTTACTTTAATACAGTATATACATGTATCACGCACATTTTTTTCACCTTATACTGTACGTGGTACTGCCAAAACAATACCCTGGATTAAGCTCTGCTTGGGAGAGATGGCTTCCCCAGCCACCTACTTAAATCTTACTAGAATATACCTACTTATTAGACACACTTTGGATCACAAGCAGTCTTCATCTTTCAGTAGTTTTATTTTATGGAGCACAACATCAAGCACTGATGAATAACGAATTCTCTATTGTGATAACATACACATCACAACTAATTCACTATCTCATTTTGGTTGGCGGAAAGTATCCTAATGTTACTGTCTTAGAACAAGGGGAAAAAGCTGCCTTCAATCACGGAGAATCCAATGCATCCACTGAACAGGATCATCTCTAGACAGAGGAGCAGCTTCAGCAACAGACTACTGTCACTGTCCTGCTCTACTTACAGACTGAGGAGATCGTTCCTCCTCCACACTATGCGACTCTTCAATTCCACCCCTGGGGGGGTAAACATTAACATTATACAAAGTTATTGTCTGTTTTACCTGCATTTTTATCACTCTTTAATTTAATATTGTTTTTTTATCAGTATGCTGCTGCTGGAGTATGTGAATTTCCCCTTGGGATATTAATAAAGTATCTATCTATCTATCTATCTATCTATCTATCTATCTATCTATCTATCTATCTATCTATCTATCTATCTATCTATCATCTACTATTTGACAAGTAGAGAAAATCAAAAGTACTTTGCTTGGAACAATTACAAATTGCTCAGTATTTGGCATCCCTCAATTCCATCAATGCCACATTCAACAAGAACTTGATGTTCCAATAATTTAAAATAGTTAAATGCTGCAAGTCTTCTTGTAATTTTAGCATTTCTGACTAACTACTTCTTACATTTTTGCTCTCTCTGTTTTTATGAGAAAGGGAGGTTTGGGGTAGACCACCAAATACATAACTGTGTCCGGTTTAATAACTCATGGTATCTGTATTGCATTGATACTCTGAAATTAAACCCATTAACAAAAAAATGTTATCCAATTGGAACTTAATGTAAACTTTTCTGAGCTTGTCTACCATGTGGTCACCTTAGAACATAAGACCAAGCTGGAGTCGGTGAAAGCTAAATTGGACATTGTAAAGATTAGATTTTGTGTTTGGTGTTACTAATTAAATTTTGTAGGAAATACGCTGTTTATAGAAACTTAACCTATTCACTGTGCTTGTATGTACTTTTGAATGTTAACCAATTTAATTGCGTAACAATTAATCTGAAATATTTATTGAAAGTCTTTTAAGTTTAACTTTCTTTGTAAAGTTAATGAGGAAATTTTCAGCAACATGAATCCCTTTAAATATTTAAATGTTAGTGATGTATTTGACATATTTCATAATGAATAATATATTACAGTAGATTCAAGATGGCAACATGTTTTTCATGATCTGCACACACAATAGTAACATATGTAAAAAATAAGCTTAATTGGAGAGAAGCAAGGCTGAGTTAAAAAATTGTCACGTCATAAAGAAAGTTGGCTGAGGGTAGCCTACCTATGATGTTACTCTAACTAGGACATATGCCTTAATGGCACTTGAATTTTAAATAAACATAGATAAATTGGTTGAGAATCCAGTATTGAAAAGGAAATTGTCAGCATTAATTAATCAATTACCTTTTATGTAGTTAATTCCCTCTACAGAGATTTAAAAAAACACTACAAGCACATCAAGGTAAATTGTACTTTGTGGAAGTAATAAAATGCAACGTGATAAATATCAGTACACTAGGCGATAATTTTCAAAAATCATTAATAGCTTTACTATTGACCTTTTTTCTCACTAAACAGAAATTATACTTCTTATTCCATTCCTTCTGCCAGTCTGCTAAAGGTAGGGAATACTCATTAATGACTGCTGATGATATTAATTGGCAACATGCTGTAAGTCCTCACAATGTTTTATCTGCACAGGCTGTAAATGAAAATAAAGTAATTGTTCTGTTTTAGAGAACATGTTCTTCACAAGATTGTTTGAAAACAGTTTTGTGTGTTTTTGAAATTTTAATACACACTTAAGGATGAAAGGTACAATAAATTAAATTATTTAGCAAAAATAATATTGTGTGCATTATAATGAGCAGTCATGAAATTCTTATTGGAAGAGGTTTGAAATAACTATTAGTATAGATTTCAATACTCAGGAAGCTAACTGACTTGCCAAATCAGATAAAACTGCATCATAAAGCAGTAATTTGACCTTCCAAATCAATCATTGTTTTTACTTTTTCCCATGCAACCCACTGTACAAAATGAAATCATAGTTTCTTATTTCACACTGAAGCACTTTTTTTTCTGTGGGTATAATGAAATAAACAGGGCAGATAAATTCTTCCATATTCTCTGCTACCTTCTCCAGGTCCATCTGAACTCAATCACTCCATTTTCTGCCTGAATAATCGGTGCCAGATGTCCCTTCTCTCTGCCTCCTCCTCAGACTACTCTGGGGAGATACCAAGATGTTCCCAGGCCAGCTGGGAGATATAATCTCTCCAGCATGTCCTGGGTCTGCCCTGAAGTCGGGGTCTCCTGGTTGGAAATGCCCGAAACAACTCCTCAGAGAAACATCCAGGAAACACTCTAATCAGATGCCTGAACCACCTCAAATGGCTCCTTTCATATTGGAGGAATAGCAACACTACTTTAAACTCCTCTTGAATGTCTACGCCTCTTGCACTGTCTCTAAGGCTGAGTGTAGACGCCTTGCCGATGTAGCTCATTTATGCCACTTGTACCTGCAATGTAGTTGTTTTAGTCACTACCCAAAATCCGTAACCATAGCTAGGGACAGAAAAGGAGATCAACAGATAATTTGAGAGATTTGTCTTTCGGCTCAGCTCTGTTTTCACCAATGACTGAGCAGTACATTGTCTACATAACTGAGGATGTGGCTCAGATCCATCTGTTGATCTCCTGCCCCCTTCTTTCCTCACTCATGAACAAAACCCCAAAATACTTAAATTCCTCTACTTGAGGCAGCATCTCATGCCCAGTTTGGGGAGTGAACTCAACCCTTTCCCAACTAAGAGCCATGACCTCAGACTTGGAGGTGCTAATCCTCATCCTAGCTGCTTCACATTTGGCTGCAACCTTACCTATTATGTGCGGTTGAGGTCATAGCCCAATGAAACCATCACTGACCAAGATGTGATCCTGGGGTCATTGAACTGGACACAAACCAGTCCTTGGCTGTGCCTAGAAGTTCTGTCCATAAAAATTATGAATAGAATCAGTGACAGAGGGCAGCCTTGGCAGAGTCCTACACCCTGTCATATTGCCAGAAATGTGAACCAAGCTTTTGTTCCAGTTGAGCAGGGACTGAATAGTCCATAATAGCTGGCCTGTTACACCATACTCCCAAATCACCTCCCACAGGACACCTCAAGGGATACAGTTGACTTCCTTTTCCAAGTTCTATTCTTGTTGGGGTAAAAAGCTGGTCCAGTGTTCCGCGATCAGGACGACATCCACACTGTTCCTCCTGGATCCAATGTTTGACTGCCAGCCTTACCCACCTTTCCAGAACCACAGCAGATACCTTCTCAGGGAGGCTCAAGATTGTGATTCTCTCTAAAGCTGGAATACACCTTCCAGTCTCCTTTCTTAAAAATGTGAACACCACCCCAGTTTGCCGATCCAGAGACACTGCCCTTGACCTTCACACAATGTTGAAGAGGTGTTTCAGAAAAGACAGCACAACAAAATCCAGAGCCGTCAGGAACTAAGTTTGAATATCATCCACCCCCAGAGTCTTACTAATGAGGAGGTTTTTTTTTAACTACTTCAGTTCCAGTGATGGACAGTTCTCATTTAAGCCCCCTGACTTTGCTTCCTTTAAAGGAAAACTTGTCAGTGGGATATCTTTTAGTTTGACAGAACCACTTTGAGGCTGATGATTTCAATGACCACACCTAACTTCTCCTACACCTTGGGGTTTGGCTTCCATAACAGCTGTCGCAACACTTAGATTGGCCTGTGAGTACGTTCCAGCTGCCTCTGATGTTCCACAAACTAACCATGTTTGGAAGGCCTCCTTCCCTTACCTGACAGATCCTTTTACCACTGGCATCCACCACTGGGTTCTGAGATTGCTGTCTCAACAGGCACCAGTGACCTTATGGCTGCAGTTCTTTGCAGCTACCTCACCAATGATGGCATGGAACATTGCCCATTTGAATTGAATGTCCCCATGCCCCTTGGTTTGCAAGAAAAAATAGTCTGGAGGTGTGAGTTGAAGATCTCCTGGACGGGGGCTTCCGTTATATGTTCCCAACAAACCCACACTATATTGTTAGTACTACCTGTTCTATCCAGCATCTTCACCTACCATCCGATTCAACTCACAACCAGTTAATGATCAGTTGACTGCTCACTGATCAGATCTTCTCTTCACCCAAGTGTCAAAGATATACTGTTGTAGATCTGATGACATGACTACAAAATCTACAGTTTAGGGTCTTCTGCTGCCAACTGCAATTGTGAACACCATTATACATGAATGTGGTGTTCATTATAAACAAATTGTGACTTGCACAGAGGACCAACAATAAAACACCACTTAAGTTCAGATCAGGTAGGCTGTTGCTCCCAATCACAATCTCTTTGGTTTCAGTGTCCCAATGCCACATAAGCATTAAAGTCTTTAGTAGAATGATACAGCACTTTCCAGCACTCCCCCCAAGGTCTCCAAGAAGTCTGAATACTCTGACCCAACTGTCAGTGCATAAGCATAAACAATTGTCAGAGTCCTTCCCTCAACTCAAAATCACACGTAGGTTACCCTCTAATTCACTGAGGTAAATTCCAATTTACATGTGAAAACCTAGGGGGCTCTCACTGTGGGCAATACCAGAATGAAATAAAGTCCAGCCTCTGTCCAAAAGTTTGGTTCCTGAGCTTGTTCTGGGCATTGATTTCAGACTGAGTACATCTAAATGATATCTCACCACCTACCTCACTAGCTCTGGATTCTTCCCCACAAGAGCTGTCACATTCCATGTCCCTAGAATCAGTTTCAGTATCCAGAGATCAGTCTGCCAAGTCGCTTATCTTCAACTGTCACTTGAACCACAATACCCTGGACCTTTATGACTTCTCTTGCTGGTTGTGGACCAACTTTTGAATGGCCTCATGTTGCTAATTTGGACCCAAGGCTAAAGACAGTGCCCTGGTTTCAATTTCCCATATGAGGTTACTGAGTCCTTGGGAAAACCTTTCATAGAGGTTGATTGAACCACACTTACTCTGGTCCCTCACCTAGGACCAAAGTGCCTTGGGTGGCCCTACCAGGGTTGACTGCCCCAGGTAACATAGCCCCTAATATCATTGGGACACAAAACCCTCCAGTGGCAATTCATGGAAGGTCCACCTGAAAACTCCATAGCTGAGTTAGTTGTGTAGTGTAAAAAAAGAATAGTATAAATATGTCAAAAAGAGTTAGAGTACCACATGATAGCCCCATTTAATCATTTTTGTTGAGAATAAAGAAAAATAATAAAGAGCAAATGATAACTGCAGTGTGCCTTCCTCTGCTTCAGTCCATTAAATGACAGTGACTTCCCATGTTGGTGAGTTTTTATTTGATGGGACTGGAAGAGGTGGAATCTGATGTGGGGTTTGAGATGAGATTATTGTTCCTCATCGTCTTTCTCTTCATGTCTGATGACAGAATAGGAAAAGGGGTCATTGGCTGTGTTACACCCAAATCCTTCTTCCATGAACCCCTTACATCAATCTTTGTCAGAGGCACACAAAACCTGCACGCTTCACAATAGATTTACATATATAATGAGGATCTTGGGTGAGGCATTAAACCCTGCTTCCCCACCACTATCTAGTTCAATAAGTACAATACTGCCATACCATTAGAATCCACAGATTAATTTCAAAATGCCTTTTGGAGCAGCTGCAAAGGGCAAACCATTATTTCTTGCGAGTAAGTATGAAGAAGAGTTAAAATTTAGATGAGTTGAAGAGATACCACAAGCAGGTCTACAGACTATGTAGTCTTAAATTTTTAGGTCCATCTTAAAATTTTGAACATAAAACCACAAACAAGATAGAAATTGAAGAGTGTCTTATTTTTCAGTCTTGTTTGTGATTTAAAGCTAGGAATAAAGATCCAACACTTTACAAATAAATGGACTAAAAGGAATACAACAACCCCAAAATCCTATATTTTCACAGAAATTCCAAAAGGATTCTACAGGGAACAGACTGACAAATTTACAAAACTCTTAAAACACCGGGAGAAGGAATTGGTGTGGTGCCTGTGCAACAGAATCCACATTGGTCCTCCTGAATCCTGGGTATAACTATTGCTTGGATGACCTTTTCAAATGTTTAGCACTAGACTTTACTAGGAAATAAGATTCTGGTTCCACAGTTATTGTGATAATGTCTTTTGGTTTCATTTATTTTAAAAAGAGAACTTTATCTCTCTCTGCCAATTCAGAGGTGCTCTCCATTCCTTCCACACCACACTAAAGATATCCTGTCATTTACTGAGACAATCCAGCTTTATCCAGTACCTTCAACAATTACTGCCGGTTCTTATTTATCTACATTTCCATTTGCTTTATTGCCCCTGTGCAGCTTTTTTGTCTAATTGATCAGATAATTTTGCCATTTTTACTTAAAAGGTGTCTTCCTGAAACAGGCATTCTTCAAAAGACTCATTTTATTTTTGCACCATATTCTAGACTGAGTTCAGAGTTTTCTCTTTATTGCTAAGAAGAGCACTGACAACTTCATGACTCTTCTGAGTTGTGGAACATTTTTAAACATTTCTTTGAGTCTAAAGTAATATCATTCTTCACAGGATCACCAATTTCTTCCCACACCTGGGCCTTTGATATCACTACTGTTGTAGCTGCTGCCTGCTTCACCTGCTGTTATTTCTCAATTAGATCAAGAGACCTCATGACTAACACTGTATGAATGCAGTTATTTAACTTGACAGTTTCTTTTGCAATTAGCATCCAACAGCAAGTCTCAGTGTTGCTTTTAGGACAGGCACTAAGAACCTTTCCATTACATTTAATGGGCAGAAGCCCATAATACAGCTGTCTTCAATAGATCCATTCACATTCAGTGTTCACGACAAAAAAATCACTGAGCAAAACCATTGTACCTTGCCACACACTCGTAATGTGTTCAGTAATGTTAAATTCTTCCATTCACATCCCCTGTTTGAATAACTTTTCTATTCAGCTTTAGTAAGCATTCATTTTCTTTGGTGAATTCAAAGGAAGATGACAGTTATTTGTTACTGTTATTACATATAAATCTTACATACAATATGTACAATGAAAAATCAAACTTGATCCATGACTGTTACTGGACTATGTGACAATCAAGTAAATCAATTTGTGGAATTCTCTATTATGCAATATTCCACTGCTTTGGTTTCAGCACCTTAGAGTGCATTAGGTCTTCACTTTAGATAGATAGATAGATAGATAGATAGATAGATAGATAGATAGATAGATAGATAGATAGATAGATA
>JANRMT010062856.1:66283185-66307132 GCA_026402145.1 Polypterus bichir lapradei
ATAGATAGATAGATAGATAGATAGATAGATAGATAGATAGATAGATAAAACTTTATTTGTCCTGTGGAAGACAGGGGGAACTCTCAAGCCCCAAACCCCAGACATAACTGACACGAACACAGTCACAAGTTTAAATAAAGGACATTTATTCTTCCAAATACCTTATAACAAATAGATAATCTTAATGGACAATGACATTTCTCTGTTCTCTTTTCTTAGCCTTCTTTCTCTAACTCCTCACCTCCAGCAAGTGTTGCCCTCTGCCTCCCACTCCAACTTACTGAGTGAGGTCGTGCAGCTCCTTTTATCCTGGACCTGGGAGTACTTCCAGTGCCAAATGCATAGCCTGATAAAAGTAATTCCAGGGGAATTGGAAGTTCCCTAAATTAGGGAGCATATTTCCCTGTAGCTCCCACTGGCAGCACTCACAGGCCCCAACAGGGCTGCCACACTGCACTACAAGTCCCAAGACTCCCTGCAGGTATCCAGATTAAGGGAATGGAACCCATCCTGGCCTACAGTCCCTAGGAGGAAATATTGCTTTGTAGGAAGCCATGTTTATGATCACACAATCATATTCCCTATGAAATGACTGTTAGCCTTTAAACATTTTGGAGTGTATTTTTGTGTTATTTTTTGCTATTTTTCCCAATTAGTTTGGTGTTTGTTTAAACTCTCTCTCTTGAACTTTACCATTTGCAGCATTACGTATGTTATGCTCGAGATTTATTTTCAATTCTTGATGACTTCTTTTTGTACTATTTCTGATCTGCTTTCCTCAATATGGAGATTTTTTTTTGAGGCATGTCATTTATGTATTTGTAGAAAAATGTTTTAAAGATATTAAAGTATTTTCACATTATTTGCAACTCCACATTTGTTTAGATAGGGGTGTCACCATTTTACTCCTGTTGCTGCAGTGTTGCCATGCAGGTGGTGCAGTGCTAGTGCTGCTGCCTTGCAGTAAGGAGATTGTGGGTTCGCCTCCTCGGTCCTCCCTGTGTGAAGAGCGCTTTGAGGAGTGAGAAAAGCACTATTTAAATGTAAAGAATTATTATGCACAGAATGGAATGCCTGGTGTGTGACCTCATAAAAGTCAGGGCCAAGCACTTCTTTGTTATCTGAGATTTTGGATGAAAACTGTAATCTTTGGCATGTGCATTTTCATGCTCAACTTACTGTAACGTTAAAATAATTGTGCACTGCAACCTTTGACTTGTGCTGGGTTTGGTGAATGATAGGTCTTTTTGGCATTGAATCTTGGTTTTGAATAATGATTATGTCTCATCTTTCGGTCTTAGTCCATTCACTACAGGCAGAGTGTTAAGGTCATGGTTTATATTTATTTTATTATTTTAGGACTCTTTATATACACCTTTTTTCACTATTTTAGTATTTTTTTAAAAGGAAACTGAAACTGCTCTGTGCTAATTTTAACAGTATTAATATTTCTTTAACATTTTATTTTTTTCAACATCAATTGACTCATCTGGTCACGTAAATGATGCAGCGGCTGTTGTGTATACATTTGGCACACCTGAATGTAGAAGTTATCTCTTAGAGGATAAACAAAAACTGTCCTCACGATTCACAATAGCGTAGCTTTCAAAAACAAGTAGAGGGGTTCTTTTCGCTATCTTGGTTTATGCTTTGTTTTTCTGACTGTACATTGGCTATCCCTTTTCTTTTCTTGGCTATACTCATCTCCTGATCCCATTTGATTCTCACAATAACTTTACCGTACCTTAGTGTGCACATAACACAAAGCATATTACATGTTAATGACGTTGTCAGGTTTAACTTTATTCTGTGGGCATCACCACTGCACACACGCATGTGTCTGCTAATATATGAGGTCACCGGCACCATTTCACATATAAGCAGATAAAAAAAGATAGCCTACTGTTTGATTTCTGCTCAATGTAGACTCTGCAGATTTGAGGAAAAATTTAGGGGAATTCAAAATGAATAGGACCTAAATAAAAAAAGATCAGAAATAATTTTTAACTAAAAAAACAGGGCACTACAAATGAAATACATATAGAAGAAAAGGAAGACATTTCTTTTAGTTTAGGTTAAATTTTTAAATGGTTTTAAAGTTGGGATTTTCTCATTTGATCACTGGGGGAGACATAAATCCAGCTTTAGATACTTATTTTAGGAGTTTTATTTTGTGAATTTGATCTTAGAGTGATTGTTCTATCTGTTAAAACACCTTGTTTTCTTAATTTTCTGATTATGGCCTGTTTAGGAGAAAGCTTTTTTAAAGTAAAGCAGGAATAAAACTGGTAATCTAGTGACCAAGAAATAATATTGGACTTTATTGCCTTTTTGCTCCTATCCAGAGAGGTCATATTGGTTTGGATGGTAATGGATTTTTATTTTAAGGCAAACCACTTTGTTCCTTTTAAAAATATTTTTTGAGTCTCATGTTTTTCACTGGAAGGACCTATGAAGTACGATCCCTGCTCCAAAAAAAGTGAAAAATGTTAATACAAATAAAAAGCACTGATTTGTAAATGTAAATGCAGTAAATTTAAATTTGTAAATAGATATACAGTATGTGGTCATTCAAATGCCATCTTTTCCAAAGATGTCCCTGCATTTTCCAGCTGGACAACAGCAAACCACAGTTTGCCCAGACTAAATGTGCATGTCTGCATAAGCAGATAGTTCAGGTACTAGATTGACCTGCCTGCAGCCCAGTATGGTGTGGTGTATTAGGAAGAGCAAAATACTATGACAGCAACAACCCTGTACAATTGCAAAGCTTCCTAATGGATGAGTGGGGGAGAATTAGACTTATTAAACTTACCGATCTTGTGTCTACAGTGCTAAAACACTTGATAAGTGTTATTAAAAGAAATTTTGATATTACACAGGGGTAAACAATGGATGTCCTTGGAGGGTATATTTTCAAAAAAGTATTAAACTCACAAAACATCAAATAATGTACGCCTTCACATTCTTTATAGCTGTAATGTTGGATGGACCTGCCTTGAGAGCATTGCCACACACATTGTACTTGTCTGACACATTAGTTTAGGTAAGACTAATTACCTGTTTTAATTTAAGATACAGAAGAAGAGATTTAAGGGGCATTTAATCCCCTGTTTTGAGAGGTAGAAGATGTAACATCAAGAAATGTTACATTTGATGCAGTGGAGCACCAATGTACTTATTGGGAAGACATGCACACAGGTTAGTATATTTTATGACAATTCCATTTGATTAATCATAGGTGAAATTTTGTTCCATCCCAAGAAAATGTATTCCTGGTTACACCCCTAGCTAGTGAATAAGTAAAGGCAAGGAGTACAGAACAGTCAGGTTTAACAATTTAAATAGTTTACCAGAAAATAATATTCACTACTATGGAGAAAACCATAAACGTCACAATTAGAAAACAAAAATGTTGTGAACCATACCAGCAGGGAAATAGAATTACATATGTACATACAAATATGACACTATAACACTAACGGAAGACTGGATGAATGCAAGAGATGGTAGAGTGTAATATGAGGCTACAATTTATTTGCAAAAGAAAGACAAAGTTTAAAAGCTGAAGAGCTAATTTCTCATTAAGTGAGAAATGAGCAGTATACTAGTGAGAATGTGCGGTCCTTATGAAGAGAAAGCTGCAAGGATAGACGCATAACACTTCAAGTGTTTATTAGACTTCCCCATTCCAATAACATGGCAATTAGTAACTTTATAATAATATGAATAAAGCTTTAGGTGGGAGTGTGAATGTAATAAATGACTGTAATAACCCATATACAGTATATTCAGAGAAACAATAATATATGAAGAGTATGAATTCATAACAAAAATTAATGATCATTTTTAACTGATTATTGTAAAGCTTTGGCATAAAGAAACTAGATTTGATGTCATCGTATATAGCAATCAGAGCAGAACTCGAAGCTGAAGATTTTTAAACTATTGCAAACCAGCAATCATAACATAGTTGATATATGGCAGCCCAAATTCTAAAAAAATAAAAATAAAAACTTTCAGATGTTACAGAACCAGATGTTGCAAGCACTTAAATCAGTAAACTAAGATAAACTTTAAGGAAAAAGGTATGGTGGAAGAATGATCAGGTATATTAAAAAAATTATAGAATGCAAGACAATTTCATACAAACACATAGAAACCCTGAGAATGAATGAATCTGCAATAGATGAGCAAGGAGACCTGAAAAAAAGAAATACTGAGAAACAGGCAGTTCAATAACACAGGAGAAATGAGGTAAGATTTAGAACAGTTAAAACTGGAATTAGAAAAGTCAAAAGGCAGCTAGAGATGGAAAATGCTACTAATGCCAAAGTGACATGTAAGAGGTTCTTTCAGTAAATGCCCTTAATACATAATTTTCTGATGTTTTCTACACAAATACTGCAGCTAACAGAAATACCAATAGATTACAAAAAACATATGCACCTAAAAAACTGCAAACAAATTAATTGGATATAACAATGGATGTATCTTATAGTTTTCAAAAAAAGCTAGCAATTATATAAACTCTTAACATGTATTTATTGAGGTCACTTCAAACTGTCTTTAGATGCTGGAAGAATGGATGGATAGATGGATCAGTGAAGACAAATGGATTAAAGCAAGAAGGGCCACATTCAAAAATCTGTTCCACAACTGCTGGTTCATTACAAGTAGAGTCTGATCAAAATTTGCAGTCACTCCAGCGAAGCAGAGCCTGGTCTGGATCAGGACATCGGATTATTTACTAATTTTAGGACTGGCAGAGGATTTAGCAGAGTTTAGCAGAGTTATTATTAATGCTGTTGTAAATTTGTTATTATTGTTGTTATTGTGTAGAATGACCCAAAATGGTAATTTGTTATTATTGTTGTTATTGTGTAGAATGACCCAAAATGGTAATGGTATTACAATAAGGTATGGTTTCCTCCCACAGTCCAAAGACATGTAGGTTAGGTGCATTGGTGATCCTAAATTGTACCTAGTGTGAACTTGGTGTGTGTGTGTGTGCCCTGCAGTGGGCTGGCACCCTGCCCGGGGTTTGATCCTGCCTTGCGCCCTGTGCTGGCTGGGATTGGCTTCAGCAGACCCCATGACCCTGTATTAGGATATAGCAGGTTGGACAATGACTGACTGACTGACTAAACATCATGATGGAAGAAACAGCATGTTCCCCCAGCAAGCCAGAGGGCAGTAAAGTAGTAGAACTTTTTCACCTTCTGATGATAAAAAAGATGGAAGCCCCAAATTTAATTACTTCAGGAGTGTGGTGGGAGGTAACGGACAGTGATGAACTGCCATCTGACAGAATATTCTCAAGTCTAGTACGCAGCAGCATATAACAGTCTTTGCTGCTGTGTTACAGTCAGAGTTTTTTCCCTGGCTTGTGTTTATGCTCTGTTCTATGTCTGTTTTTGTTAATTTCGAATTATACTTTTTTAATCTTTTTTTCTAATTCTGTTAGATTTACTTATAATTTGTTAATGATGTACTGTCTTTTTAAATGCACTGCTATTTTCTGCACTTAATGGGTGCCACCCGGACATCGATGCTGTCCTCCTTCAGGCTTTGTAAGTGGACCAGAAAAAGAAACCCAGAAAAAATGCAGTGATGCATTGCATTTTTATTGGAGTTAAAGCAAATATTGTTATTTCTTTGATGTATTACTGGTTTCTGTATTTTCTTGTTTTCTTTTTCATGGATTTGCCTTTTGATTTGAGTATTTGGACTTGTTTGCCATCAGATTGCCTTGTATCATTTTTTGCTCTATTTCTTAATAAATCTTCCTTGATAAAGATTCTTCTCAGGACTTTTTACAAGCCAGAGTTTAACAGTTCTCTCCCTTGTGAGACACCTTTGAGTTTTATTTCTTAAACTTTCTTTATAATTTTCACTTTTAAAGCCAACAGCCTTTTCCGGGTCTGTGTATGTATGATGACACCAGCTAGTAGTAGTTGAGTTCTGTTTGATTTAAGGTGAGCCTCTTCTGAGTAGGTGAGTGAAGGTCCTTGCCTGTTTTATTGGTCTTTTGGAGGCCTCACACACCCTTGACATAATGTTTAAAACAATGACTCTCTTCTTCTCATCTAAAAGTAGAGGTTTCCTAACGTTAGCCCGGCCTTTGAGGTCTTTGCTGCAATTCTGTACTGCAAAGACACCTTTGGTCAACAGGGAGAGTTTTAACTGGATGACTCCAGCAGTTATAAAAAGATGTTCACATCTACCAAGTGTCTCCAGTGAGTTTTCAGCTAGGAGTATAGCGAGAGGTAAGGGCTCAAATGGTAAAAAGGGAGAAAGGAAGACAAGGAAAATGGACAAAGGTAGCTGTGAGCAGGAGGAGACCTTGTTACAGGTACTGTTCAGGCAGGCAGCAGATGGACACCATGCGCTAAGTGTTAAGTATGACCCTGACAGGCTCAACGTGGATAGACGATTTTCTTTCTGTTGTGTTTAAAATCCTTTCTGATTGTTAAATTATTTTAAATACATATCCTATTTTTCCACCATTTGTCTTCTTTGACCCTCCTTATTTTCAGCACTTCATAATATGATGAACTAGGGAAAAGAAAGTTCTGTCAAGAGTATGGAAAAGAAATTCTCTGTGTGTCACATATTTTTCCTGTGATTGGGAAGTTTTAAATATACAGAGTGAGAATTCAATTAATAGAGTAGACTATGAAACAGAGGTTGGTGTTTAGAATGAAAAATCCATAAACTGAGTTAGAAAAATTCAAGTAAAACTACTAGTAGATATAAGGAATTAGGAACAGAGAGAAACAATTATATATAAACTGGTTATTATCCCATTTGGGAGCATATACAGTAGCCAGAATCAGATCCTTCTCAAATAGCCTTCCAGCTGCAATTACGTAGCAGCTGCTAGATCTCAAATCACCTGGGATATTATAAAGGTAATCGAGTTAGATATGAATAGCTCAATTCCCCAAGTTTTAGGTTAAAAGCAAGAGTGGAACATCTGTCCCACTCTTTCCTTCTGAATTCTGAGAAAGAGAGCATAAGTCTTTTAAACAAGGTGTTGGCTATAAGATTACTGAAAACAGTACTTCATTTTGTTCTGCTTTATGATTAAACCATTTCATAATTCAGGACATAAAGCTTGCTGAACAAAAAAAAAAAGATGTTGTTTCCTTTAGTTTTAAGCATCATGGACGTTCAGTTCAAACAGAAAAAAAAGTTAGAAAAGCCAAACGAAGAATAAAATTGGTAATGAAACTTCCATCTATTCCATTCCTCTGACCAAATGAGACAGAAATAGAGTCAAAGTAAGTCTGCATTCTCTAACACAATGGAGAGTTCCTAAAAGAATCCATTGCCACTCTCCAGTAATACAGAAACCTACCTATTACATAAGACATAGGTTTGCATGTTTTCCCTGTATTTATGTAATTTTTTTCTGGAATTTTGGATCTCCTCCCACATTCTGAAACTGGTACAGTTTGGCACTCTGTATTGGACATGTATGAGAGACAGAGAGTGTGTGCCTTGTAATAGACTTATTAACCTTTTGTTCGTTTGATTCGTGTTTTGTGCTTTATTCTACAAATACAGTAGATTAAATGGGAGAAGAAAATGAACAGATAGATGAAATGATCAATTTTACAATGTTTTAAAAACAAACTTGCCTGTTACGTTACTTTATCCTTTAGTTCTTGTTATTTTTTTTGTCTACCATGTGTTTTACATCACCTTCAGATGCTGGATCATTGTTGCACTACATTAATAAGATACACATGAAAATTAATGTGAAATGCATGATTTGGTAACACATATATGTATAAATGCATATCAATTGACAAAAACTAAACTTGTACTTCTGCGGTGGGCTGGCGCCCTGCCCGGGGTTTGTTTCCTGTGTTGGCTGGGATTGGCTCCAGTAGACCCCCATGACCCTATAGATAGGATATGGGATATAGGTTGGATAATGGATGGATGGATAAACTTATACTTTAATCAGATGTGTATCCTCTCAAAAGCATTTAAACCATGATGACATAAGGCTTCCTATAAAATTGACCAGAAAAGTTTTTGCTCTGTCAAATGAGTGCAAATTTAAATGAATGTTTATATGAACAGTAACTTCTGCTCTGTGAAGGAGCCAGTTTGTTCAGGTAGTAACAGGTAGATTGAACATTGAGGATCTGGTGATACATGGTACGTCCAGTTCAAAATTATCTTTGAATATGACATGTGCAGCTACTTTAGCCTTTCATGACAATATTACAGATTTAGTAGATTTCTATAATGTTTAAACTGTTGGTGCACCATCTGTACAAGACTGAGCAAAGCATGCATATGTATAAGAGTGAAAAGCAAAAATTCAAAAACATTTTCATAACACATGGTGCAGTATCTCATAACTCTCTGGTTGGAATGGCACCGCTCAAGATGGAGGTTAGACACACAATATCCAGATATTATAGCATACTCTTCTGCAATTACAAAACAAATGTGTCATTACACTGCAGTTGTACCTTATAATATTTGCCATGGACAAACATCACATTAGAAAATTTCCTTTAATTAATTTTTAAAGCACATTACAAAATAATGCACAGGGTAGTGTGACATATCTCAAAAAGACCAGAATTTATTAATCAAAATAAGTGAGAGGTTAAATAAAGAAGAGAATACCATATTTTCTGCACTTGTGGTGCATCATATCCTGATATTAAGTATTGATTAGGATTCTGAATTTTATCTATTTCATGCAAAACTAGATTTTCTCTTTTGAAGTGATAGTTTAGATTTTTACAATACATACAGGTTTTGAATCAGTATGAAGTTTTTTAAAACTTAAAAATAAAGTGTCATGGGCATCTGAGGCTCACCTTCCAGACTCAGACAACATACGCAATAACCTGCCAGGACAACAGGGGGCACTAACTCTAACCATACCATCTCTTTTCTCCTCCTTTGCTCTGAGAAGTCAGCCAAGGAGGGCACCCCGGCCATGCTCCCACTCAATTAAGCCACACCCCATCTGGTCAGGACGGTATAAATCTGAGTGTTCCTGGAAGATGGTGTCTCAGTTAAAGGAGCTTCATTCTGCATGAATGAACCCCCAGACCCAGACCTGCTCGATAGAGCCAAGTATTTCAAGAACGTGTTGAGGGTTAAAATGCAGATTTTATGCCTGCTTTCTGTTTCTCCCTAACCCTAATTTTTGTTCAATTTTCTGTACATTGGCAGTAAATGGGGAACCCTAACTTTTATTCAGTTCTTCGCTTCCTTTCTTTCTTTCCACTTATGCTAAGCTATTAGGATGTTTATTTCAAAAGATGATTTAATGTATATTTTTTTGCTATGGTTATATTATTTTTTTTAATTAAACACTTAGCTAAAAATGCCAGTATTTTACAAGCAACAGAGTGCAGAAAGGTGAAACTTAGTGTGAGTATTACAAAAGCACTTTAGGTGAAGTATTAAGGGGCATCACAGCCAGTACATGTTAAACGCTTTTGACCAAGATGAACATTTATTTGTTTGTTACAATATCTTTATGTGCGACAACATCAAATATATTAAGCCCACAGTCTTTTTTAAAAGGAGATTTACTGTAGTCTGCAGCTGGGTAACATTTCCTATTGGTTGAGACAATGACAGGTTTTCTCCACCATGCTTTTCTAAATCAATAAAAAACATTTCACTCACTTGAAAAGCATATGCACATTAATAAAGGTATATAGACAATTTTGTCTGTACATTGTTTGGCAATAGTCATGTACCGATTTAAATAGACTCCCATAAGAATTTTGCTTATTTCTATGAAAACCATTTATTTCAACAATTTAGCATCCTTTGCTTTTTGTGTATGTAACACCTAAAAATTCAATTCTATAATCCCAACATTTACTTTCAGTTTTTTCCATTAAATTTGCTGCTGCAAAAATAAGCATTTAGATCTTTATAGAAGAATACATCTTTTGTAAAAAAAAAAAATAGTCACATTGGTACTACAGCTGTATGGAATATCTCTTGAAATCAAACATTTTATGCATTGCAAGCTGCCAGGTTTGGTCACAGGCAAAATTGACAGCTATAAGTTTCTGGTTTCCTGTGACTATAATTTAGTCTAAATGAAGTTCAGAAAATGAATGAATGGATATCCTACACTCAAAGAATAATTATTTTAATCAAAAGTTTGCTTATTGTAAATAAAATGCTGCCAACATACTATATAATCAAATATTAAATATAAGAATTCATTCATCAGTGTTCCGAACATGCTTATTCTAATATGGAGTGTTGATTGAAGCTCAGCCTAGCACTATTGGACTTCTAGCAAACACCAGCCCTAATGGACTTCAGTTCAGAGGTCACTTATTTATGAAAGGTCAATTTAGAGTCCCCATGAGCCTAACCTGCACATATTTGGGATAAGGATGAGAGAAAAAAGAGAGTACCCAAAAAGGCACAGAATAACATACTAATTACAGTAATAAATGAGGTTATTAAAAAGCCTGAGAATAATCTTTGATAAAAATATTTGCCAGAAAAAAAAATTAACAATGAACATATAAGAAGGAGAACATTTTCAAGCCAGATTCTACTTAGCAAGCTTCCCCTGCCAAGAGAAAGCTAAGGTAATGCATTACAACAAATGTTTCACATTATTATTGGAATGTTACTAAAATAAAAGAAGTGGCGATTTGAAAGAGATGTGTTGAGATATGCTAAGTATAAAGCAAAGACTCTCAACCCAGTTTGAGGTCTTGTCTGTACATGTAGCCTTCCTGATTAATAAGACTGCTGTAAATCTGTTTACATGATTTATAAAACCCATCAGCCTCTTTCTCTCCAACTCCTTGTAGGAAAAGACAGATGCAGGTTAATTCTAAAGTTCTTGTGTGCATGTGCCTCATATCTTTCTACCACAAGGTTTACTGTGTTTTGTGAGGGTGGCCTTTCATTCACTCCATGGAAGCGCTAAATTGATGGTTAAGGATACAACTACAAAATTTTCTTACCTCACCAAAAACAACAAAACCAAGCAAATATTTATTGGACAATATTTAACAAGTAGTGGGTTACAACTACATGTTGTATTCTATAGTAGGTTTAAATGCATTAATAATATAGATGTAAATAAAGTACTGACCTAAAACACAAACGATTTAATTTAATTTAAATGTTCAAAGTCTAAATATTCTCGATTGCAATAGAAATTTGCAATTTTGCACTTTCTGATGGAGGACAATAGAGAGCTAGATCCCTAATAAAGGATCAAAAATAAAAAATGACATCATATTCATAATCATTGACATTGAAATAGTCCAAAACAATACACCACTTTCTTTTCTTTGAAATTTGTCATTGTTCACCTTCTGGCAATGGCTATTAGAGGGCTAGGACCACTGATAAAGAATCAAATATCAAAAATATGATCACATTCATGACTAATAACCTTGAAATACCATAAAACAACACTTCATATACCTGTATTAATGATCAAAATCTTTCTGAAGTTTTGTGAAAAGTAGAATTTTGACTTCTCATAACCCAATTGGGGTGAACTCCTGGGTTCAGTTGGTATGCCAAGCACAGCTCTGAGCCCTGATCATTTTTGCTGAAGACACTTGTAGATTTATTCTTTATCATATAATTTCCTGCCCAAAATACGGTCCAAAAATGGCGTGGAAATGAGTTTTTAAATCTAGAGGTCCAAAAATAGTGTGGAACTCCAAAAAGCTTGATATCTTCCATAACTAGACATTAAATCAAGTTGAATAGAAGTTTATAAAGTAATTCTTATGAACACAATTGAGTTTTTCTGATACACTGAAAAAAGTTTTTTTTTGTTTTTTTGAAGATGGTAATTTGCTGCATTTTGCTGACACTATTGGTTTAAATCCCGGTTAAAACAAAAAAACAAAAAAAAACAAAGAAACAAAATGTTGTATGATTGTCAAAAGAAAACAACAAGAGGAAGGTCATCATAAAAATTGTTAGACAAAGAAATAAGGCAGAAACCAGCCATACACAAGGTGCCAGACAATCCCAGGCTCACCTTTGCTACACATATACATTCACTCACACTGCACAACTATAGACTCAGCTATCAAGCTACACTGAGATACTGTACACTTTGTTAAGATGGACAGTATGCGGAAACGGAACTAATCGAAGCAAACCCATGCTGGCCCAAAGAAAACGCACCAAACCCTCCTGGACTATGACCACATTAGGAATTGAAACCAAGTCAGCTGTGAGACATCATGATACACACATGTGCTGTATACTGTATGTGTGTGTATGTGTAATTAATTAAAAGAAAAATATGGGAAAATATTCATCCTTCATTTATATTTTGACTTTTCCGATTTGTTTTTCAGGGAGTGTATGTTTCTGTATTTATGTCCAAAACCCTCACCATTAAAATGGGTGGCAAACGCCGCAATCGAAAGGATAATCTTCATTCTGGTGCTGAGTAGAAATAATAATCTGCTGCTTTCATTTTAATTCTCTTTCTCTCTCTATAAATATACATATATACGCACACTCACACCCCCACACATAAACACATGCATATGCATGCAGAGTCGCCCATGCATTTTTTTTTTTTTGTCTCTTCCAACTTCCATAGCATAATGTTATTTGCATACAGATGCTCTGCAAAATCTCTGCCATCAGCCAACAGAGGGACCAGTAAGGGGGCATGTGTGACCACCCAAATGTTCCTCCATTAGCCCTCTGCAAGTCTGAAAACTCTGGGGGCCCAGGTGGCATGACAATTGCCATTGAGATGGTGTATTATTGTTTCTGAGCTCCCTCACTTTTCCTGCAGTTTATAATCCAGCATAAAACAAGAGGGAACACATGGCGTGACATTATTTTTTTTTTCTGTCTTGATTGCTTGAGATTTTGGAAAGGGGATTTGTAATTTCTAACTATACACAGAGTAGGCGGGTGGAGAGAAGGCTTAAGGTAGAAGAGTTTAGAAGCTGTGAGCAAGTGGGGGTGGTGCTGTAGTAGCACACCATGTTATTAAAAGTGCTGGTGATTTCTCAGTGTTTTCCTGGTTAGGTTTGTCTGTGACATCAGTCTTCCTGTGATTTAAAGAAATTAGCCAAACAGAACAAGATCTTCAAAAATGGGAGAGGGGTATTTTTTTTTTTACTCAAATTGTCAGTTTAAGAAGCTTCACTTTGGTCAAGGATTTGATTTTGTTTTTCTGTTGCCAATAAAATAACTATGCTGGGGATTTGCAATGCTGCAGACAGCTAGAGTGCAATTATGTGAATGTGATTATTAAAGGCAAATCTGTGCAGTTCACTGTGAATCCTATAGAAGTCAGTCATTATAATGTAGAAGAAATCCAAAAGATTTTTGAATAGAAAAACATTCTATTTTAAAAATGATAAGGCCATTGTGATATCAATTATCGATTTTTTTATTTCTGTTCTCATAAAAGTTACAGAGAACAACATGTAACTGAGTGACTTAAAGCAAATGTCTGATTTTTAGAATAATTCATATAACGAGTTCTTTTATATCAGCACCATCATAAACTTTACACACGTGTAACAATACGCCAATTATTTGCTGGATGTTGTTTTCTTTCTTTATTTACAATTCATCGCGGATTTTGTTTAGAGAATGCTTCACGTTTCACATATATTTAAATCAAAGTTGTTGATATTAAAAAATAAGAACTGAATAGATGTAAAATGAAATGATACATGAACACAAAACATTCTGATAAACTATAAATATATTGAAAAGTGAAAATATGTGCATTATCAAAAGCAGTATCCCCAGAAAATGTAAATGGTGAATAACCAGTTACAATGCTCATTAGCAAAACTTTAAAGCACAGAGCAACATTGTTCCGAAACTGGTTGTCAACTTTGTAAATTCACTCCTAACCTTACAGAACTAATGAAGAGAAATGTTCATGCTTTTTATTATCTTTCTTAAACACCATTTTGAATTATTATCATTTTTTTTTAAATAAATAAGAGATTGGCAACCAGAAAACTTTTTTCCACTAATGATATGGAAAGAGTACGACTTGAAAACTGCCATTGATTTTCCTTCTTCTCAGTCTTGATTTATTCGCTGCACAATCAGTACTTTGTGCTCATTCCGTTTGGGTTGTATTAATTGCTTTTTTTTTTTTTCTCACCATCTAACCTTTAAAAAATTCCACAGTCTGCATCAGTCCGATATTCTCTGCAGTGACAGCTGGGCCTAGAAAGCCTGGGCCTTTCTTTCTCTGCACAAAGCCTATTAAGTATGCCACTCACTCAATGCCCTTGCAACCTGAAATTGCTGCGAGCTCCACCCAGAAGTGTGGCAGGCTTTGTCATTGTAATCAGGCCTTGTTTGTGAAGTGTTGCCTGTATTTACTGTTGGCTAGGCCTCTTATTTACTCAGCCTGCTGCTGCTGCTGTTGTGTTGAGGAGGGGGTGGGGACTGCCAGAGAGCTAGCAAAGTGGATTCAGCTCTTGCCTGTAGGCCCGACCATAATGCAAATAGAGACGAAATGCCTTTTGGCACTTTTGACTTTTTCCAGGCCGGCCTGCTGAGTGGGATCTTCAGATAAATCGCATGAAAGGCAGTGCTGATTCTGATGAAGTATAGCATTAAAGGCCATGTTTTAGTATGTCAACCAAAATAAATTTGAAGGGGATGGAGGGGAGGGGGAAAATACTGTTCACTCTTATCTGTAATATGAATATAGAAAAAATATGTGCACTCAAAAAGGTCACTAATTATTCTAGATTTGAGGGAAGTTTAAGCGTAATACTAAAAACGTTTAACTTTAAAGTCAATATTTCAGAATCAGGAAAATACTGCAAAGACAGTGGAAAAGCTGTTTATAGTTTTAAGTTATCCTGTAACCTTTTTTTTTTTGGTGTAAAAATGTATTATCTAACTGCTTTACTTTAACCTTTCTTGTTTCTATTTGTCTGTTTTATCTCATTCTGTCTGTTATTAGATGCAACTGAGAAGGCAAATTTCATGTTTTCTTGCGTAAACATGACTAAATAAAGAAATCTTAAACCTTAAGTTACTAGTCATTTAAAAATGGGCTATATTTGATGTTTTCATATAGAAACTTCTACCTTTTACTATATAATAATTTTAATTTTCCTTTTCTATATTCTACAATCCGTATGTATGCTCTAAGTCCTACTGAGCTGGAAGCGAAGAATATCAGCAGAGCAGGATTCAAGTTTGTTAATTTTGCTAAAAATAAAAGAAAAATGTTCCATCATTAAGCCATTACATAAATATATGTTTTTGTAAATAGTTTACTAACAAGTCAACTAATCTGATATTCCAGTTAATACATAAGGTTTTTACTGACTGTGTAAAAGTAAAAAATGTCTAGTCACCAGTGTAATTGGGAACATCTTTTCTGCCCGCTGCTATCAAGCAATTCAATGCTTCCTCCCGACGTCCCAGACTTAGTGCTTATAATCTTCAAGTTTATTTTGCTCTTTCTGCATAATTTACATTTATTTATTGTTAATTTATTATCTATCTTTGAACTGATTGTATCATTTGTCCTGTGAGTCTGTATCTTTGTTTTTTTTGGTTCCGTGCTACTATAGGCATGTAAATTTCTCCTTGGGATTCATAACATTTATCTAATTTATTCTAATCTACCATGATATTTGACAAAAACAAAACATTTTAATACTTATTTGTCCAAATGATAATTATTTAAAACATACTTTAAACCAATAAACACAGACTTGTGCGAGTCCTCATTTGTTGTACCAACTTAAAGTTGCAGAAAAAAGTGACAAAAGTTCATCAGCTACTGCATAAGTAGGACATTTACTCTTAAACAATTTCTCTACATATCTCCATGACTATTTATGACTGTTTAGTCATATCTTTCACTTTTCCACTAGACTAAATTTTAACGTTCATTAGTGAAGTTGCATTGATTCTTAGAGTTTTGACAGAATAACATTACCATTTGCCATTATAGCCAAGTGTGGTCTCTATGCAAAATGCCCCACCAAACATCATTTTGGGGTATATAAATGTGGATTTGTTTATTCATTTATTAAATATGGAACTGTTCACCTCGTTGTTTTACTAATTTTAATGTTATTTTTCATTCTTGTTTTATTTGCAATTCCTAAGCTGCTCTAATGGACTCTCTTCTGACTAACGTAATGAAAAGAGCTAGATGTAATTGATAAACTTTAAACATTTCAGTCTTTACTGAATAAAACACAGTTTTCACAGTTTTAAAACAGATTAAGTGCCTTGCACTATGTCACAAAGTAATATTTTAGGAGACAATTTGACCCTCCTTTCGGGACAATTTATACAGTACTTCAGACATTAGGCCACAATGTTCACCTTCTATGCTATTAAAGTTTTAATCATCTTGCGCTTTTGTTTTTTTTTTTCACATAAATATTATTAATATGGACTTAATCGATGCGCATGATTAACATTATTGATGATATAAATGTCTTAGAAAAACAGCAGACTAATTGCAAGCTGCAACTGATTTGCGGGAATATATGACAGAAAACAGACCAGGACTGAGCCTTTTTAGTCCGCTTCACACTAATGGAGCATACAATTGCATGAATAACAGCTGGAAAAAGAGGAATATGTAAATGCATTCTTTGGCCCTTTGAAGGCAGGTCTGTTTTTTTCAGTTTCTTTTTCTTTTCAAGAAGACGTACTGCAGCCTCTGAGCTCTGAAATAAATTGCTCAGATCTCAAGCATTGTGGTCTATTGATGTCACTGCAAGCGTGCAATAAAGTCATCATGTTTTCATCAAGATTTCCCAAAGATCAGGACCATGACTGTGTGAAAATCTTAACGGCACTCCATCTGTGAGACGCAGATCACACAGAAAGCCTGCTTTGTAAATGGAGGAAATAATATGCATTAACTAGCAACTGAAGCAATTTCACTTTTTTTGCCAACTGTAACAAAAGTGTAAAATGCGTGCAGACATGTAGAAACTCAAATTGGGTACAGCAGTTGTAGCTAATAAAATGAAAATGTATTTTCTATTTAAAAGTCAGAGCTCAATCAAACAATTCTTATTTTCAGTATTAGTTAAATATATACAGTATACTTAAATAAAGCTGTTTGACATTTGCAGTGTTTGACAAACTTCCTGTTGATTTTGTTTGATGGAAACCACAACCCTACTTTCATAAGAATGGCCAGCACAGTTCCCTGGAGCATGTAACCAGAATGGACGGATTTCTAATTCTACTTAGGGTTTCAAGTCTGTTTAGACTCACTTCTTTATTCTCCACTAGGCTTTTAAAGCAAGTTGTTGTAATTCAGATGGACAGGAAACATTTTGCTAACATAATTTACTCTAGTCGTAGCTTTAAAAACGCAAGTTTGTTGAAGTGCATATCCATTAAACAAATAACTTCATATTAGCTCTTTCGGGATAAGGAGTAAAATTCCAGTAAAAAACAGTGAGATCAGTTCAGGCAATACAATGAATACTGTATGTTATTCTAAAGATCATTAAAAGGTCAACAGTATCTTCACCGTCGATATGCATAAAAGAGTATTAACTTGAACCGTAGCTGCATGTCAGCCCTCTTTGTAGACAAATGCGTTGCTTTCGGGACAATGCTTTGTTGAACCACAAGCCCCATGTTCTGAACAAGCGGCTTATTAAAGCTTAACCTTTCAGGTTAAAGTTCAAGTTTGTTGTGTCTTCGATGTGTTAGTCAGTTTGAGAGCCCTAATATTCAGAGCATATCTGACACCGTCTGCACTCAGACTTTGACATGAAAAGCCAATAGAAAGAATAATGCACTTGTCTGGCAGCAGCCCTCTTTATGTAAAGGTGTGAAAAAGATATATTAAAAAAAAAAATGAGCCTGTCCCATAGTGCTGCCCTCTCTTGGTGAAAAACTAAGGGTCAGGATCCTCTTGTTTACATTAATGTATTAAAGAAATGTCTAGCTTTTAGAGTTTATCTTAACTTCAACCTGGTAAGTTCTACAGATGAGTGTTTTCCTCAGCCTTGCTCAGTATTATTTAACTTAACATTCGATTGCTTATTTTTTACCTACTGTATTTTCCACGTTTTATTTTAATTCAATTTAATATTAATTCGATGGGCTAAACTCTTCATTTCTTTTTTCATGTGTTCTTTATTTTTTTCAGAGTTTACATTAAGAACTGATATTTTAGCTCATTTTCGTTTTACTACTTTGTTGTTTTTTCAAAGTTTAAGCTATAGTTTGTTTCCTACATTAGTGATATTCATCATATCAGTGCAGAAATAGCTTATTTATATATTACTTTAATCTTGTTAATCCAAGAAAATGCTGTCAGAAAAGGAATCCATTGATAATGCTAGTCTGCATCACAAATATTCTAAAAGTATTAAAAAATGTACTTCATCAAATAAGGTCTGAGTGTGTCATGTTCTACATTAAACTTTGCATTCACCTCAACCTTAACTTTAAATAAAATTGAATAAAACTTAAAACGCTTAAGTCGTCAATGTATCCACTATATCAGTTGCCTGTTTCCACAGAGTTAACGTTGAAGCTTACAGTATTAAAGGGAAAAATTGCAAAAGGGCTTCACAGGCTGGGGCTTAAAGTTAATAGGTTAATGAGAGTTCTGTGTTCAGGAATAATATAAGGGGTGTCTGGCTTTTTTAGATAAAACTATCCGGAGGCATTAGCAGGCCAGCACTCTTTTAAAGTGAGTCCCATTCATTGCAAATGCACAGAGCAAGCAAATTTAATAAGCAGTGAATCCATTACAAGTTCTTCCTTTTTTTGCCATAGCAACGGGAATGAGGGGCATTCAGACACCAGTGCAACGGCGTCATTATCTACCAGGCCATCTGTTGTAGAGCAGCACAATCCAACTCATTTAAATAGAGCAAGGTCTAGCATTAACTTAGGACATATGCTGTAGGAAAACATGTATTCTCAAAAAAAAAAAAAAAAAAAACAGTAATATGACAAAAGCAAGCCCGTGTTTATACAGAATTTCTGATTTTATGATGGTGCATACAGCAAACATAATTCAACCAAGGCAGAGATCTCTCACATGAATATTGTGTTCCACAGAAAAAGCACAAATTAGTGTCATCTTGCACTTCCATACACAGGCAAGATGTGACTTTTTAAAGAGATGGGTCCGTTTTCCTTAATTGACTGAACCAAAAGAAAGCATGCTGTGTCAATCAAAATATATGTTTGAGTGATTTCCACGAGCGTGCCTGGGCCATAAAAGGAAAGCCTGCTCTGCAGTCAAGATTTGCCATTAATTTTGTTAGCCTTATAAATCTGTTGTCATCACAGTAAGCATCCTGCTTACAAAAGCGCTACACTTTAGGAAATAAACCAAATGCAGTATTGAGAACTTTTTCTAATTAAATTATATACAAAGTGCAATATACAAAGGCTAGTTTGAAAAATTATATAGGGACCCAATGATATTGCCAATTTTAGACTACTTAAAATCTTTTTAAAAATATGCATGTATAAGAACAAGTTGTTTCAACATTGAATGCACTATGCTTGTTATTTTCTTTTAAATGCTAAGGGATTTTGCATGTCTTGTTTTGGATTGTTTTTCCACAGAAACTATAAAAAAAGAGATAGTTTAGTTTTGTTGTATTTAAACGTGAATCTGTATGCATTAGAATGTGATGGAACAGATGTTTTTTGCAAAATGATGATCAGACAGTGGCTTGTGCATTAAAAACAACATGCAAAACTACTTATCGTTTTGAAAATCAAAGATTTTTTTACTCAGACTGCTTTTTGTCACCCCTCCTGAAACTGTATCACTTTTTGTATCAGTTTTTATTAACTTATGATAATAATGAAAGCTATTTGGCTCCACACATATATTTTACAAGATTCTTTTCGGGATTACAAACTATTTATAGTTTTCCCTTTTTTGGAAAGTTAAAAAGATAAAAATACAAATTATAAATATGATATAACATCATCTTGCATTAAATATGTCATTGCAAATTGCTTGAAAGTTTGAAATGGATAGTAAAACTTATTTTGATTATATTTTTCTTTTTTATTAAATAGAAAACATGTGCTCTAATAACAATAACATGATACCATTCAATTATTAAATACCGTTCTCATACTCGGAATTCTAGACAAATATTATACGAGATGGAGATCTTATAAAAGTAGTACAATGTCTGAGAAATATGAGTAATCCAACAATGTATAATCCTATGTGACATATCCACTTTCATTGTTTTACTTTTTTATACTAGAATAAAATGACCAATGTCCATAATTTCCATAACTGTAAAAACAAAAGTCAGATTTGATTCAAAATATGAACAATAGAGTGTAAAAAATGGGTCATAGTGATTTGTTTGCACTCAGGTTGTGGTATAACAGTGCACTCTTACAGTATTAGGTTTATTTACAGTCGGTTTAAAGCTACATTGAAATGAAGTGTATCATGCTCATGTGGGTTTCCTTCCAAAACCTAAAGACATGCCATCAATTTATCTGGACACATTAAATTAGCATGGAATGTGAATGTGCATGTCGGCGGTTTGTTTCTAGTATCCACAAGCTCTTATCCTTTGCAAAAAACTCAAACTTTGAAATCATTTCCAGAATGCTATTCTGAAATTTTGCCATGACTTTGAGTGGAAATGAAAACTGACAGGTATGAAAGTATAATTTTGAATATTATTACAACTGGAAAATAAGAATCTAAGGAATTGTATGAACAAAGTAAAGCAATTCAGTGCATTTGGATCTTTAAGTTGGCAATGAAGTTTTCAAGAGCTCATCAGCTGAGTTTGTTGTAGTATTCCTCTCTGCACAAAAAAGTGTTTATCTCTCTGCTGTTTGAGTGAGCCTCTTTCATTCACCCACAGAATGTTCAAATGATACTTTCAGGGATTAGCAGCTGGGGAACTCCTAGATTCACATCATCGTTGCCTTTGATGACTCTGGATTCAAAACGTTCTCTGCTCAAGACTGAAGGGACTAATGCCTCCCTGTCAGAGCAGCATACAGTATATGATTTTAGTCCACCTGTTTGCACCTATCTGGGCAAATACTTGAGGATCTTATATCGGTTTTGCAGTGCAGTGATCCAGAAATGCACTCAACACTGTAAATACATTTTAATGTTAGAGATTTTAAATGGAACCTCTTTTGATTTATATTTTAATTTTTCTGCTGCAGTCAAAGATTTTATTATCCTATTTCACTAATGCTATACACTGCCTAGGGAGCAACAGCATTGGGTTAACATAATACCTAAATCCTTCAGAATGTATTTTTGTAGCTCAGTAACCTCCATCATGTATTTATGATTAACGTTCTTGCTGGTTATGTGTAATACTTCGGACTTATCCACATTGAATATTTAACACTGACCAATTTATTTTGTATTATTTTTGATGTTTCTTGATGTCATCAGCAAATTTTACACCTTTAGGTCTTGCCTATAAAACTATATAATTAATGTAAATCAAGCATAAAAAAACAAATCCATAAATCCTTGAAGGACTCCAGCAATGACCTCGACCTCGATTGTGTATTCTTCTCATATCTGCACTCTGGCACAATCACCAAGCTGAGATTAGTGTGGTGCATTGCTGGCTAATGTACATGTTTGAGGTTGAGGTTTAGGAGTGGTATTTGGTGATAGACAGTCACCAAATGAACTCTGCATAGATTTTGTGTTTGTTTTGCTTTGTTTTGTTACTGAACACATGCTACTGGCTGAATAAAATGTTTTGATAAGATCTACCACTTGTAAATCCATATTGATTATATTTTCTTCTATTATATTCCCCCATAACTGTAGAGAAATGGCTTATTTGTATTTAATATATGAACTGGACTTGAATCTGCTCCTTAAATCTGTAATTACAAGGTACATTTTCTGTCATAGGTGGCAGAAAGAAGAAGTTGTTGACTAGGTTACAGATAAACATTTCTCTTTTTTTCACTAGCAAATCAAATAAAGCCCAAAAGATATTTTTCGTATTGATATTATTATGTGTGAATTATTGTGTATTTTCATTATTGATGTAGGACACCATAAATGACGCTGCTGTCTCATGGGTCCAATGCCCTGGGTTTGAATCCCACAACCTACTCTTATCTTTATGAAGCTCTTGGTTTGGGCCAGGGAGTTTTCTGGTTTTCCAGTTTTTCTTTCACATCATAAAGGCATGTAGGTTAGGTTAGTTGATGACTCTAAATTGGCCTTGTGTGAGTAGGTGTGAGAGTATGACTGGGCCCTGACATCCATACCCTGTGCAAGGTTATTTTCTACTTTCCACCCAGTGTTGCTGGGATAGCCTTCACCTCCCTGTAACTCCGAAATGGATTTATAGGGCTTGCAGTAGTTACAATGTAAATGTCATGAAAACAATTTGGTAAAGAATAATTTTCAATTGTATGCAAGTATTATTATGTATTACAATAAAGTAGTGAAGCATAGTGCAGTAGCGTCATTGATATGCTCATATCACAAAGGAGGATGGCATTATTTTCTATATTACATCATTTATATTATTAACCACCTATCACAAAAGACAGATTGAGTATTTTACATTTCTGGCAAGAAACAAAAAGAGAGTTTACAGTCCTGCAATATACTTTTAAATAACTTTTAGGCCTTAAACCCTACTGTCACAGTTTCCTCTGCTGAATAAGGATACATAAACTTTTTCAGATGTTTCTTATCTTTGAATAAGAAATTGTGCCCTGCTGTCTTCAAATGTACATATATATAATTACATATATAACTTAATATTACTTTTATATTCATATCATATATGTACAAAACAGTCAATAGCTCAAGAATACGTATACTTTACAGATAACTTGCAAAACTGCAAAGTACAAAGAAGTTACAGAATGCTATGTACAATGTTGTTTTGGAGTTTTATGATGTCAACGATGTAAAACTTTTTCTCCATGAAAAAGAGTGTGTGCAAAGAGATGAAAGAACTCTACACTGTATATAGTTCTAGTTTTGTTTCTATAATTTGGAAAGGCTCAGGTTCCCACCACCCAAAACAGGATTAATCCATCCATCCACTTTCTGACCTTCTTATTTATTTCAGTTTCATAGGGAGATTAAGCCTGTTTGAGTAGTGCCTGACACCGGGTGATAACTGATCCTGGAAAGGGTGCCAGTCCATTGTAGGGCACACTCTCTCTCTCTCTTTTTTTCTCTCTCTCACGCACACACACAGAAGCACCCCCACTCACAAATGCAGGTGCAATGTGGAACTGCCAATGAATCTGCCATACAATAAAACGGAGTACCCATTACAAAGCATGCAGACATTAACGCAATAAGTGAGTCAGTTTGAAGAATGGGTAAATGTATGCATATTCTTATCAGAAAAATACTATTTTTTAAATTTGACTACAATAAAAATCACTTTGTCACAAATACAATCCATAAGATTGCCAAATAAGAACACTTAATTAGGAAACAATGCTTTTTAGAGTGCTTTTGATTCTATAAAAAATGTAGGCAAGTATCTCTGATATTTAAAATGGCTTTATGAAAATCATACATCACATATCTCTGAATGGTATGTTATTGGATCACATTGGAAAATAGCTTTACTTCATTTTACACATTCATAATACCTACTGTCTCCAAAAAGTGGCTCACTATGGAAACATTTACAGATATATACATTTTATTTTTAGATAAAAAGCATTCATCTATCCATCCATCCATCCATCAATTCTCAAACTTACATAATTTAGTTCATGGTTGTGGTTGGCCAGAAGCTGATTTAGTAGGTTGCACACAAGATAGGATGTAGTCCATCACTCGACACAGTCAAACACACACTCTTACTAACTGAAATAAGCCTAATTTGGAGTCACCAGTTAATCTAATGTGGATATCTTTGGGACAGATGGATAGATAGATAGATAGATAGATAGATAGATAGATAGATAGATAGAT
>JANRMT010062856.1:66316996-66342687 GCA_026402145.1 Polypterus bichir lapradei
ATCTATCTATCTATCTATCTATCTATCTATCTATCTATCTATCTATCATCTGTTGTATTAATTTCTCGATTTGCCGTGTTTCCAGTGCTGACTGCTATGTCATGTCGTGTTAAACTGTGTATTGTCCTTTCAAAATTGAAAATTTCCCGTTGTTTTTGCTTTTTATGCGACTGTTTCTTGCTAACGTTTTCATATGCACTAGAACACTTGGACCACTCGCACTGGCAAACATATTTACATGAATGTATTTCTCCCAGTGTCTTCATATTTTGGTATCTTTGCAAACAGCACAATGTGAGGTAAACTCAGATGTCAAGTGTGACAGTTTGTTAGGAAGTTGGAACAAGTCTTTAAAATAATGTCAAACTGTCATTCTTCCTTAAATAATCCGTTTTTGAGGACAGTTTTTAAATAATAGATTTTTAGATCATTCTTAAAATTAAAAAAAAATGTTAATAATGTTAGAAAAGAAGTGTGTGGGGAGAGGGGTAAGTTTAAGCTTTTAAGAAAAGTAATTAAGTTCATTATGTAATGGATTTAAGCAAGAGAAAACTATGCCTCAGTTAAACATTTCAATAAATATGAATGAAAACATAGTTTTAGAACTTTTCACAGTCGAAGTTGCAAACATTTAATGTTTCTGCTCTAATCTGATTTTAATTTGGTTTTCGCATTACTCTGCATTGTACTCCAGCAGGTGCACACCTGTACAGAGTGTGAGGGGGTCAATAAACAAAGTGAATGTAAGAGGGGCATCAGGTCTTTAATAAAGACGTAGGTTACAATGACTGTTTTGTAACTGAGTGGAGTGTTCATACTCACCCCATGTTTTACCTCATATGTCCTGTCATATCACAAACACCTGCAGCTCCAGGTTCATGGGAAATTGTACATTTTGGCAGTCCCACCCAGGGTGGGTTCCAGGCTTACATGTGATGTTATTTGGTGGGGCTCTTTTCCCTCTCACATCCGCCAACCAAGCTATGGAACAAGTGGGTTAAAAAATGTAATGGATGGTTTCCCCAAAAAGAAGCAGATAGGGCACTTGAAATCTGTACTTTTAGGGCTTCTTGTATGCTTACCTGAAGCTAAATATTGTATTTTCCAAACAAAAGATCTTCTAATTTTATAACGATACAATACATCTTTTTTCCTTTTTTCTGGAAAATGGTCATTCTGTTAAAAGTATACAACAACATAATTTTCTTTGCTTAATTCTGTCACTTTGTTTTTCTTTTTTATGCTGAGTGCCCAAGACAATAATTTTTCCCTTCTTTCTAATTACATAATATTGCATTTAAATTCTGCCTACACAACATCTGGATCTGCTCTGGATTTCTCTTTTGTGGATGTTTCCTTTTCATTATTACTTTTTATATGCTTCATGTTGATACATATACATTTACTTAGTTATTTTGGAAAATTTGAAGGGAAAAAAATGTAAAATGAACATTAGGATGGACTTGTTGGTGCAGAGCTTAGCACCACTACTTCACAGCTCAGCTCACAGAACAGTCAAATTAACCTGCAAGCACTGCTTGTGTGAACTTTGTGCATTAACCTCATTTCAATGGAGGTTTTCTCAGATCCTCTATGTTCCTATCACCTCCCATTTAGGCTAAATGGTGATTGTATAAAGAAGTGTGTGTATCCGAGTTTCTTTCCTGCTTTTCACTCATTGCCTCTGAGGTAATATTCACTCCCTTCATGACAATGCATTAGAATCCAAGATTTTTGGATATAAATATATGAAAATCACATTTCTATTAAAATACCACACAAAGAATGGTCTTGCATATTTTCTTATAAACTATTCCTGTGTCTGATAAAAATAAGCCAGTTTTCCTTTACGACACCAATTGGTGGCAAATACAGTATAATATCTAAACAAGTCATTATTGTCTTTTTATGTTTTTTAATGTACAGTTGGGGAATAGAGAAAAACACGAGTTGAAGTCCTATGTTAAATTTAATACAAACTGTATTTATCATCTAGCACGTGCATTTTTAAATACTTGTGTATTCCTATGGGAAGTCTTAATAAAAAAACAATAAGCATGCTTCTTACACAATAGATACATTAGTCTCCATTGAAGCAATAAATCACACTTTTGTCCGGCTCTTAAACAGTAAACTTTAAAACAAAACAAAATATTATTTAGTGGGAACAAGCAATTACGGTATTATTTATATGAACTTGGAAAAAGAAGCATGTGGATTCGTGTAAGCATTCCCAACTTTTTATGTCTTCTGGTCAAATCTGTTTTGTACTTGTTTACTTCTGAACCTTAGAAGCATAAGTGTGAAACGGTGCAATAGAAAATTAGCAGCGATGTACCTGCCACAATATGTGTATCTTTAAACGTGTAAAAAGGACAAACCTCAAATTGATTTAATTGTAGAATACTGCTTCTTGTTCTTGTTTTATTTTGTTTCTCTGTGTGTTCCCATCTGTGTGGAGAGCAGTCACCAGTTGTATTCATAGAGTTTCCTGTGTTAGCAGTGAGAGTAACAGATGGAGGTGCAGGGATACTGCTTTCAGGAAATTAACCAGATTGGAAGGGGGTAGACAGATCAGCCTACCTGGTGTTTCTCTTGGGAAAATAAAATCAAAATGAAGGGCTTACTTGTGTAGACAAACACTGAGGATAAAACCTTAAATCATTAAGAAGCAACATGTATTCTATTTAGCTATTAACTATAGTCTCATTATAACAGAACATTTTCTGTTTACACTTACGATGCTGTGTGTGAGATTTAGTTTTAGAAGCTCTTAACTGTCAACATTTTACATATAATGTACTGTGATTTTGGAAAACCTTTTCATAAAAAGTGATGCAACTGTGTTTTCTTTCTGCTATTTGTAGCACCCGTATACTTTTACACATTGTATCTGTTTTGTGCAAGTCTCTGTACACTCTTAAAAATAAAGGTGCCAAAGTGGTTCTGCAGAGCGATGCCATTAGGAAACCATTTTTTTAGTCCCAAAAAAGAATCAAGACTCATGAAAGTTCTGGAAAGAACATTTTATTTAGATCTATAAAAGGCCCCATGAACAGATGACAGCAGCTCTTTGAAACACCAATGGGATCCTGGCTCTAGAAGAATTCATTTTGTGTACAATAACACAGACTGAGTTCATTCTTTCTTGATCTGTTAGTGTTCTGCTAGGTAGCCAGAATTACTGTACGTTAAATATGTCCAGTTTATTTACATATAAGGAACCTTTCAAAGCCTGGAGAACCAATTTCAGATGCTAAGAACTGTTCCCAGAATAAAATGTTCTTTAGTCAAACAGTAGTTCTACAAGGAACCACACAGCACAGTAAAGTGCCATTAAAGAACCGTTGTTTTTATGTGTGTTGGAGGGTGGGTGGTCTGTATTCTGCATTTTAATACTAGGGTGAATGCTCATTTCACAATGGAAAATACTTTAGTTAGAAACACAAACGCAGAACTTCAGCAGTTGAAACTTCATTAGTAATACATTTCAACTTTGAATATTTGTAACTCATGTGGTCATAAATGAGCAGCAACTAGTTTTTAATAGATAATATTGTGCCATCTTTTATGCTACATAGATTAAGGCTTAACGTTTCTTTTTGCAGAAAGTTCAAAATGACCAGCAGAAGTTTGATGTTTCAAATAAGTCTGAAGTCAGATTAACAATATAAAAGCAAAATCGCAGCTCTACTGTCAATACACGCATTAGTTAATGAATGTACATTAAAAACTATAAGGTTCTTTAAAAGTTAAGTTGAACATGTTGTTGCTAAGGCTTTTTTCTACTTTCTTCATTTTAGAAAATGAATTTCGAGGTGAGCTGCTGAATCAAAGGTGGACACGAGGAGAAAGACTCAGCAGTTGTGAAGCAAGAAAAAGCCTACACTGCAAAGCCATCAAGGTTAGCAATAATGCACTCTGATTTTAATACTCTGCGCACTGCATTCTCATACCATGGCATTTATAATTTTCTGAAGCAATAGAGTCAAACCCTGAGAATAATAAATCATTGACATGCTGGATTATGTCTGCTAAGCAGGTCTACAAGGCATGCTATATTTACAGTAACATTTGATATGATATTAAGTTACTTTATACAAAAATGAACTTTCTGATACACTTTACTGTTTATTTTCCTCTGTTTTAAGATATTTGAGTTTTACACTCAAATACAAAAAACTCATGTCAAAGATAACAGGAAAGGTTAAAACTCAGATCCTAGAGGGTTGTGGTGGCTGCAGGTTTTCGTTCAAACCACGAATGCTGGTGTGTCACGTTTGCCTTTCTGAATTATATTCTATGAATGTGACATCCAGTGGAGTAAAACTTGACCCACACAAGTGGACCCGACTGAAATGCTGTTGATAGATATGAGGGTATGAAAATGATATATGAGATAAAAATAAAGTTTAATCTAAACTTGTACTTTAACTGAGAATTGTTGACAGTGCACTCAGTGAAGAGCGCTACAAGAAAAGTTTTATTGTACAGAAAAATGGCCATCTATAAGATCAATTATTTAGTATTTGTGTTCTGCTAGTGTTTATAAACTATTACTTTAACCACATGCTTTTTATATCAACCTTTTTTTGATGTTTATAACCTGCTGGGGTTCACTTTAGTTACCTCCTGGTTCTATGATTTCTTGTATTTGTCTAAAAACACCTTACCATAACCCAACATAAAGTTGTCAAGTTCGTATAATGCTATTACATGAAGTGTCATAGCCTAGTGTGAACGTGCCTTTTGATAAACTGAATTAAAATTCCTTCTTCAGCAGGGTTCTGCTTTGTGTCTCATGTTGTTCTTGAAAGGCTGCAGCTTGCAACTCTGTGTAGGAGAAAATAGGCTCAGATTTTAGGTGGATGAACATGACATTCATTCAGCTGTTCATGGGCTCCCTGTGACCCAGACGTGGATTAAGCCTGTTCAGGCAATGGACAGATGCCTACAGGAATAATTCAAAAAGCCTTTACAGTTTTCTGTGTAAGAGTCTGCTTACTGCCAATAATGCATAAAACATCTGTTGGTGCTCATTTTAAAAGCAGATACATAAAGTTGAAATGTCATTTCAGTACTGTATTAGAGAAGGCGTCTTAAAAGCTTTGTAAATACAATATTTTAAAGAGTTAGGTAGCAGTCGTAGAAAAGTGTGCAGAGATATATTGTTGCTAAGTGTTCTGGAAGCCTATATGTTCACTTCACTGTATAATTGTTTTATGCAATTTTTCCATATGACCTCAGAGAAGTGTTTACTGGTTACCAAAGACTGGAATGTTCTAAATGAAGGCAAGATCGCACAATAGCAATAATAATTGATAATAGGTGTCTCAATTTTGAACCAGAGATTTAAAATCTTTCATGTAAACTGCGACGACAGCGCAAAGACCACAGTTACATTTCTAATATTGCATTATTTGACATTCTAGCCTACACTAGTGAAGCTCTTCATAATGCACAAATCTGCAAAGCCATAGAGTTATGAAGCTGTTTTAAATTTCCTGGAGTAATAACAGGTAGAAATAATTCACAGCACTGTCATCCTATGGTTCCACACTGTTCCAGTGTGCAGTGATTTATTTTTCTTTCCGTCCTCTACATGCCTGCGTTTATTGTGGTATATAATCAAAATTTGTTGACTATTACTAAAATGAAATGGCAATCTTTCCTTTTCCCTCGATGTTGTTGCCTAGCAAAACCTGTACATTGTTCCAGGTTTTGCTTGTAAATGTGGAATTGGATAATGGCCTCATTTACACACAGGGTGCAGAGGCTGACCTTCTGTATGAAGTCATTGCCCCCAGCCAGAAATTTACATATAGCTGTCAGAATGTGAGTCTCAAAACCTTCCCGTCAGTATAAAACACAAAGAAGGACATTATTAATAATGTAAACTGAAGCCTGCAGGGACGCAAGCTTTCTCTCGCTCTCTCTGTCTCCCTCGCTCTCTTTCTCACCACCAAAATTGCATCTTTTCCTCAAATCTTTTGTGAGAAATTGATGTAAAATTTTTGCATTTTAGATTATTTATTCATTTTACTGGGTTTTTTCTTTCTTTCTGTGTTTAAGATGCTGAATGTCTTAAAGTAACTTCATTGGCTGCGAGCTTTGAAAAGGTCAAGTGTTTGCCATTTTTTTAAATGGCAGATTGCAAAAGCAAATAAAAATAGAATGCAGTATCTCTGGAAATGCGGCATATTTGAAGAGTAAATTATTTTTCAGTTGGTTAACCTACCTCTTCCCAGTGTTCATTTTCCAGAAGGAGATAGAGGTATTTCTTTCTAGCTAAATAATTAAAACTGAGCCGATATACAGTACTCATTCTGTAACAAGCAACATGTATTTTATGAAGACAAAATTTCCAGTCTTTCTTTTCAGTTGGTGCCATTGCTGAGTGTATTTGCAGACAGTATGGTTAAATTTAGTTCAATAGCAGGTCCTATGTCTTTCATTCCCACAACTTTTCATTACACAGACTATTAGAAGAAGTAGATTGCTTCTAAAAGCCTGCAGTACTGGATACAAAGGCTGCTTGTTGTCCATATTAACATTCATCTAAACTGATCAAAAGTCCTATTTGAAGTGAGTACACTGCACCTGTACACAGAGTCACTCAAAGCAGAACTGAACACACAGCACTTTTATGTAGCTCTCTTTTTAAAATAATTTATCTGCAGGAAGTGACAATTGCCAAAACAGCTCTGCTTAAATCAACTATGTTCCTGCCAACTTCACTCCAAATGTGAACAAAACCTCTAAGTGCATGGCTTTAGATGAACGTGGGGTCCCTAGTAATCAGAACTAATAGCCTTATTGTGTAAAAAGCATCAGATAGCTTAGAGTGTGGTAATTTTAAAAGCATAATAAATGGAATTGAGGCGTTCTGTGACACCTGCTCCTTTGTGCATAAATGTAAGCTGTGGCTCCACCAGGGCACCATGCTTGAAATTAGGAATTATAGTAATTCTTTTCTCTATTATATTTGAGAGTGTGAAAGCAGTAATGCAGTGATTGCACAAGCCTAAGCTCACTGTGCTCTCTGAGATCACCTATTGGGTTCAGGTGCAATAAATTACAGAAATGCATGAACATATAAAATATTTATAAACAGTGAAATTTATTATGCAAGCATTGGCCTTTATCAAGGTGATTCTTTCCGTTGAGGCCATTTTATGATTCAAATGGGAAAAAAACGCAAAACAGCAGGCATTGATCATAAAGTAAAAAATTTCAAATGGGGATTTTCTTTGTTGTTACCGTAATGAGTCAAGAAAGAATTCTATTTGTATTTGAATAATAAATAATGAAGGATGTAAAAATGGAGAAATGCATCCAGTTAGTTGCAGTTAGAATATCAAGTTGTCACTGATGTAAAAACCTGGCAAAGAAAAACAATGCTGTGTATAATCAAGACATATTCATTGCAGCAGGAATTATGCAAAGACAGATAAACAACATTTTTTATTCTCAGTTTTATACATGTCACTGCAGCTACTGAGAAAATAAGTAGCGTTAACAGTATTATATATAAAATAACCAATCATTAATAACTTACCATGTTTATACATTTTAATGGTCTTTAAGTATAAGCTTTTTTAGTTCATACCATTAAACATTTCAGCCATTAAACAAAACTTTACACTGGCAATGAGCCAAAATTTGTAAAGATGCTCTCTGTATTTAAAGGACTAAAACAAGGAAAGCATTTAAAAAATGGCAAATGTAGTAAGTATCATTCCAAGTCTCTTTGTTATTCAAAACCCTAGGTGCAAACAAATTGTAAGCAGGACAGAAGGCAGTCTCTACTTACTTATTCGTAACATTTTTGTTTTACATCAAGTTTGACTTGAGAAACAAGATCACTGCTGTGGTGGCAGAAGAAAGTGCATTCAAATAAAACAGCATTCATTAAAAAGTTAACATTTTGCAGCCTGAAGTGATCAGATCTGTGTCCCTAAACCTCTTGAGCACAAGGTCAGATTCATTTCACAGCTGCTACTTGGAGAGACAAATACTTTTAAATGTTTGATTTGTTTTGTTTGCTACAGATGAGTTTAGACAGTGATGACAAAAGAACACGTACCCGGTCAAAGGGAATTAGAGGTGAGTAAACATGCTTTGTAAACAAAACTACTTGTGTTCATAAACTGTGTTTAGTCAGTAATACATACCAGTACTTGAGCAAACTTGAATGTTGTAAAAATAATAATAATAATAAGGTGCATTAAACACCTATCTGAATATTGTAAACAGTAAAACAAGAATTCATTGAAAATCATTTGCAATGCAAAGTGTAAATCTGCTGATTTACAATGTGAACCGTTTTTTAATGGTTGTGCTGTATTTCATTGTTTGCTACAGCTCTGTAAACATGCTTTCCAGTTTTACTAGCTAGCATACAAGAACTGAATTCTTTACTGGCTGTCTTTTTTTAACTGTGTAATTTCTAAACTAATAAAAAACAATACATATCCCAAAAACTATTTTTACTCCTTGTTGAAGAAGTGCCATACTGTATTCATGTGATTTTATGCAAACTGTACTATTCTTCTGTTTAAGTAAATGAAAATGCATATTTTCAGATCTTCTTCTCTCACTTTTTAACATAAAGTATCGTTTGCTAATAACTTATTTGATCTCATTTGCAATATGTCAGATTTTACTCTAATGCTCAAATTTGTGAAACTGGAGGGTTACTATATTGTCAATGTTTACCATTCCGGAATGTTGGCAAATACAGATTTGTCCTAGTGCATTTATTTTATTTTTAAAACTTTAAAATCTTTAGGAAAAAAACACAATAGATGATTGGATCTGCCACACCTTAATGCATAGCACTTAATATACTTAAACGGACCCTAATACAGTTGTATTGTTCCTGAAGATGCCAACATTCACTCTTAAAAATAAAGGTGCCAGGTTGGTTCTTCAGAGTGATGCCATAGGAGAAACAATTTTGGCTCTCAAAGGAACCATCCATATGAAGGTTCCAGAAAGAACTTTTATTTTCTTAGATCTCTAACAGGCTCCATATTCCAAAGGATCTTGATCTTGAAAGGATGTTGCTGCATACAGTAACACAAGTGCAGGTTTTCTTCATCTGTTATTGTCCTGATAGGTAACCTACCATACACTAAAGGTTTTGTTTCCTACTTATTAGGTAGTTTTTCAAAGCACAAACAACCAACTTCATATTTAAAAAACCTTTCCCAGAATGAAATGGTGCTTTGTCAAACAATAGATCCATGAGGAATCACACAATGCCATTAGAGAATTGTTGTTTTTAAGAGTGTATTGACACATGCAATTACTTTTTTCAGGGATGTACAGTATATCAAGCACATTAAACTTTTGTTATCGTAAGAAGTATCTACCTGTCAAGCCATCAATGTTGCTTTAGAGTTTTACAAGTACCTTTTATCTCATGAATAAACTTTTGACTGCTAGCTCAGTACAGGATGTGAAGTACATGCCATCATATGCTTTACAATTCTGCACAATGCAATAGCTATAGTTTAAAATATATACTGTAGGTACTAAATTAAATGTGGGACTGAGTGATGAAGCAAGGACAATGCAAAGACAGTTGGGAAACAAAGACAGATGACAGGAGAGTTTACTGCACTAATGTCAACAGTGTTTATTTGTGAAAAGTATTGTTGTCAATGTATTTACATTTCTGTATTTTCTTTTTATCTCCTGATATTTTATACGATCTTTCAGTGCCTACAGAACTCACAGGACAAGAACTGAGGTAAAAAAAAGAATTTATGTAGTTAAATGAAACGTATTACCACAACAATTGCAGCAGAACTACTTGAATGCTTGGGATATATTGCAGGCTAAGCATGAACCTAGATTACCATTATAAAAAAGTAAAATATTTTTTACCACAAATAGAGAAACAATCAGAAAGCATTGAACATTTTAGCATTTTTGTTCTCAGAAAAATCTCTGAACAACCTCACGTGTTTATATTCAGCAGATAAAAGATGTCATTAGTGCAGAAGTGATGTGATGCTTATTAAGAAACATTCATGTTAAGTGATCATAATATACAAGAAAAGCATTTTTTCAGGAACAAAAATAGTTTTCAAACACTGCCATATTTTTCCTTCTTATTGTATCTTAACCTTTCACATTCACCTATGGAGTAAATATAGGGTTACTGCATTTTAGCAGTTACATCACAATATATAGCACATAAATGACGATTCTTCTTTACTTAAATATCAGCAACCTGACTACCTGTATCTTAAAAAAAATCTACATTATCTCGATTATTATACAGAGAGTAGATTTAATAAAATATAAAACAGCTTTGCATCATTTTATGGAAATAATGCTGGATTCTAAGAAAAATAAAAATAAACATACATCATAATGCAAAGCTTTTAACAAAATACAATTAATAAAGGAAAGCAGAGATTCATAATGAAAGAGGCATAAGATTCTGAGTCACCACATGGAAAGCGGGTGCTTACAATTGACCTAAATAGGCTGTCAAAATGCTAAAGCAGCGAGGAACATTCAGGATGTTGGATGTATTTTTCTCATATTCTTTTTGTCTAATTTGGTTTAGGTTTTGTTTCTCATAACTCTTACTGTTTACTAAGATTGGAAATGTTTCTTGAATTTTTATAAATCATTTGTCATGTAATAAGTTTGTTTTGGTATCTTTTAAGTTTTTCTTTTTAATACTAAGACAATAAGACATAAACTTCGTTGATGGTGAGCCTCATTCTTTAATTTGAGCTAAAACTGCCATCTCTCATTGTACTATAGAGTATACGAGCATTTACAGCATTGTCCACTTTATGTTTGCTAAGTAGTAGCATTTACAGCATTTCAGGTATGAACAGAATTTGTTCAGTTTTCAAATAAAATGGGAGAAAACTATGTGATGGTGAGTCCACAGAGTCCCATTTACTCATTTCTTAACCTGCTCTTTTAAGAACGTCTCTCTTGTCTCTGCTGCCCCTTGAGTGGTGAGGCCTCAGACATTGGGCTTAAGACCACAAGAACACACATTGACATCACAACTCTGTCTCATCTACTGACACTAAACTGAAATACCTTTTGTTACACATGCAAAGCTCTTCGCCATGAAAGGTGCTATATAAAATAAAGAATGTTGAAATAGTTTCAACTGTGTTTGGTTTCAGTGGAATAAGAAATGGAAGAGATCATAACAGTCCATATTAGTTATTTAGATTACATTATCTGGACTTTCCATGTAGTGATTTGTCTACAATTTTGCCACATTTTGTGTAAATTATTTTTAATAAAGTCATTGAAACTTAATGCCACTTTGTAATTTATTTTCTTTTGTAAAGAACGATTTAGGTAATACATATTTTAAAAATTAGAAAAAATTGTTAACATTCTAATGGCACAGCCTTTGCTTTTGTTTCATTTCACGATTAATAACCAGGTGCCTCATCTAGTGAATCTGAAAATGCAATTGGGATTTGTTATTTGGATGAACTGCACATTAACGTAAAAACGGTTTCTGGAAAAAAAGAAATGCAAGATGATTTTAAAGATGCTTGAAACTTTGTGAAAGTGTGCAGTTCTCCGAGATGGTGGTGCAGCAACCCAGTTAAGGACTTGTTGTAAACTTTTAAAGCATGCCATGCTAGAGCGGGCATATGTCATCAGGACATCAACCCGCTAGGCCACCTGTAAGCCAGCTAGGCAAGTGATGGGGATATGGTGATGCCAGCATGCTGTCTGGTTACAGAAAAGTGAACGCACTCTCCTGTATTAGTATTTGTAGACAGGTGCGGTTAGTGGATCAGGTTTACAAACTGGAATTGAGCAGGTGGAAGTTCCAGTTTTATATTAAGAAGTACAGTTTATAGGAACTAATTTAGTCTGAAACAGAGGTTTTAATACTATTTTGAACTGAAAAGGTTAAATAAAGTGTAATCAATAACAAGCTACTTCAGTCCTTCTTTATATGGTATGGCACCTTTCACTTGTTTTACCATCATAAAGGACATACAATTGTAATAAATAAGGTTAATTCAAATGATTTAATGTGCTAATACAGTGAAGAGAGTCAAGTAGCTGCTATATTTCAAAATTCTCATGTTTGATATTATTGAACTGTGTTTTATGCTTTTGTTTAAATATCTTTATACAATTAACATATTTTTCATAAATATCCTCATCTACGTATGTACAGTATGTATGTATTAATGTGTTTTTTGTGTTTTGTCTTGCATTCATTGCATTAATGGTAATATTAATATTGTCGCTGTGTTTAACATAATCTGTTTTAAATTCATGTTTATTTGATACATGTATGCATTCATTATTTATTTAAAAGAAATGCTTCTAGCTATATTTGAAGTAATGTGTTATGAATTTAAGCTAAATTATGAGTAATTGTAATTCAATATTCAAATGTTTCAGTACAAGCAATCATGATTTGGGTTCATCTCAGAATTTGGCGGAATTATAATAATTTTGTTAGTAGTGAAGATTGTATAAGAGAATAGACTGGTCATTATAAGTCAGTTATCAGTATGATCTATTGGCTGTGTAAAAATGGTTTCATGGGTTATAAGGCTACTATCACTGCACATTTCTTCTTATGTCTGATTTTGGCAGGATGAGCTTTGGAAGTCTGTGATGATTGACTTGGGATATCACTGAAAAATAACAGTTTAGTTTGTTGGGAAGTACAGGTAGAAATGACTCCAAAAAAGAATCATTCAAAATTATCAATATGGTCACTAACTGCATAACCGTACTGCCCAGTGGACACAGACAAGTATTCATACTTTCATTCAGCTATCCGCTGAGTTAACAAAAATGAACTCCCATCTTACAGTCTCGAAACTGATTTCACTTACTGCCAGGGTCAAGTTATTGTATTAATATTTTTATTTATTTGCCAAACTTACAATATTACATTTTACTCTATATATAGTTCTTCAGATGAAGCTATTGCAGACTGAGTGACTTGCTAAGAATGTTGTCACGTACTTCTGACTAAAATCATGTATGTACTACTGCCAGCGTGCTGATTGCTATTAATGTCAACCGTGCTGCCATTACACACTGCCTGCTTTCCAGACAGCAGATCGGGATATGATTATATGCTGCCCCATTAGCAATAGAGCAGCTTCACAATGGTTTGCTTCAACACACTGCAATTTTTTAAATATGAAATCAGTGTTGAGAACAGTGCTGATTAGTGTGTTTTAGTTGAGTTTTTCCCTAATTCACTATGCCTTAAACACAGTATAAGAAACACTGGTGAACATTGAAAACTCATTTTAATTACCAGCTATGCTAATGCATTTATCTTCCAGAATATATAGTGCAGTTCAGCACTAATAAAAAAACAAGAGATTTAACAGATTTAAATTCGTACAGTATAAAAAATAGTAATTGAGCAGGTACTCTCTTGTTTATTTAGGGAAAGGCAGCCATTTTCTTATGCTTATTTATTCTCATGAAAGACTTGTAGAGAAAAAAATACTGTATCTTAATGGTAAAACAAGCTTAAAAATAATTACAATTATAGCATGCAAGTCTATAAATTCAGATAGCATCAAGTATAAATTTAGTAATTTCATTTGTTCATGCAGCCCGGGGATTATCCTCGCAGTACATAGCTAATATGTTAAAAAGTTAACTACAGTATTTTAAACAAAGCCGTTTTTTTTTTCTTAAATTATTGTTTCTGACTTTCTGCAGCTGCCCAACCCCTGGATGTAATGGCTCAGGTCATGTCAGTGGGAAATATGCAAGACACAGAAGGTATGCTTTTTGTTTTTTTTAGAAAATTGAAAACAAGAAAGAAAGAAAGAAAGAAAGAAAGAAAGAAAGAGAAAGAAAGAAAGAATATCACAATACATGTTAGTGAAAACATTCATTCATCTTTTCGATTGCTTGTGAAAATAAAATACTGATTATTATATAACCATTAATTTTCATACTTATATAAATTAAATAGGTTAAGTAGTAGTAGGTTAAATTTAATACAAAATAACTAAGCTTTAGCTTAGATTATGGAACAGACCAGCCCTTGGAATTGAAAGTTTAAAAAAAAAGTATTTTAAATGCACCCAAAAACAAAAGGCTTGATTCCATGTCTGAAAACAGAACTTATCCCCCTACAGGTTGAAAACTGAGCTGTCATTCATTCTATATAAGCTTGTACATTTTGTGGGATTATATGTGTATCCTGCAATGATTTTGGGGTCATATTTCAATTTTAATTCACCAATGTGACAATGAGAGCTACCACGCCAGATATGACCGAGGCACAGGGAAAGTACATCATGTCATGCAGCACTCTCTTAATTTAGTGCTTGCTTTGCCACTCCTCCCTTCACATAGCCTGTACTTTCACTATTTGTTCTTTGATTCTGGCAAGGCAAATTTTACTTGCTAAATACAGTTATGCATTTCTTTTCAGCATTTTATAAAGTTAATTTCCATTTACTTTGGATTCAGGTGAAGATCTCATTGATGATATCTCCCTGTTATTCATAATGATAAACATCAAAAGTATTTTCTTTTAGCTCCCTTTTTTAGAGTGGTAGTATAGTGTTTAGTGTTTGGAGTTTTTAATTCACCCTTCAAGTTTGCATGAGTCTTCAGGATTATTTATTACCATAACACTAGGACATTGTGTCAGCTAAATTGGTAACGCCATCCATGTGAGATAAACATCAAAATTATCTTCTTTTAGCTCCCTTTTGTAGAGTGGTAGTATAGTGTTTAGTGTTTGGAGTTTTTAATTCACCCTTCAAGTTTTCATGATTCTTCTTCAGGATTATTTATTACCATAACACTAGGACATTGTGTCAGCTAAATTGGTAACACCATCCATGTGAGATCTCATGTGCTACATGTGAGTGTTTGTGTGTGTGTATGTAGGCACATTCTAAAGTGGACTACCATCTTCCTGCAGTAGACTATGATTACCTGCAACTCTGCAATGTATGCGTAGGTTCAGAAAGTGGATGGATGGATTATACATTACTAACAAAGGTCTTTTGTGTGTATCTTAATATTTAGTTTACAGAGCTGCCCGTTGGCTAAGAAAAGGAAACACCAAGATCTAGACTCTGAGCAACCCATATCAAAAAGGAAATCTCACCCTCTTAAACTAGCACTGGATGAAGGGTATAATGTGGACAGTGATGGCAGTGATGAGACAGAGGCCAAGGATGACTCAACAGCTGAAGAATCTGAAGAAACTTTAGATGAAGAACAAGAAGAAACAATGGATAAGGGCCTTATCGAGCAAAGGCAGTATGAAATCGAGCCTGCTCAAGGTAAGTCATTCCACACACCCAGCATTAAAAACATCCTTAGAGCATTTGAATTATATATAGTATTTCTTAGAAATTTCATTGAAATTTCATTTTTACAAATTGAAATAACACATTTGATTGTATTTATTGGTTACATAATGTTTGTGTGGGCTGGTGCCCTGCCCGGGGTTTGTTTCCTGCCTTGCGCCTTGTGTTGGCTGGGATTGGCCCCAGCAGACCCCCCGTGACCCTGTAGTTAGGATATAGCAGGTTGGATAATGGATGGATGGATGTTTGTGCACATCATTATTAAATATTTAAAGATAATGCTGATTAATTTTGGCTTTGAAGAATCTACAGTAGATAGAGATTGCTCAAATAAATACAAACTGGAAGAGTGATTGTACTTAGTGCCATGTCTAATTCTGTACAGATGAAAATGTGCTTTTTTTCTTCAGTTAGACATTGGCGTGTTCTTTTCATTTATCAAGTGTTTTTTTTTTTTTTCACCTGTGGCAAGAAAAAATGTTTTAACAAACTGCAGTGTATTAATCTGCTTAAAAACAATTAATATTACTTCCCTTTCTTTTCCTGTTAAGATGTGATTTTTGTGTAAACCATTGTGACATGATCAGTGATGACGGAACTTGTAACATTTGAATTCCCTTGTGGCACTTATCTCTTGGGATAGGTCTGATGTTACGTAAAGAACCTACTGTTACACTTTCTCCTCTGTGCAGCCAGAATCATTACTTGTATTAGTGTTAGAAGTGAAACCTGATAGAGAGGGATAACATAGATATTCAGTATTTTAAGTAAGGATAATTATATGATCTGTGTGCTCTGTGCAATAAGTTCTAGAAGAAAGATGAAGTAGCACAGGTTATTATATTTTAACATGAAGTAAAAACATGTCTTTAAACTTAAAAGTTATTATTTGCTTGTTTTGCACAGAAGAATGTATGGCATCTGAGTCTTCACATGATGGACAATCGCAAGAAAGAGACTCTTCCAAAAACCTAATTTGTAACAATCAGAGAGAGGATTACAGCAGCTACCATGAAATGGTAGCTAGTTCCCTACTCAACTTGGGTCAAATAACAGAAAATACTGTTGAAACTGCACAGATATCCCTTGGCAGGAATGAACTGGAGATAGAATGTGAATCTGAGAACACTGTGCAGAGTAGTGAAGCTGCAAATCAGGAACAAGTAAAAGCCGCAGATGATGATGAGTGCAGTAGTGAAGAAACCTCTGAGACCAGAGTTATTGTTGATGTTGCCAAAAATGACAATAGGACTACAGAAGACAAGCTAGACTCAGAAAAAGAGTCTGAAAGTATAGAAGCTGATAAAATATATGTCAAGCAGAAAGACAACACAGACCACCAGTATTTCAGTGGGGAGTACAAGCGATTTCATACTGTGAAGGAAGAGCCAGAGGGCCCTTCTCAAATACATTGTGAAGAAACACTGGAAGATGAAGAGGATGATGATGAGGAGGAGGATGATGAAGAGGAGGATGAAGATGAAGAACACGAAGAGGGAGAAGTGACACCACCAGAGGGTTCTCTAACAACCACAGAACTAGTACAAGACACACAGCTGGAGGATTATTCCTGTCCAAAAACAGTCTCTTCAGTGGTGATTGAGGTACGATCAGAGGAGTCAGACAAAGATGAAGAGGACGAGGAGGAGGAGGAAGATGAGGAAGACGATGACGACACTCTTTCTCAGAAATCTGCAGTCACTGATGAGTCAGAGATGTATGACATGACACGAGGAAACCTTGGCTTGTTAGAACAAGCAATCGCACTCAAAGCAGAGCAGGTTAAAATGATGCGAGATGCAGGCAAGCTTCCAGGAGAGCAACTGCGTTACATGCACTCTGAAGACAGGCCAGGAAAACCTCTAGATACTATAAGAAAGAGCTATTTCAGCAAAGGTAAATTTAACTTTGCACAGCTCATGGTCATTATTGGTTTTAGCTTTGTCATAATAACTGAAGGAGGTAAAAATGCTGTTAGGGTTAGATTCATTAGGAAGCACAATAATTAATGTAACAGACTATAAACATTAAATATCTGTTGTATTTCTTTAGTAATTGTGGAATATAGTAGTAATTTAAAATAAGAAGTATACTGAGCTAAAATGGCAGAAGTGAGCTAAAATGGTAGAGGTTCCACTAATCCCGCAGGGAAGCAAAGGCTTGGGTGCAACCTGTAAACTGTTCATTTCAGATTGTAGGGAAATTAGATTTTTAAAATGCATGAGCTTTAAAAAAATAATGATTATTTCAGTGTTTTGTACTGTTAGACAGTGATGTAAGAGTGATAGCTTTGTCTCTTGTATAAACTTAGTATAGAGAGAATCGTGAAAAAGTAGGTTAGTTCCGGTATATCTGCATAATGATCATTTAAAGTATTTTTTGCTAAATCCGTCAACCTTCTCTACATGCAGACCCTTCAAGGCCAGAAAAGAAAGAGGTGAAATGCCCCACACCAGGATGTGATGGCACAGGACACGTGACTGGATTATACCCTCATCATCGCAGTTTATCTGGTTGTCCACACAAGGACAGAATACCCCCAGAAAGTGAGTTTTTTCAGTTAGGTCTTTATTTTTGTAATGCTGTTTAGATTCTGCTTTTTAATAATAAAGAAAGTGTTATAATCAGAATTTGTCCACTCTGAGTATCATTTATCTTCAGAAGTCTTAGCATTTACGATTATACACAATCACAAAACATTCTCAGTATTTCCATTTTAGTGGGAGAGCTGAAAATTTATGTTTGCAGTCAACATTATACAAAGAATAATAAGGTCAGGCTGCTGTGTGATTTGAAAATTTACTGCACACCCAGGAGGTAGGATGCCACATAATTATCTAAGCATCCCAACCCTAAGTGTACAGTAAATTCTCATTTGACACAGATGCCCATGTATTATTCTCTATATTTACTGGAAAGCTTTCTTACCATTGGGCTGCAGTGACTTCAGCATTATTGTACCAAATGCTGACAGCTTCATGAAGTATTGTGCTTGTGTTTGCAACAAAGAAGTGCTAGCCATATCAAACAGGAAAAGATATATAAAAAATAATTAAGATAAAAGCACAGTCTATTTTATATGTTAACATTTGTAGCTTTTTGTGAAAATGTGAAGAAGAGATATGTGTTTACAGAGGAGTGATTCTATATGTTATCATATGATGTAAAGATTTATTCAAGCGCTGATTGAATTTTGTAATCTTTCAAAAACGTTTTTTACCTTAAATAATTCTAATGAATGATGATTGATCTACTTTTTGTATCTACAGTCCTTGCAATGCATGAGAATGTCCTTAAGTGTCCAACCCCAGGATGCACTGGTCAAGGTCATGTCAACAGCAATCGAAATACTCACCGAAGGTAAAATTAGATTATTTAAGGCAACGTAAAACTGAGCCCAGAAGGTAGAGATTTAATCCAAACTACAAAAAGTCTTAGAATTGGTGATTCCCATGACTCACTGGCACACAGCAGGAAGCACCTCGAAAGGAAGTAATAGGGATCTAATCTGTGTGCAGGGTGGCAGCACTGGTGCAGTTCTGGCTGTCTTGTAAATGTGCAGGCCAAGGACTGACCACAAAATTGGATTGAAAGGGTTTTGTAAATGGATATATTGATGGATGGGACAAAATGACAGGCCACCTGGCTCCAGACAGAAAACATATCCAATATCTTATAAGGAAGAAACCATTTCTACCCCCCGTACCTTACCCTCACTAACCAATGTGCACAAGGTTTATTGTGCAGTAAACAACTTTTAACACATCCTCCAGACAACTCCTTCTGCTAATGTAACATCCACTACAACAATGCTAGTTACAGACCAGTAGAGTTCTTTTAGGCACAATGTGTTATTCATAATTATTAAATGACGTATCACTTGAACCTTAGGACAGCAACATTCATAGGACTCTGGCTCGATGGATGGATGGATGGATAGATGGATAGATAGATAGAAAACTTTTATTTGTCCCAAATTAAGAATTTACAAAAGTTCAAGAAAAATAGAAAAATAGCTAAAAATATATATTCCCTCAAAAACACACAAGACTTTCTGGCTTGGTTTATGATAAGAGAGCTGTTTAGCCGTTTGTGATAATCCACCCATTTTACTTGATGAATATTGCAAGCACTGCTGCCTCATTTATCAATCTGCATGTTCTGTCAATGTCTATGTGAGTTTTTCTCTGGGTACCCTGGCTATCCTCCCACCTTGCATAAGACACTGAATTTACTAGACTAGTGAACCTCCTACAAGGACACAAATTAAAGTCAGATATCCAGCGATACCATATTGTTAGATATCACAGTGCAGAATAAACATTAACAATATGTTTGACAATGTTAAATAAAAATACAGGCATGTTTTTGTCATTCATTTAAGAAATAGAACCATACTTTCGTACTGTATAGAGGTTTTAAGGATCTAATACTTTAATAGCAGCATCTATGAGGAATGAGAACAATAGCATAAAACTTGAGATTTCTGCTATGAAAAATTTACCTCCATGCTTTTTAATACTTTCTTTAATTTTAACTATGTGCCATTTAAATAGTTGGATGTCCTATGCTTAAGCTGAGAAGTGGTGAGCTCTGCTGAGATCTTTCAGTTATTATTACAGATCATTCATGTACTTCTAGAATACAAAAGAATGCAACCACAAAGAGATGCATTACTAATTCCCCCAAGGCATGACATTTAAAATAACCATGACTTCCAGTTCCTCTAACACTTTATATAGCCCATGGTTTTTCAAATGAAGCAGTAGGCATTTTCTCCAGACTTGAAAAAGAAGATACATTTACTGTTAGTGCCATTGTCTCAGTTATGAATATCAACAAATCATTTCTGCTGCATTTTTCAACTATACTTGAGCCTGAACAACTGATGCTAGAAATTATATTTTTCCAATCAAGCAAGTAAAAAGCTTTACAAATTTATATTTTGTTAAGAGACCACCCCTAAACATACTTATTATTTAGCAAATGCAGTGGCTCTTTATCTTTATGTACTGTGGTTATCAGAATTCCACCTTCTGTTATAACTGTAATTGATATGTAAAGTTACAGCAGGTATATACAGTAGTACAACAGATTAATCTTTAAGGTATTCTCCATATGGTTAACTAAATGCAAGCTCAATAAAACTACAAAAAGAAAATCAAAAATCAGACTATTTTTATTCTTCTTCCTATTCTTCATTTAAAACTATACCTTTTAAATTTGTAATAGTACATTAGCAATCCCCAGGGGACTTTAGTTTCAAATTCCACCAGGGGACTTTAGTTTCAAATTCTATACCAAAAACATCAATCACTGATTTTCAGGGATTTATTAATAATTCTTATTGAACATACCACAGTTGTTTTCAAATATTGCAGATAAATTAATAAACAATAAGCATTAACATGTAATTATTATTCAGACTATATCAGTGTCATATACAAACTAAAAAAAACAAAAGTAAGAATTCTATATAAAAAATGTGTTATATATTATATGCTATATATATATATATATATATATATAGCCAACATAAAAATAAAATACCTTTTCTGATCACGGAAAAAGGATATGTAGAATATATTTTTTAAATGAATGGAGAATGATAATAGAAATAAAGTAGAATAGTGTATGGCATTTCATGTATTTCAGAAATACCTGCACATCTTTTGACTGTTTTACTGTTGATCTTCGCAAAGAAAGTAATCCTGCACTTTTTCTGGTTCATAGTTTGTCTGGATGTCCTATTGCTGCTGCTGAAAAACTGGCCAAAAGTCATGAGAAACAGCAAATCTCTCAGCCAGTCAGTGAGCAGCCTAAAGGTAGCCCCAACTCTGACAGAGTCCTCAGGTAAGTGCTAATTATGCCATAATTCAGGTATAGCTTCCGTAAGCATGAAGAATGTGTAAGTGTACCATGTGCTGGATCAGTAGACCATCTCCAGTTGGTGTCTACCTTCCCTATGATGCAAATAGAATAGATTCACTTGTAACTTTTCATTAGAATGAACTGTTTTGGAAAATGAATGTAAAGGGTAGTGCTCCCTTTTATTAAATGGAAATATAATTCAATGGAAGATCAAAATTGCTCTTTTGTGGAATTGTTGGCAAGAAATGCACTGGCCATCTACTATCATCATCACATCATTATAATTTTCTTTCTATTCTTCCTGGTTAGGGTCATGCTAGCAATACACCAAGAAACTACCAGGGCAATCAAGCAATATACTCCCAAGTAGGACCAGGGTCTGCCTTTTATTCTTTGCCCATTGAGTCATGCCTTCTGCACCTCCTGTGGAGGCATCTGAGGGCACTCTAAATGCACGACAAGCTACCTTAACTAGTTCCTTTCAATCTAAAGAAGCAGCAGTATTCCTTTGCTTAGTATCTGACCATGACATGGAGAATAATCTCAGTAATCCTGCACAAGAACATAATTTTGTCTGTGTATACTTGCTATCTCATGCATTCAATAATAAAGCACACGGCTATAGGTGTGGATGAGGGTGTAGACTGACTGGTAAATCAACAACTTCATATGCAGCTTTAGCACATACTCTACTATAACAATCTATCACTGGGTTGTTCAATGATCTCTACTGCATTTGTTCTTTGTTCTCATGATCATGATCATGTTCTCATTCTACCCTCACTACTGAACAAAATCTCCAAGGTATTGAACCCCTCCACTTTGGATAGCTATTGAGGTCTTAAGTGCCACTTTTTTGTGAGAATATTATTATCTCAAACTTGGAGGTGCTAATTCTCATGACAATGGCATTACATTCTGCTCTGTATTGCTTCAAAATGAACCAAAGTCTGATGAGAGGACAACATTATCTGCAAATAGTAGAGATACACTCCACACTCAGTATTCCCTGCATTCTGTGCATGGAGAAAAACACCCTTGACAGAGTCCAAAGCATACTTTGAAAGGAGTTTCCATTCCATTAATACAAAATATTGTCAAAATATCTCTAATGTATTCATCCATCTGTTGATTTTTTTAAACTGCTTACTCTGCTGGGCACACAATGAGCTCTAAACATTCAACAAACACCATTCTTTCCTTGAAAATAATTGTTTATAAGGTAAAGTTACAATAAAAATATTTTGTTTTTTAAATAGAATTATCCCTATTTTAAATGAGCTTCTGAGTATAATGTACAATGGTAAAATAAATTTAGCTATAAAGTAACAGTGACAATATTAACACAAGTAATACTAGTAAACCATAGCATTTCTAGGTGAGCCAAACTTTGATTTAAAATCTGTGGGATTTAGAAACTGGCAGATGGAAAACAGCAACAGCTTGCCCCGTGTTTGAAGGCATTGTACTGTATGCCACATTTAGAACTTTTCAATGTACAATGGTAGAACAGGTATTCTGAAAGGTGACCTATGGAGATATAGGAAAAAGCAAAAGAGGGCATATTAAGTAGATTTGACTCTAGATTGCAAAATTAGCAGATTATTTTTGAGGAATTTCTGCATTTCAAATATTTTTGTGACATGATCATGTTTTAGATGTATTTTTCTTTTATATTTTGGAAAAGGTTTATTATTGATATGACAGTGGCTAACAATTCTTAATTCACCACATCTGTAATGCTTTGACAGTTTTAGGTGAGCATTTGAAAGTGGCTTTTCGATTAAGTTTTTTTTGTATGATTTTGCTGTACTATGGAAAAAGATCAGAGGTCCTTAAGGCTTGTGAATATTAACCAGCTTTAGATGTCTAAATTGGATTACTTCACAAGTAGATTTTAATGATCACTTACTCACCCTCTGTCTCTTTCTTTGTGAGAAATTGCAGTAGTAACACAATAGGCTCCATAACACTAGATGTTTCTAACTGTGGCAATTTCCTTAAGTTTCTCCTAGGCAATTTCCAGGAACTCCAGGGCCAGTTGAGAGATTTAATACCTCCAGCCAGCTCTGGGTCTTCCCCAGCATCTCTCTTCAAGGATTTCACTAGTATAGCTTTCATGGAAAGCACTAAGGACACCCTCACTAGATGATCAAAATACCTCAACTAGCTTCTCTTTATTTTGAATAGCCTATTTATTATTCCCAGTGTTTCCAGTTTCTGCTTAAAATCCTTAACCATAGCTGAAGATGAGGGAGTTGATTGACTATTAAGTTGAGAATTTTGGTCTACTTCAGCTTTAGCCTGTAATAAAACTGCTGCAGTAGTTCCACAGCCACACTGATTTGTTGGTCATTCTTATGATTGCTTTCACTCTTATTTGTGAACTAGAGACACTTAAATTTCTCCGCTTGGACCAGCTTTTCCCCATTTACATATAAAGATCAAGCTGCTCATTTCTGAGAAGAATCATGACCTCAGAATTAATGTGCTGATCTTCATTCTGCCTGTGTCACACCCAGGTGCAGACTGTTTTACTGTATATAGTCAGCTAATACCAAGATGACAACAACATCAACAAAACACACAACCTCAAGACATTTCTTGCAGTTAACTACCTGTCTTTCTGTTCTTACTTTAGGACTTTTTCCCACTTTTCCAAGCAGAATGCTTCTTGATCAAAAATATTCTTAGGTTGTCTTGGTATGCAGTGTTTGATACTTAGCCACAGATGTTCAATTAAAATGTCCAAGTCTGTGGACACTGAAGGTCATTCTGAAGTCATTATTTTTTGTTTCTTAAAGTTGTTCTGAGAAATGTTTTGGATCATTGCTTTGTACATGCAGCATCTTTTCAACCATATTATCTTCACTGTCAGGCATTATTATCCGTTTTTTCTTGATACATAGTGTATTCCACTCTTCCCTCTACCCGCACAATATCTCCTATTCTGCTGCCTGCCATATACCCCAAAGCATAATATGTCAACCCCTATCCTTAACAGTTGGCTAAGTGTTCTTTTCTTAAGATGCTTTTCCTTTTTTTATACAAACATATGTTTTATGATGGTAGCCCAACTGTTCAGTTTTTGTTTCATCAAACCACAGCCCTCTTATATAAAATGCTTCTGATGTTCTGGAATGTAAATGTTGTGTTGCATACTTCAGATGTTAACATTTGTGATGGGACTGAACGTAAGGTTTTCTCCTGATGTCTCTTTCATGTTGATCATATTTGTGTAAGCATGGCAGTACAGCGGACCAGTACACAATTATTCCTGTGCTAGATAACCCTCCCTGCATATTCTTTGCAATCATGTAGATGATTTGCTTTGTATACCAGATAAGTCTATAGTCAGTTTTGAGAATTTTTGTTGGTCTTCCAGATCTCATCTTGGTGTTAACATTTTGCCTAGCTTTTATCTCCCTAATGACATTTTGGATTGTGAGAATTGCAATCAGGAAGTATTTAAATATTTCTTAGGATTTCCCAATTTTGTAAGAGTTGGTTTTCTTTATTTTCATATCCCCAACTCAGTTTCTTAAAGGATGGCACAATATTAAATGTAATCAGTTTCATTAGTTCAAAGAATTAATTATGATCTACAACTGCCTTATCTGACTTGGCTTAAGGTGTAAGAAGTCAACCAATTTCTGAGACTCACAAAAGAACAATATTTATTGCACATGAAATGTTTTATATTGTGAAAGGCGGGCAAGGAACAACCAATTTGTTACCTTTGTTAATGTTCCCCAATCTACTAGAATGCACTGAGGTTTAAAATCACAGGAGTATTGGGGAGGACAGACAGACTGGCCCTCCTCAATTAACACTCTTATGGTGGAAGAAGTCTGTGGGGAAACCTAATGCAACTAGAGGGAGCTCTTCATGGGTAATTGCATACTTCCAAGCACTGGCTGAATAACCTGGAAACAGTAGTAAGGGCTTACAAGGTTTGATTTCCCTACCGTGTCATAAAAGGCCCTTGCAGGTCAGAAAAAGGGGGCTTTGGAGTTGGGAGGAAGCCATTGCCAAATAGCTATGCAAGAAGAGCAGGCTAGAGGGTGAATAGAATGGCAGGAAGGCTTGAGTTTTTGTTATTTTTAACCCCCTTGGTGTTTATGGGGATTTGTTTTGAATGTTCTCCTGCTTTGGGTAATAACTGAGTAATTTTTACTAGGGGAGTACAAACATTTGCATGTAATTGTAAATTTAAGAATGTGGATGAATGATATTGTAAAGGCAGATTTCTTGGATAGATATATTAGTCTGAAGTGTACAAATAAAGTAATACGTTAAGTCTAGGAATGAAGGATGACTTTGTATGTTAACTTAGCACATTGGATGCTAGATCTTTATAATCATGTTTTAGGTTAATTTTATCATTGAATGAATGGCAGGACTGCTTTAGTAATAATAATAATAATCATAATAACACTCTATTATTATTATTATTATTATTATTATTATTATTATTATTATTATTAT
>JANRMT010062856.1:66342697-66401791 GCA_026402145.1 Polypterus bichir lapradei
ATTATTATTATTATTATTATTATTATTATTATTATTATTATTATTATACATTTTATTTATATAGCACCTTTCCCACGCTCAAGGTACTTATAGCATTGGCCTTACTTAAAAGTAATAAACAAAATATGAAAGGACATTGAAGATTTAAGAAAATATTTTTTATATATATTTTTTTTAAGACTATAATTTTATTTAATATGATATAAGTTTTAAATGAAAAACATGAATATGTTTTATGAATCATGCAGATGACTTTGTTTTTTATCCCAACATTAGCAGTGTATGATATTTTTTAATGAAATGCTTTAAAATACAACAAAACAAAAATACCCAAACTGATTAGTCATTGTACTCCTCACATCTGGTGTCTATTCTAGCTTTGTATACAATGGAATCTTACTTTTATTAAATGGTAACCTACTATCCAAGCTTCTCTTTATTCATAAACTACTGTTTCTTTAAGGTTTACTGCCACATAAGTACTTGTGATTCATTTACTAATACTTCTAGTACTTGAGCTTTGCTTTTACATTTGAAGAATCAGGCATTCATTTGTCAGGCAAAGAAACCTTTTGTCATCTCTATTGGAATAGCATCCTCAAAAGTAAAACTGTTTTAGAAAATCTATACAACAACAAATCTATAGAACTGGCAAAACTGAGATGCTCTTGTTGTCTTTTGCTGTACTATAGTTACATATAAACATAAATCCATATGCACACCCTTTCCACCATTATGTAGTATATATGTGTATGTGTGTGAGTATATATAAGTATATCTCAAGGACAGTTAATAGAATAAATTTAAAAATATTTGATATCTGATATCCCTTAGCATTCATCCTACTCCATTCCTCAGTAGCCTTGTGTATCTCAACCTCTCTTGCCTGACACTTTGTCTCGTCTATGTTTCTGTACACCCTGCTTCTCAGACTGTTGCTTGCCTCCTGTTTGCTTTTTGACTACTGTCAGTGGTAGTTAGGCCCCCATTTCCTGCTGTAAAAAAGGTAATTCATATTCTTGCAAATACTTCCCATCTTTGAAGGTGATTCAGGTTGCGCCTCGTTAGTATTTAGCGACTGAAAGTTGCTTGGTACTTTATTCATTTTGTTGTCATGGAAATACTCTATTTTAACTCTTTTTAGAAAAATTGAAGGAAAAAAATGTCACAATCAGGAATTGAACTTTGTAATCTCATCTCTTTATCACTACCACTTAGCCTACTATTAAGTCACCAAAGCCAAACTGGTCATTCAGACCAAAGCTGAACTAACCAATCAGATTGCACGGAGGGACTGGAAACAGACACACACACACACAAACACACACACACACACACATTCACATACAAACATAGTGTAGCATTTTATATTAAAAAGTAGATATTTATGCTGATTGAGCAAGTTTTCATGCCTTGAGTTGCATGGAAATGGCACCTGATCTCTGTCAGCTTTGCACAAAGTGATTTGAAAATACATAACCTTTCTCTGCTGTCAAGCTTATTATTTCATTCAAGGCGTGAGACAAAATCAACAACTTAAAAATAAAGACTTCTATTCAAAATCTGTATTTCTTATCATCTGTTATTATCTTTTAACAGGTATTTCTGGACAGCAATTTAAAAATCAGGGAAAATTTTCTCAGTTGATTTTAGGCTGGCACTCTGACTAGGCCTTTCACATTATTTTACCTCAGTATAATTCTGAATTAAACTTACACCTCATTTTTGATTTTCTGGCGGATGGCATCATGTTTTTTTCCCTCAAGTTATCTTGTGTAGTTTTTCCCCATTTGTATTGTGCTTGAGATATTAGAACTTCGCTATCTAAACAAGTTTGATGGACCAAGTGGTCTGCAGTCATTGAATGCCAAACATTTTATATTCTTCTTCTCTTTTTTTGCTAAAAACCTCCGCATAATGAATGATATCCTGACACTGTAATTTGAAAATCACCACAGTGCTTCACAATAAAAATGGTCATCTCAGGGTGATGTACCACACTATTTAGTTTTATTTTTCTTCAGTCCAAAAAATATTGGCTTTAGGATGTCATGAATTTTCTTTTGCGTAACAAAGTTTAAGCAAAATCCAAAGTGTTATTTTGAGTAGTGGTAAACTTCTTGACAACTTACCCTACAAGCCAGATGTGTGGTGTGATTTTTATTCTCTTGATTCTCACACACTTTAGCCAGTTTTTGCCATAGAAAGCCTTCAGTGTAATGCTGCCATTGGTCAGGTTTTTGCTATAAAAAGAATTAGCCAACATTTACAAGAATGTGCTAACATCCAATCACCTTGATAGACACTGCAAATATGCCTTCATAAAGGAGTTGGGCTGGATGTCTGATGTGGGGCTACATGTTGAGAGTCAGTTATTCTTCCAGCCAGCTGATGTTGCATTCAGAGACCGTCTTTGCAGCAGCCTACCAAATGGGGCAGAGCTGGAATCACGAAGTGTTCCTGTGTGTTTACATGCTGTGGTTCACTCAACTTGTCAAGTGTGTTGCTGACGTGTCTTCTTGTATTATCCTTAGCATCATGGATTCTAAAAACGATAAGGAAATAATTACAGTGCTAAAGTGTGGGTTAAAAGCTTCATTAAACAGAATGTAATGAAGGACAATGTCTTCTTAGGGTTTGTCCTGATGACTAATGTTATTATTAAACTATTCATCTCAATTTACATGTATTTCAGTGTCATTTGGGGCAGGAAATGCTTAAAAATGTTTTTCACTTAAATTAATGGTAATTAGGTGTTCACATTACGAAAGTTAACCTTACTAACTTCATAAAGCAGGGAAAGTCTGATTACAAGAAACAAGAAATTTACTTTTTTGGTGCATTTTAATTTCAAAATATGTAACAAGAAATATACATTATGATGAGAAAACTAAAAATTGCTCAAGTACAAGTTTAGGGTAACTTCAAATTATATTAAACCTTAGTAATAAAGGTAACAATATTTATAAATTAATATTCCTGTCTTTTTTTTCTTATTTTCCTATTAGGCCGATGTGCTTTGTTAAGCAGTTAGAGATCCCTCAGTTTGGAAGCTACAGACCCAATGTACTGCCTACCACCCCACGTGCCAATCTGGCTAAGGAACTTGAAAAGTATTCAAAGGTCTCTTTCGATTATGCAAGTTTTGATGTTCAGGTCTTTGGCAAACGTGTAATTGCCCCAAAGATTCAGACCAGTGAAACCTCACCAAAAGCCTTTAAAAGTAAGAACACCTATTTTGTTTTTAATCAGTTGTTGTTTATACAGCAGACATTTTCTTTGATGGAGTTCCTTTACCCCCCTAAAGTATGAAACACCATTGGAATAAAGAAGCAAATGCAAAGTAGTGTGGCATAGAGATGCATACAATTAGATTTCAAATTATGAATCACCCATTGGTGCTTAGAACAGTATGCTTAAGCTCAAATAATCTGGGATCACTCGTTTATTTCATACAATTCACAGGAGACTCACAGACCCGCAGGACCGGACCTATTTACAAATACCGTTTGAGGCCAGATACTACTCATCCAACATAAAATGAGGTCAAAGAGAAACCTTTGCCATGAATATGTCTTAGAATCAATGATAGTGTCTAACAACATAACTGGAATGCAGAATGGCAGACATTATGAAAAGTGAATCCTTACCTTGCCTATCAGGTAGACAAAATTTATACCGATTCAGTTGAAGCAGGTGGCACAATGACATAGTGGTTGCCTTGCAGCTCTAGGAGTAAGGACAGATCTTGGCCCAGTCACTGTTTAATGTTTTTTCTGAAAGTTTATTCCAAGTACAATAGTTTTTTTTTCACATACCATAGGTGGCTATTTTATATTGAATGATAATTCTAAACTGTCTCTTTGTAAGTGAATGCATATGTGTGCTTAAATGTGCCCTGCAATGGACTAGCACCCAGGCTACTAATGGGTGCTCTCTTGTTTTTTCTCTCTATGATTCTGTCCTTGGAATAAATTTTTTTTTTACAAAATAGATAGAGGAATAGAAGAATATATTTTTTGACATTTCTGCTGTTATTCTTCAATTTTACATCACCAACCTACAAAAACTTTGTGTGTATGTAAAGTTAATAGAATAAGTTAATAAAATCCTAAGATTTAGTGAAGCAGTGGTATAGTATCTTAGTCTTTGAACTACATTTTTATAGTACTGTAATGTCAATAATCATCTTCTTTATTAACAAATGGTATTTCCATGCATAATCATTAAACATGTAATTACTGTAAAACTACTTGTTTGCTTTTGTTAAGTAAATCTTACATCTGAACAGTGTCATCCAGTCTGAGTAGGTCATTCTTCTGAACAATGTTAAATGGTAGATGCTGTGTAAAGGTTATTAGCAAGAAAGCATGGATAATGAAGAACAGCTAGGAATCTTTAAAGTGGTCACTCTGAAATAGCTCACATTACTGAGAAGGTACTGTGCAAAAAACAACTTTGCTTCTTTTTTTAATCAGTGCCTTTATCAAAAATGATAAATGGTTTAACAAAGTCTGACTTCGCTATCCTTGCGTTGGGATACTTTGTGTTAGCACTCATACTAAAAACAAGATATTATTTTCAATTTATGGTATTATAGCTACTTAATTCTTATCTTCTTCCTTGCTGTAGCAAAACCATTCCCAAAGGCCTCATCTCCAAGCCACAGCCTACCTAGCAGCTTCATCAAGAGTACTTCCTCTTCTTCCTCCAGCGGCTACGACTACTCACATGATGCTGAGGCTGCTCACATGGCAGCCACTGCCATCTTAAATCTCTCTACACGCTGTTGGGAAATGCCAGAGAATTTATGTACAAAACAACAAGATCTCAGCAACAAGGTGAGAACTAAGCTAATAATTAATGCCTGTTTGTCTCCTTTTAGCATTCTTTCTACATTTTATTTTATTGTCTAGGTCTAACTTATGCCTCCACTTGATTTTACTTAAATTATGAAAAAATCAGAATATCATATGTTCTAAAACAAGTAAACGATTTATTCGTCCTAGATTGATTATCTTTGATTAGGACCCTATGTACGCTGATCTTACCTTAAGATCACACACATTAAAAATGTGACCAAATTCTATTTACCACGATTTTGCGCTAACCTCTGCTGTATTTCCATCTAGTTGTGGTAAATGACACAAGATTTTATTGACTTTATTGTTCCAGATTTCAGTTATATAAACAAGGCCTGCGCTTCTTTTTTCTTTGAAAACATATAAGTTGATTAACTTTAATAAATACATAAATCTAACCCTGCAGATTTATAATGGATGTACTGTTCCATTAAATTTCCCTGTACATAGTTTTTTTTTCCAGTTCATCTAGTGCTGTTGGAAATTATTCAAGTTTGTTCTGCAATGTGTGTTTTCAAATCATTTTTATCTTGTAGTATTTATACAGTATTGGAAGGGCATTAATTTAACATATATATCAATCATTGGTTCTATATAGTAATGGTATTTGAGGTCTGTGCACGAAAACTAAATATTTTTAGGGCTCAGTATAAAATCCCTTTTACTTGCACCTTATACTTCACCCCATGTCAAACTTCTCTTGCAATCATTTCTCTGTTTATCTATTGTTTACTAGGTAAATTAGATCAATTAAAATCACAATTATATTAAAATAATAAAATGCTGCATATTTATTCATTATATGTATTTATTTAAATCTCTACCAGAGTATGACCTGAGTGGAGTCTGCATGCTGCATGCCGTCTTTAAGAACTTTTCTCTAGATAATCTTGTATTCCTTCCACATGAAAACAATATTCATTATGTTATTTTTTTTTTAATTGACACAGAGTGAGTATGGGTGTATGTCATTGTCTGCCCGGTGATGGACTGACTCCCTGTGCCAATTAACTGGTTAAGCACTTTAGAATTTGCTGGATGGAAGGACAGAAGGGTAGATTTTTATCTTACAAATGAAGATGAAAACATAGCTCTGCAGACATTGCTTAATACTTCCTTTAAAGCTATCAGTTTAGAATTGATTAGAAATAGAATGATTTACGTTCAGGTCCTCTGCAGTTAGTTGTTGGATAATGAGTATGCAGATATTGTATGTGGTGTTTGCCAGCCTTAACTTAGTATGCTCCATTTAACCAGAATCTGGTTCATGTTTCACCAACTTCAAATGTAATCTGTTCCAAAAATGTCTTTGTTCTTTATACTCTGCTTCATGGCTAAGCATGGATTCGATGAGCTAAATGATGTTATAAATCTGGTTAAGATTCACTCTCATCCATCCCCAAAAGGGATATTAGAAAACCAAACATTGGTCATACAGTTTAAACAGAATGTATTCAAACATATTCTGGAGTTTCATAATAACATTTTATTTACTGTAACACTATCTTTTGCTGTCTCTCCTACACATACTAAATTACTTAGAATATCGATCACCTTTTGTTATCAGTTTTTTTTTCTCCATCTCGTAAAGTAGAAGTTCATAGCCTTACTCTTTGTGTCACTATGTTAGTGCCTCCTACCTCACAGAATTTCTTATTATATTTGTTTTTGGCCAAGAAGACAACTAGGCCCCCCACTCCCCTGAAATTTTAATGCATTTTTAAGTCGACCAAACCAATGTGAATGTTCCAAATATTTTTGTCTCTGTTTCTTACTGAGATGTGCACAGTTCATTCAGAGATGAATGCATTTTCCTGATTTTTAAGTGTCCATCCGGTTAGTGTCTAGTTTCTTCATTTGCAATATGTAATATGATGATAATCATCTCTCCTTTTATATATCAGCAATGCTCCTTGAATTACATTGACTTCATCCTCTTGTAGTATCATATTGATCCATCTTTTTATTAAAACTGGACATTGCCTTTTAACAGATTCATAAAAAGCTTACCTGATCCTTACCTTTATCCATTTTTCTGCTGACTCTAAAAGCATGCGCTTTATATTTAAACATGATATGAATGGCTAGAAAAATTGATTTTCCTTCTGTGTCTAATATCATTGATGATACCTCTGTTCTGTTTTGTATTTGATATATACGGAATTTATAGGTTTGTTTAAATGCAGTTAATTTTTTCCCAAAATGCAGAATGCAAATATATTCATCAGTGATGATAACCCTAACCCTAATCTGAATGCTTAATATTTTGAATTGTGGATCATTTTGTTTTCACTTAATTTTATATACAATTCACTATCAACATGACCATCCTTGTTCAATGTGATAGTCATGGATTTAATTCTGATATGATTTTAATTCTTATTGTAGAACAATTGCATAATGGTCATCATTGCTACCTGATTGCTGGGCCTAATTCTTGTGCCTGCATTGTGGACTTTGCACATTCTTCCCATACTTTAAATCCTATAGGTTAATTGGCAGCCCTAAGCATGGATTAAACATGTATATAAAAAGAAATTGAGTGGTTTTAATTTATGGAAGATCTCAAGCTACTACACTAAATTTAAAACTATTTTAATAGATGAAAAATATTGATTTTAACTCTCATTTGGAATCTTGAGTATCATTCACTTGTAGTGTGTTGAGAATTTGATATTCTGGGACAAAATATATTTTATCACATCAATCAAAGTTCCCTTAATGTATACTTTTAAATATACTATAATACAAGTTTAAAATCTACCATGGAACATATAAGGTGCATCTAAGTAGAGTGTATATAAATATTTATGCATATAAACATTATATGTTTGAATACTGATGATGGTCATAATAAATAATAAGTAATAATAGTGAGGAGGAGGAAGTTAGGAGCACGCACTGATACAGTGCAATGCCGCACCCACCACACGACAAACCATTTCAGGATCCAGATTAGGATACCACAGCACCACACTAGTTCAGATGGAGTGGAATTAAATAATAATTAATCATAATACAAATTGTTTATGCTAACATCTCAACCCTACCAAAATACACATCAGTTTTGCCATTTTAAACAACTGAAGTTTTAATTAAACATTCTCTGTTCAGGTCTTACCCCATTAAATGATGTAGCATGTCACATACTGTGACCTAATGTCTGTTTCACAGAATATACTCCCCTACTTGCAACCTACACAGAAGGAGGACAACATTAAAAAAGTATTTCTGCTTAAATAAAAAAAGACAGAGCTACAAATTTCAGAATTTTAAGTTTAGCCGATAAACCAAAAAGTATTATATAGCTGACAAGCCTCTCTGTGGATTCGGTATGAATGATAAATAAAAAGGTAACAAAGATTGCCTCAGATGACCAGATCATTTTGCATTTGTGTAGCAGCACCTACTGTGCTGGTGAATTAATAATCACTGGGCATTTCATGTGATAAGGTTAAATATATGCGCAGGCTTTGCAATGTAAATATTAGCATTTCACATGTAATATATATTTCAAAGGGATCCATATTTCATATTCTGCATTTAGTTAAATATTGATTATAATGTTTTTTTTTTTTTTTTTTTTTTTTTTTGGATGGCAAAGTCAAACTTGAGCACTTTAATTAAGGTAAAATGTCAAAATTTAACATACCATATTCTGAGTAACATAAATGAAGTGCACTTCAAGTGACTTGTCTTATATTGTGATATCTGCTGAAATGCAAGATCATTAAAGTCCTTACAGCATGTTTTGATTTGCTTCCTTCTTAGATTTCATTCCTCTTTTTACATCAATATTACATAAGGAGAATTCTTCAGATGGAGAAATTAAATTACTAAGAAATAAAGATTAAGACAAGCAGTGTTTTTAATGCATAATTAGTAGCATACTTGATAGTGTCATTAATCTCTCAAGAACGCTATAAATTCTTCAATAATTTTCTTACACAAAGTGAAGAAGCCTCCAGCGCCAAACCATATCTAATGCACCCTTCCTTGTATTTTCCACAGAAGGAAATAACTTTTTTGCAGCTGCTTGTTGATGTACATCCACCAAACTGACTTTTTTATTTATTAAAGCATATATTTCTGTGTAAATAGAATCTTTTCTCTATACTTGTACATATTTTATAAATTTTTGGAAAGGGTACTAAAAAATCATCATGCTGTAAGATAAAGGTTTAAATACCACCAAACTAATGATGCAAAAGTCCACCTAAGCTCCTTAACTTTTTCTTTCTTTCAGAGCATGGAAATTGAAGTTGATGAGAATGGTACCCTTGACCTCAGTATGAAGAAACACAGCAAGCGAGAGAGCAGCATATCATGCCTAAGCCCGAGTGTTAGATCACCCGACCAGTCACAGAACCAGAGTAGCAGTACAAGCAGCAGTGCAATGACATCTCCACAGTCTAGCCAGACATCCAAACAGGAGGACTGGGAGGGTCCAATCGACTACACCAAGCCTAACAGGCAAAGGGAGGAGGAAATGGAAGAGGTCAGTCAGCTCTATCAGTTCTTTGTTTTGGCAATTCTTGGTTGCACTTAATGTAAATAACTGAAATATGAATTCCTTATTTACAGATAAATGTATGCTACTTAACTTATTTAAACATTGGACATTGTTTAACCATAGACTGCTTAGAAAGTGAGCAGTTTCATTACATTCTCGGAGGATTAAAACTAGGGTACATGCAGTTTAACTTCACATAATACATTAATGGCTGTTAATAAAATTAATGTTTGTTATTTATTTGAAAGCAAATATTGTGGAAATGGTTTTAATTTCTGAAAGCCTAATGCAATACCTTTTTTAAACCCCATAAATTAAATCTGAAAGTCTATAGTGAAAAGCATGCCCCCAGACACAGACAGACAGGCACCAGATTTTCCAAAATACACACGTTTATTAAACACAACACCACAATGCCTTATTCTCCAACAGTCTCAGTCTCTTTTCTTTCTTCTTCTCTCAATGATCTCCACTCCCCTCCTCACAAGCTTTGTCTCCTTCCTCCCAATTCTGGCACAGCTTCTTGATGGAGGCAGGCCCTTTTATAGTGACCCGAATAGGCTCCAGGTGTTCCGCCTAACGTCACTTCCAGGTGTGGCGGAAGCACTCTGGATGACCTTGGAATTTCTTCTGGCAGCACTTCCTGGTGTGGCGGAAGTGCTGTCATCCAAGGTTCCAACCATGTCTGGGCGCCCCCTGGTGGTCTCCAGGGAAAATATTGTCCCATTTCCGGTCCCCTGCTTCTTCCGCCGTCCCGGCGGGGACATATCCCTGGGAATCTATGACACTATACTTCCATCACATCTTGATTGCTTAATTTCAAATCCATTGTGGTGGTAAACAGAGAGAAAATTACAAAAACTGCATCAATGTCCAAACACTTATGGACCAAACTGTAAATGTTATTATTTAAAAATCTTTAAAATATCCATGAAAATTGCATGCTTCCTCTCAGTCCTCCTTGCGTCCACTTCAGGTAATAACAGCAATGCGACCATATGGTTTGCACACCTTTAGTGCAAACCTCCGTGATTAAATTGAATTGCTCTGTAAACACAAGATGGAGGAGGACTAATAGAAAGAAGAAACTGTGACTGATTAGTTGAGTCTATAAATTTGGACAGATGAATTCACAAGTGAACTGCAGTTCATGCAATTTGTAGCTGTCAGATGTAGAGATGGAAATTTCCCGAGATAGCCTTGTAACACTGCATAATAATATAACCTTTAGTTATATCTGTGGTGTATGGTCCTTTATGGTTCCTGCACAAAACACTTGGTGCCTTTAAAGAAAAGTGTTTACAAAGAACAGCAGTAAGAAGTTTCACTGGATTGAAAATGATACTTAGAATTTTAGTTTAAAATGAAAAGAAAAAAAAATGTCTTTATTCTTCTGTAATATATTTCTGGGATGCCATTATGGATATGAGCATTCCAGACTATTACAAAAAGTAATAGTCTAGAGTGGACAAATAGCATTCCACATTCATAGGTTTGTGTCAGAGATGAAAGTACCATTAGAATACTTGTTAGTAAAGAATGTCTTCAAAAGATGATTATGATAATTACATAGCTATGTAAACACATGTAGCTTAATCGGTATCTACATGCACTGTAATTGGCTCTACTGGTATTAATTTGTATATTTTCTGCACTGCTTTCATTTGTTAAAACCATGATCAACTTTTAAGAATAATTAAATGTTTTGTCTTTATTTATAGGCTACACTTATGAATAAAAATAAACATTTCTAAAGAAAGAAATGCATTATATTCTATTGCCAATATGTCAAGTAAGTGTTGAACGTGTCACTGCAGAGTTTGCAGGCTCTTGTATCCACATGGCTTTCCAACCACATACCAAAAACATACATGTTAAGTTAACTGGTGACTCAATGTTAGCACAATCTGTGAAAATGCGGGCCTAGTGACAGACTAGTGCCCTGTGCAAGTTTGGTTTCTGCTTTGTTACTGCTGACATAAGCCCTGATATGCTGCACCCCAGTGTTGGAATATGCACAAAAATGAGTTACCAAATGAATGAATGAAGTAATCAAATAATCTGGAATGTTTCTTCTTTCAGGTAGAACCTGCTGCCCATTCATTTGTCTCTTCTGAGCCTGAAGATTGTGACACGCTTCAGGAGAATCTGGAAGACAGAAAGTATCCAGGAGAAGTTACAACCTCCAGCTTTAAAATTAAATTCCAGGCAAAGGACAGCAAAAAGGAACTTCTGTTGTAAGCATTCAAAATAACTGTTCCATGCTATGAGAGTAAAATGTATAAATTAACAAAGAGCCTGTTATATGCAAAAAATAAGTGAAATCTTACTTTGTCATTTGCAAACCAGCTTTGCTACACTAGCCACCTGCATTATCACTTCTTTGTCACATCTTATAATGCTAAATGTGACAGAAGTCATTTCTAGATGCTTTCCTTAAATACTTCCGTTAGCTAATCTTATATAAAAAAGAGTTAACGTGTTGCTTCTTAGTGGAAATTCTGGGTTATGTTTTGGAAAAACATTCTGGTATCTGCTAAATTGTTAGTGTTCAAACAGCCACAATAGAAATTCTTTATAATTTTAATATATTGATTCATAAATTGTTAATTGCTATAGTTATGCTAAATCTTTACCACAACTAGAAAAGTGTATGTTTTACCAAGAGTAGTAAATATCTAACTTGTAAGATGATTGCTAGATTAAAAATCCTACTTTACCCCAGCCAAATGTCCTGAAACTGCTTCCCAAGTAAATGTGGAAGTGTTGCATTTGTTGATTTAAGTGGTTCACATATCAAGGATCTGTTTTACCTGATGCAAAGTGAACTTTTGTAGTCGACCTCTGTTGTTAACTGTTCACTTCAGAGACTTCTTGCAAAAAAATAAGTTATGGGATATGCCTTCACCAAATGCAAATTAATGACTATCAGAACAGTTGAAATAATAACGTTTGGAAAGCCAAACTTAAAAATGAATGTTTTTTCCAAGAAAATTATACCATTAAAATCTGAATCATTAGATTTAAATTCATTGAAATTTTTAAACTATTCATGTTTGAAAAATGTAAAAGATGTACATAGACAAATATTTTGAAAATATTATGCCTTTTAAACAGATGCCCAACACCTGGCTGTGATGGCAGTGGACATATCACAGGAAATTATGCATCACATCGCAGGTATTTTTATTTATTTTTTTAATCTGATAACTGAAATCTTAAATTAAGAATATTTTCACTTTCACTCTTTTGTTGTTTTGCTGTATTGTATAGCATTAAAGGAAAAAGGAATTTTATACTTACAGGTTGTTGCAAAAATAAAGTAATACAAACAGGTGAAAAAACAGTAAAATATGAGCAGACTGACTGTACCTGCCACATAGGAACAACAAGTCATAATTGGGAGATGGGAGCCTAAAGGTCTGCATCACTTACTAATAGATATAGGGACTTGATTTAGAATCCCAGCACATTCTCCGTATATTTTCATATTAGTTTTCACCCAAAAATATGGGCCTCAAAGTTACTTTCATTTGTTCCAGAATAAGTGAGTGTGGTTTCATGTGTGAGTGTGTCCTGTGATGGACTGGGATGCCATCCAGGGCTGGCTCTTGCTTTGCACCCATTAATGCTGGGAAGGACCACAGCCTCCTGCTAATCTTTAATGGAATAAGCAGGTATTGAAGATGAATGGAGGGATGGGCACAGATTTATATATACCATGTAAATACACACTAATGTACACATATTTTTAAATGAACTTTTCAGGTTTATAGTGGATTTGAAAGCAAGAAGTAATCTGTATTAGAGCAGGTGTGTTTTCTTGCATATTTCTTACAAATTGTTGCCTTAGTCATTTTGTGATGGAAGTATCCAAAATGTTCAACAAAGTAAACGCCTTAATAAATAATGAGTATAAACCTGAAAAGTATATGTTTGTGTAGTTTCCTGCTGCAACAGCAACACGGGTTTCCTTAGTGCAACATCAAACAGCAAATTCACAAAACCAGTATTAGCATGCTATCCTGCTTTCTGTTGCCCATTCTCTCCTTCTCTCTTGCTTTTCTATGACCTTCTCCCCTCCCAAACTGCTTGCTAGAAAACCACCAGAGACTCTGCTTACTTGCTGCCTTCCTTGTCTCTTACTGAAGTCCTTTCTCTTTCTCTTCCAGCTTGTCTGGTTGTCCTCTTGCTGACAAGAGTCTCAGATCCCTCATGGCTGCCCATTCTGCCGAGCTCAAGTATGTGTGTGCTGAACTGTTCTATACTTTACTTCAGCCTTTGGAATGTTAACCCCCTTTTGCTCCCGAAATCATGCATAAAGTAATGTTCTTCAAGCACTTGAATGGAAAGGGTATGAATGGCACACAGCTATGACAATGAACACATTTTTGTAAAGATTTAATTTGAAAGGCAGAAAATCATCGTATTAAAAATGACACTGAAAGTAAAGGAAATACTCAATCCAAATGCAGTTAAATTATCAATAGTAGCTTCTTAGAAGGAAGGTGCCTGCAAGTTGGTGTGAGAAGTTATCCAAGAAAAAAAAAAAAGACTTTTAAATATGGTCATAAATAAGTTGATTACCTTCAAGTCACTCCTTCAAAAGTCAAAATACATGTCGGAAAACATGCAATATGTATTTATTTTTTAATATCTGTAATATTATTACATAACTCCCATAGAAAAGATTGAGACCAAAGCAGTCATTAAACAAATAATACATGCAATGGCATCCATGACTGGTACAGTTTCTAAATATATTAGGCATCTTTCTCAGTGGCACATGTAAAAATGCTTATTAGTATTCCTCTTTTATATTATATTTTTTGTTGAAATAGCCAGTGTTTTAATCATTTTCAAATTTCTCAAACTTTTTTGTCTGAAATACTGCATCATAATTTAATGTAATTATTAAGATATTAGTAGTATCATGTCTGCTCATTTCTCTTTTAAAGGGTTTAACTAAGTGAAGGTTAAATGAGTACATGCAAAATAAATAACATGTAAATTGTATATGCAATATATAATTCTAATAGTTATTCGGGAATTTCATTTCCTTTTAGTACATGTATAAGATGAAACGTGATTAGCATGACCTTTTTAAACGTTCTTTATCAGACATAAAAATGTCAGTAAAGCAATACCAAGCACAATAATGGAATTCTTTATCAATGGCTTAGTTTTTGCATATTTTTCTACAGGTGCCCAACCCCTGGTTGTGATGGGTCTGGTCATATCACAGGAAATTACGCATCACACAGAAGGTGGATATTACATATTAAAAAAATAGTTGTTATCTTTTACCTGCAAATGTATATTTTGTTATTTACTGTATTCATGGATGTTAGAAACCTCATTCAAATGGAGGCAACAAAATTTAACTTACAAAACTGATGTTCATTACTTCATTTTACTGTACACATGAATTATTGGCTGCAATATTACATTTCATTTACATTTCCTGTATTGGATTTAGCATGGAATATATCACTACTTTGTCACTTGCATTTTGAGTGACTTCTCAAAGCAATCCTGCAAAATTAAAATAAACAGTAGGGCAAGTTTTAGATTCACGTACATGCATGCAAAAAAGCCAGAGGACGTTTAGTTTTTATTTATTTTTATTTTTTTTTTTGTATTTATTTGGCAACATTTTTTCAAGTGTTTTATCCCACTTCAAAACTATTTCCCTCTTTTTTCATAAGCCTATACTTTCTTTTTTCAGTCTGTCTGGGTGCCCTCGTGCCAAGAAAGGTGGAATAAAAACAACACCTACCAAGGATGACAAGGAGGACCCGGAGCTCTTAAAGTTCGTACTACAAAACAAATCAGTTTCAGCATTTTAGCGTTCTTGTTTTTTATAATCTATTAAAAATATATTTTTTATATATAATTATATATTTATATATTTTTTGATTTTTTTAATATATATTTAAATATTTTGTATATTTAGAAAAAAATTAGAAAAAAAAACCTATTGTGCAATACACGCAACGTAACAAATTTACATATTACAGCTTTAAATTTGACACATTAAATTCGAGGTTGGACATTGTTAACTAAATTTGAGTCTTAACCCATTTGTACATCTATGAAAAAGAAAACAGCATAGAATGTATTCAAACTAAATTTTAACAAGTGTTGAATTTCCACATTTTTTGGCTCAACAAGACATTTTCCTTTGTATACAGATGTCCAGTTCCGGGATGTGATGGCTTAGGTCACATTAGCGGGAAGTATGCATCCCACCGAAGTGCCTCAGGCTGCCCATTGGCTGCACGGAAACAGAAAGAAGGACTACTTAATGGTTCACCATTTTCTTGGAAAACCCTTAAAGCTGATGGACCAACTTGTCCTACTCCTGGGTGTGATGGTTCAGGTCATGCTAATGGCAGTTTCCTTACACACAGGAGGTAAGCCATACATACTGAATTCATAATTATTTTAGTAAGTAATATGGAACTAACATTTTACAATATTATTTTTCATGATCTCTAATTGTATTGTTTTCAATTATTTGCATTACATTTAAAAAAAACATATGTTATTTGTTTCATTATTTCTTCTAAGTTTGAGTATAACCTCTATAAAATAAAACTGACAGTTAATGCCCAGCTAATATAAACATATCTATGTATCCATCCAGTTCTGTCCTTTTTAACATAAATGCAAAAAGACAAAACTTGTTTCTATGATGAAACCAACATAGAAATGTAGTAATGCCTTTCAGATGTTAAATCCCATATGTGATACTTTTGACTAAAGAAAGGCCCTACATTACCATCAAAATATCACCAAAGAAATGAAACGTGTTAGTGTTAAAAAATCAAGATGAAGGTAATATAAATTAAGTAGACACAAAACAGTTTTTTTTTGCCATCTTGGAGAAGAATACAGGTGTTAATGTAAATGCTGCTAATGTTATTTCATGAATGTTAGCTAAACAACTCATTATAATGTTTTTGCTTTCAGTTTGTCAGGTTGCCCAAGAGCCTCTTTCTCCGTGAAGAAAGCAAAGTTTCTTGGGGATGATTATCTTACCACCAAATTCAGAGCAAGTGATGGTAAAGTAAAAGTCTTCACACTTTTGACCAAGCTAAAATATGTATGACTATCACGTTAAGCATGAAAGCTGTACCGAGGGCTAAGTGCTAATATTAAACAGTTTTCTATTCTGTTCAGTAAATTTGAGATACATATACTTACACTTTTTATAGTTTAAAATATAACAGGAAAAAAACAGAGAACACGTGCTACAACACTCATGACAGTGATTTCTAAAGTGTGATTAGTGCATAATATTTATAGAGTGTCTCACACATGTGCTTAGGGGACAGTTAAGGGCTCTGGTGCTTCTATTTCACTCACCTGGACCTAGAGAGCCTGGATGTAAGTGGCCATTGCCTGTATAATCGCAGCCATGTCTTGTTGCGCTGTCATTTCTCTACCTGTTTGGAATCCTGCCGACTATGACACTGTAAGAACACAAAATGTTGGCGTACCCATGGGCAAACTCCATATAACTGAATGTCAAAAATAAAAAAATGAGATTCAGTAGTGTTAAAGTAACATCTTTTCAGAAACGAGTCTGTTATTGAACTGACTCGAAGATGGCAGAGCTTCTGGTTATGATGGTTTCCAGCAGGATGAGGTGGGTCCAGACGGATGGACATTACAAATCACATCAGTGGTGGAAAAGCTGTCAATTTTCTGGCCTACAGAAGGAGGAAAAGAGAAGGGGTTATCACACAGTGCCAAACCCTGGAGTAGAGGAGAAATACCATCACCAGGGCCCTTAAACTGTCCCCTAAATGCACACGCGTGAAAAGAGGTATTGTAAGAAATGTATAAACTATGCGTAGGAGACACTAAGTGAATAGAACATGGAATCTATTACTACAGTCATCTAGCTAAACATTTTATCTTGTTAGATGACAAAATCAGTTTTACTGATCATATCTGTGAACATACAGTATGATAGACACAGCCTTGTTGTAGGCATGAAAAGACACAGCTATAATAGTTTATATCAACGAAGAACAGCTGATACAGTGGCTGGGAGTTAAGATTATGCCTGATTCATTTTCTTTATTTTTTAATTCCTTTTTTAGCCTTAAACATGCAAAGATAATTATTCAGAAACTAATATGCTACCAGCTGTGATGACACAGCATCAGGAAATGTATCAGGATTACACACAGCCAAACACAGACATTTCCTAGATATTGTAAGGTTACTCACACAAGTCCCTGGGAGAAATTATATAAAATTTATACTTGCAATTTTAGAATATTGATGACTAAAGTAATATTGCAGTAAGCTTACAGTATATCATATCTGTATTATTACACCCAATGCACTGAACCAACTTCACAAACTTGAACTGGATTCTTTAAAGAAGTAAACATCATAGACAGACAGACAGACACTATGAACACATACCAGAATGACTAATAAGAGAGAAAACGTCTGACTTAGCAGTCACAGTGAGGCATTATACAGGTGTATTGCCATTGGTATAAAGGAGCCCCAGTAGCATTTCCTGACGCACCCTTGCTAAATAATTCATTGGCTGAATGTACTCATTGTCAGAGTTTCAGACATCATGTGCAGTGAGTGTTCAAATGATGCTCTCTAACTAATATATACATGGATGCCCTATTATAGAGCCAGGATCTATAATGATCAGAGTATAATTCACATTAAGCTTCACCACAGAACACCAAGAAAAAAAATATTTAGATTTTTTATTAGTATCAGGTCGTGATCATTCTCCCATTTATGTATATTTCAGTCAACACTTGATAAATTAGGGGAATCAACTGGTTTGTGGATGAACTTTAGTGAAAAAACAATTGTACAGTATAGTGCAGTACTAATTAACAGCTGATACATCATGTCTACTTTACTGAGCCTACCGTTGGCCATCATGTGACATGTCTACCATAAAGATACAGTTACAGTGTTAATCTTCACTTGTAATGAGATCAAAGATAATGTTTATTTCACAGAAACAAAAAAAAAATCAAAATATTAACTGCAGAAGGTATGGGTCATAATGATGCAATAGACGAAAGATTTCCTAAACCTTTTAAAATGGGAACAATACAGTCCAGGTGGTGGAAATTTTATTTTAATTTCTGGAAAATGAAATTTCAACTTTCTGCAGTTGTCTGCTATCTAGAGTCATGAGGAATACAAGTACACAAGTAAAATGAAAGATCTTCCTACACTGTCTTTTCTCTGGGCACTAACTTTTCAGGCCTCCACTTAATTCTGTGGTGATTAGTGGAGGCCTCCTTAAGCTACTCGCACTTTTTTATCCAAGCAGTCACAACAATAAAAATGTTATGAATACATATGAGTCTCTGACAAGAAAGAAATTCAACAGCAATATCACTAGTGCTAAATTAACAAACAGCGTATAGATAGAAACACTCATTCCATAGAAATTCAAAAGCCGAATCACTGGTCCTAAATTAATGCATAGTGTATAGAAAGCAACACTCATTCCATAAACACTTTAAAAGTTTACTTTAATATTATAAGAGTTTGTTTAAAACTGGTCATTTTGTTGTTAAAAGGTACATAAATTTAAGGTGGCATGCAAGCAACTTCCAATAAAGTTATTTGTAGGACTAAATGATCAGCCTGTAATTTATGCAACTGAAACTCCTCCCAGTTGGACAAAACACCACACATACAGCGTTAGTAGAACGTGCAACTGGGAATTTTACTGTATTCTGTACATGTGGCAAAGCTACTATTACTATTACTACATTCAACTTTTCCTCTGCCATCTTCTAGTATGTTTTAATGTAAGATGTTCCAATCAGCTTCACCTGATCATGGACCTTCCCTTTGAACACACTACTTCTCACTACTGTTGATTGGATGGTTTAAGTGAACTTCCGGGATCAGTTACTTGCAACTTGGAGAAGCAGGGAGGAAGGTCAAACTTGATTGATGAGCCATATCAAAATGTGAACAAGTTTCTGTCAATGAAAAAAGCTGAAAGTTATTTTTTTCACCCAACACACACCTACAGGCTGATCATTTTTTTCTTTGCCTAAGTAAGCATGTAAAAACACTACAATTATGTTTAATTTTTTTTTACTTTAGTTTAACTTTGTCATTACTATTTTTATATTTGTGTTTGTAGTGCTTGACAATGATGAAGACATCAAACAATTAAACAAGGAGATCAGTGAGCTTAATGAGTCTAATACTGAGATTGAAGCTGACATGGTTAATTTGCAAACACAGGTGAGATATATTGCTTACCCATCTTGAAAATTTCAGTTGGATTTTTATTATTACCTTTATAGTACTGTATACCTTTTTTCACCTAAAATTCTACCATAACTGCTGTTCCGATGTATGATTAATTATTTTATTGGGAATCACTGCTTGTTTTGAAAATATTGTGATACTGTACATGTGTTAAGAGTAAAGTCATAATATAGTTGTTAATACGTCTAGATAGTATAAATGTGGGCGGCACGGTGGTGCAGTGGTAGCACTGCTGCCTCGCAGTTAGGAGACCTGGGTTTACTTCCCGGGTCCTCCCTGTGTGGAGTTTGCATGTTCTCCCTGTGTCTGTGTGGGTTTCCTCCGGGCGCTCCGGTTTCCTCCCACAGTCCAAAGACATGCAGGTTAGGTGGACTGGAGATTCTAAATTGGCCCTAGTGTGTGCTTGGTGTGTGGGTGTGTTTGTGTGTGTCCTGCGGTGGGTTGGCACCCTGCCCAGGATTGGTTCCTGCCTTGTGCCCTGTGTTGGCTGGGATTGGCTCCAGCAGACCCCCGTGACCCTGTGTTCGGATTCAGCGGGTTGGAAAATGGATGGATAGATAGTATAAATGTAATAAAGTTTAAGAAAACTGTATATGTAATACAAGTTTTTTAAGAGGTATTGAGAGCAGTACTTAATAAACCAGTTTTGAAAATAATCTTTAGGGCTGGTGTTGCTATAATGAGTTTAATTTAAAATATTCCACAGCACATTTGCATTGGATTACTTTGTTACTGTGTGTGATCTACTGTAGTTACAGCCTCTATGTGTGATTTACTAATAACAAATATTGTAATATACCAAAATAAAAATGTACAGTGTAATGTCTGCATTTGTATTTTACATACAAAAAATTCAACTGTAGCAGTTGCACAATATTTTAAAAGGAACACTTAAGAGAATAATTTTACAATAGGTACATTTATTTTGGCACAATTAAAGATAATAACCTAGGAAGGCATGAAATGAATTCATTTTCACAAATGCACATGACCACAGTTTTTATCACTAATGTCAATCAATGGATATCTTTAAACTAGAATTAGTGGTGCTGAAAGATCTAAAAGGACTGACTAAAAGTAATCAATTGTATAGTATCAGGCTCACAAGAAGTGAATTCATTCATAAAAATGCCCAGTTTTTAAAGTAAATCACTGCAATCATTTTTCAATAAAATATTGTTTATATAGCAGCAAGTTAAGAGATATGCTATTGCTATGTTGTTACATTCAGTGCTCTTCACAAATATTAGCAAGCCTTGGCAAATAAAGGTAAAACAGGCTGTGAAAATGTCTTTATTGTTTATGCTTTTGACCTTATTATTAATGAAGTGAAATAATTGAAAGGAAAAAGAAATTCTCATCATAAAACAAATATTTTTCTCGGATATATGTGTGCCACAATTATTGGTACCCCTTCATTTAAAACTTTGTGTAACATCCCCTTTGCCAACATAACAGCTTTGGGTCTTCTCTTATAATAGTTAAGGAGGCTGGAGAACACATGGTAAGGGATCTGATTTCCTGCAAGCAGAATCTCTCTAGACTAGATCATAAGGTCCAAGCGTGAGGACTCTCCTCTTCATCTAATCCCAGTATTTTCAATGGGGTGTGAAGTGTAGTGGCCCGGACACACACAGGCGGACACCGTTTTATCCATCACACCACGTTTATTTACACTATTTACAAGGATTATAAAATCCAAGTGCACCACCACCAAACTCCCCGAAGTCTAGGCTCACAACAGCCACTGTCTTCCCAAGTCCAGGCTCTCACTAGCCACTTTCTTGTCCCACAACACACTCGGGCCTCTCTTTGCCTCCTCTGCCTTGGCCTCCTCCTCACCCGACTCCAGCCTTGATTGCCGGGCGGCGGCTCCTTTAAGTAGGTGGCTAATTGGTAACCACACCCAGCCACCTGCCACAGGGGTTTAGGTCAGGATACTGGGATGACTATTGCAAAAAATTGATTCTGAACCATGTTAATGATTCTGACATGTTCTTTAGATCATTATCCGGATGGACATTCCAACTATTGCTCAATTTAAGCTTGCTGGCAGGAATAGTCATGCACTGTTTTAATATCTGCTAATTCTTGGGAGTCCATATACCATAAGTGCTTCCTGGGCCTTTGACAGAAAAACAGCCCCACAACATCAAAGATTCAACATCATAATTTACAGTGAAGATGAGGAACCTTTTTGCACACCTATCATTCCCTCTGGTGTTTGTTGCTAAAACGTCCCAGTAACATTTCACAAACTGTAGAACTTCTAGTTGTGTAAGTGGCATCTGATTGTAGTTTTAGAGACTTTATGACCACAAGACCCAGGTAACATCTGCAGTTTTCTAGCTGTGATCCATGAAGATTCTGTGGCAACTCAAGCCACCATCCTCCTCAGTGTAAGAGGGGTCAGTATACGTGTCCTCTTCCTTGCAGATTCTTAACACAACCAGATGCTTTAAAGTTACTAATTACTGCCCTGATAGTGAAAAAGGACATTTTTGGCCACTTAGCTATTGTCTGATGTGTGCAGCAAAACAACATTTTCTTGCATATCACTACTCTGTTCTCCATTCTTGCCCATTGTGTTAATTAAAGGTTTTATTTATGTTATCATGTTGAAAGAAAGATCAAGATGATAGACAATAAAGATATGTTTTTCTCAGCTCATTTTGATTTTTATTTACCAAGGATGCCTATATTATCATTATTATTACTTTATTTATAGAGTACTTTTAAAGCAATATGCACAAAGTACTTTCCAACAAAAAAACAATTACAATATTTCATATAAAATTAGAAAAATAACCAAAAAGGAAATAAAATTAGCAAGCCATCATAATGAACAAATAAATAAATAAAACACATGATAAAAGGATATAAAAATAAACTAACAACAAAGAAATGCTTGTCTAAAATATGTTTTTTAATCAAGATTTAAAAGTAGTTACAGAATTAATATCAAGGGTGAGGCCTTTGACAGTTTGGGGCCCATAACAGAGAAGGCTCTATCTAACCCCAATAATAGTGGAGGACACCACTGTATATGTGCGCACACATATCTTTTTTCATGAGTATGTGAGAATTGAATTTCTGAAGGTATATTTAGTATGCTAGGGCATCATTCAGTAATGTTTTGTAATGTATAATTCCTGAGACATTCTTGTCAGCTGAAATGGCAACTCTAAATTGGCCCAATTTAATTGTATTTATTGGTTTTGTATGAGTAAATTTAACCTGTAATGGACTGGTGCTGTGGTCCATGGTGGGCTCCTTCCTCTTCTCTGAAATGCTGGATTCAACAGTTATATAATGTTTAGGTGAACACAGTGCTTGCAGTGGGCCAGTACTCACCAGTATGTAGTTCTGACACCTCTTCCAATTTTTAATAAGAGTGGCAGCAATTTTTCTTAGTTTGGCCGTATGCTATTCCCACGGTGCTCAAAGTTTCAAGGGTTTCCTCTCCCCCTCTCAAACTCCGCTGTGAACAAGTGCTACTATATTGCCATAAACTGAGTATTGCAAATAATTTGGTTCCACTTGAAGCACTGGATGAACCAAATATTGCAGCATGGTATCATTTTACACAGCAAACCTGAAACTTATCCTTCATTACTGGCTTAATTAGAGGAAGCAAGATTTGTCAGATTTCCTTCCTCTTCTCCATTCTAATAGGCTTTAGTGCCTGTTTCTAACAATCTTTATATTCTAAATATATATGTGGCTCTGGACTACCTTTATTTGTGTTTATATACATAGTATATTCAAATACAATTTTTATTTTTTATCTTATTCTAATTAGATTTCATCCATGGAAAAAAATCTTAAGAATATTGAAGAGGAGAATAAAATTATAGAAGAGCAGAATGAGGCATTGTTTATGGAGCTGTCAGGATTAAGCCGTGCCCTCATTCGCAGCCTAGCTAACATTCGCCTTCCACACATGGTAAGAAATACTTTGGTTTCTTTAAGGTTTAATCTTATTATTTTGTTATTGATCTGGGGATGATTTAAATCACACCATAAATATATGACTAACAGAGTAATCAAATCATCATATCATTTATATTGTTGGAAAATAATGTTTTATTTGTAATTGAAGCAAGTACGTTATTAACATTTTGAATGATGTCATGTTTTTTAAGGCAAAGGATTGGTGTCCTTTAAGTTTGTCTATAAACTGTACATTCTATGATAATGTATAGATTTTGTTATTTAACTCATGTCTGAATATCATTCATTACACATTTTTAGAAAACTTTGCTTAAGTCATCAACAACCAGGTGGTCATTTTAATTAACAATAAGGAGAAGTTCTGAGTTGTGATGATGGTAGCAATCAAACATACAAACCTTCTACATTTATCAAGTAAATGATCTTTTTAATCCTTAAAAAACAGAATTATTGTATGCACTAATAAACACTAGTAATAAACATCAGCCATGGCCGGTTCATAAGGAGGTGATTCACAACCTCTGTAGCATTTGAGTGTTGATATAATTGTATTAGTTTGATGTTCTTTTAACAGACAAACACCATATCTGGCTTGTTAAATAATAAATATTAAAATGCCATAGTAAATGGGTAAATACACTATAAATGAAATTCTCTGTTGTGTGACAAGTGTAAAATGTGTAAAATTGCTACGTAGGTTATGTGAGATGTATTGGGTAATCTACATGGCTTACACCAGGGGTGTCCAACTCCAATCCTGGAGGGCAACAGTGACTGCAGATTTTCATTCTAACCCTTTAATTAATTAGTGACCCGTTTTTGCTGCTAATTAACGTCTTTGCCTTAATTTCAATTGATTTGCTATTTAACGCTCAAATCCCTTAATTGTTTCTTTTATCTTTAATTAGCAGCCAAACAATAATGAGATATAAAACATGCCAACACATGACTAGTTAACCTGTGTCCACCATGTAATATCTGAATATAAAGAAAGGTGAAGTTCTTAGTAATGTTGGTCTTATCAGGTCCACAAAACATTTTGGAGAAAATCAACTGTTTAGGAAATGTCAGCGGTAGCAGAATGAGAGCACCAACAAGCTAAGAAATGAAATGGCAGATTTAATTAACAACAAGAATTGGCTTCTAATTAAGAAATTGGTTGGAGTGAAATTGATTGGAGCTTGAGGCCCCAACTTAGCTGGTCAATTGTTGGCTAATTTCAGGTGTCATTTTTGTTTGGCTGCCTTTTGAGGAATAAAGAATCAATTCAGAGGACTGAGTCTTAAGAACACATGGTAATTAAAATGAAGGGGAAAGAAGTTAATTAACAGCAGAAATTGGTCACTGATGAAGAAAATGGCAGAAAGGAAATCATGTAGCCCACCAGGATCAGATTTGGACACCCCTGGCTTAAACATTGTAAACTACAGGGTGGTCCAGATCTACTGTAATTATGCAGATCCAGATCGTCCGCATGACTTTGATTTATGTGGGGACAATTCCAGTTTGGCACGAAGACAATTCTTCATGTCGTCAGTTCGCACACTTCTCGATGGTCCAGGATTTTTCGGGTGATTTTCTATGTAATAAACTTAACAAGTTCTAGCGTAATGAAAATTGCATAATTAGATGTGGACCACCCTATACAAATTAATCACATGTTTTAACAGCTAGTGTGAGATTCTGATTTGATTTTATATACTTTATGAATCCCCAAGGATAATTATAATTTCAGAATAAAATGAACTAGAATACGTTCATCTAAGTGACTGCTGCATTACATGCAATGCGTTCACCTTTTTCATATTTAGCCTGTGCATTTTTTAACATCAAATATAGACCTGACATCTGAAAATTCACAATTTTGTTGTAACAAATAAAGAGTTTCTCAGGTTAAATGAATTGCTTTAATGTTTTAGGTATATGTCATCAAATTAAAATAAGTTTTCTTGCTATTTGGTAATTCTAAATTTAAACTTTTTCATCAGGAGCCAATCACTGAGCAGAATTTTGATGCCTATGTGAACACGTTGACAGATATGTACACGAATAAGGAATGCTACCAGAACCCGGAGAATAAAGCCCTACTGGAGTCCATAAAACAGGCTGTGAAGGGTATTAAAGTTTAAAAGAAGGAAGAACTAACTTTTAAATAGAAAACGTAAAGGGCATTCAGGTTTATAATGGCAATGTACTTCTTCCCAGGGAGCATTCACACAAAACCAGGACCAAATACCTAACCCTTTGGCAGCTGGGTTTGTTTATACAAAGTGAATCAGAACCAAATTATGGTATTTTTTTCCCCCAGCACTTCATCGGAATACAAATGGAAAAGAAAGTGAGGGAGAAATGTTGTGACACATGGTCATAATATGTAGCAAAGGAATTGAAATACAAATTTTGCATACAGTCTGTGTGAATTCTAACCAAAGGCTACTAGCTATTTAAACAGTAAGTCACAAAAATGAGAAAATGATAAACTTTCGTCGGTCTTTTGATTTTCACATCTGCTTTGAGTTTTGAGGGACACCTAAATAGGAAAGCAGAAAGAAGCAGCTGGATCTTTGTTGGATGTATGTTGCAATAGATTACGATTGCAGAGAAGGACATTTTGCACACCAGTGAAGAGTTGTACTCTTGTATGATACGCATGTGAATTAACTGGGCATTGAATTAACTGGGTTCTGTAAGAAACGAGAAAAGCTTCTTAGACTTATCATGTTGCAGTTGAGAAAACACCCTTCACCTCAAACTGCTTCTGACAACGGTACAACATTCCCTGCCTCATCAGCTGAGTTTTATACGAGAAACAAAACCCTGTAAGAGCACCAAGGACACAAGTGATAATACTTTTGGTATTCTCCTTAAAGTAACAAATCTATTATGTAAATACATTCATCTAGTTCTATTTATAGTATTTATGAAAATAGAAATTGCACTTCATTTCAATAAATAGTTTGTAGTTCATCTATTACTGTTATATAAATTTATTTAATTTTGAATCTGAAAAGTGTAAAATGTAATTTATTCCCAATATTTTAAGTTAACTTTGCTTATTTATTTAACCTTCGCTATTTATTAATTTTTGTAAAACAAAGTGCAACTCAACCAGTAAATGCTGTTAAATCACCATTTTAAAGTGAAACTTTAAATCATCCTTTAAAAAATATATATATATATAAATCACCAATAATGAATTATTTTATATATTTTATTATTTATTTTCAAAATGGGATTTTTTTTTACTTGTTTTTTTAAGTGCAAATATTTTATAACTGAAAAGTTTTTGATAATTTTTTAGAAGTTCATTTTTTGTTAATAATTTGCTTATTTGCTTTTCTGATTGTTTGATGTTTTATTTTTTGATTTTACTTGGTTTCATTTCTTCAGAAAAAAAAGTATTTCTAAAATACCCATGACCACTAAATTGAAATTATGTATTTATTATTTATTTAATATTTAAAAAAATAATGTGATACTGTATATTTATTTTGTAATGTCTTTGTGTAACTGTGATGACTCCGTACGTTTAGTCTTAATCATTTGTTCATAGTTAAATAAAAAAAAGAAAAATCATGATTTAAGTGATAAATACAACAAAGTGTGTGATTATAGTATTTTAATAAAATACCAGCAGTTCTTCCTTTCTAGATGTAAATTATGTTTTACATCATGGAGCTCATTTGTGCTGATATTTTCCCTAAGCAAAAAATTTTGGTTTGCAAAAGAAACCTTTAGGCTGGTAAAATGTAATCGGGGTTATCTGTGTCTTGCTTCTGACCCTAATATCATGAAAGGTGGATGATGGCTGTGCAAAATATTTTCTGAAATTCCACTTTGATTCTTTTTTTTTTTTTTTTTTTGTGGTTTTAGAAAGGCACAAGAATGACATTGCTCCTCTTCATACAGTTATTCGGGGAAAAACACACACAGACACTCATACACTTACACTTAAAAAAAAAACAAGCAAGAAAACTTTTAGTAATGGTAGATGCCCACTAAATTAATAACATTCTGCACCCGTTTGGCCTTATTTTTTGGTTTTTTTTAATCCACAAAGTGCCACTGCTCTCCAATTATCAAATGACTCTTAACTAACCTTTCCCCTTCCACTGGCTAGTGGAAGAATAAATGTTGATTGTTAGGAATATCTTTTCTTGCCTAAATGGCCATTAATAAAATATGAAACTTGTGTAATAAATATACATACAAATATATATATATTTTATTTCGATGTTAATTGCTTTGTCCTCAGCTGCTGTGTAGTTGCTCAGCGAAAGTAAACGTTACCATAAAATTATGACCATTTCCCTACTAGTAAGACCTTGTGAACTGTGGATTTATGCATTCCAATAATGGTAGAAAAATAACATAACAAATGAATTATTTGTTTTGGTCTGTAAAAATTCAATTAAATGTCCTGTATGTTGTAATTAGGGATTTTTGAACAGTATCATATAGTCCAAAAGTAGATTTGTGTTTTGCTGACTATAAGAGTGCCTGCTTTTATATGGCATATCTGTAAAATTTAGCTTTGAATAGACCTGTCCAGTTCTGTGCATTTCAGAGCCATTTGATGTTATTTAAATGTGCTGAAATGTCCAAGTTATATTATCTGTCATTAGAAAGAAAGAAGGAAAGAAAGAAAGAAAGAAATTTGTTATTGTTAGGACTGAAACATTTTAAAGCAATGGAAGAAATGTCTAATATTTTCATTGGCTTTTAAAGCAGAATATTATGTTTAATATAAGACAATAAAGCTTTGCTGAAATTCCAACCAGCTATACTATTTCTGAATCTACTTAGCATTTGAGGGAGGTTCACAATATGATTAACTGGTAATGTTTGCATAAATTCAGATTTCTACAACTTGTGCTTTCCTTAAATATTTCCTCACTGACTAGTCATTAAAGAATTATTCAATACTGCTGTCCAAGTAATTTGCTGCATTGAGCTTGTAACCAGGCCCAAGATGGCCTTCAGTAATATATGGCGATAGTGAAGGCCCATAATGCATTTCAAACTCATGAATTTTCATTTGTACATAACAGGCTGCCTACTACATTTTGACTATGGATGCAATTTGTAGAAAGGCAAAACCCCACAGTGATCATACAAGGAAAATAACTCTGGACACGTAAAAAGCTGGAATAAAAAGGTCAAGCTTGAAAAAATGGTGTAGATAGCTAAGATTTATAGTTTGATGTAGGATTTAAAAAGGAATCTTTAGAATGTTGAGTGTATCATTTGTTATCCTAAACAGAACTGTGTAGGATTCTCCAATGAAAGCTTAAGTTAGGTAACCCCATTTACATTTTGATAGAACATACATTACTTTTTTATGTTGTTACATAATAATATTTATTTCTTGGATCCTTATTTTCTTCATTACAGCAAAGCAACATGTACATTGTGGTTGATTGTAGGTTTATTCATGTTGACAGAATCTATCAAATTGTTTGCTTGCTAAGAGATAGCACTGATCATAGGGATAGTCTGGGAAATGGTCTTTGAAGCTAACAATAAAAATATCACTGCCCTAAAAGAAGCGCCTGATTCTACAAACTAGAGCTGTCGTTAGCCTGTAGAAAGGACACTTTCGCGCAAATATACAGCTTTTCTGTATCACTATCTTGGAGACAAGTCCACAGATGCTTTTACTTTCTAATTCAGCTCATAAAACCACTGTGATTTTCAAGTGTAGGTAAAGTCGGTATAAAGTTGTATTTTAGAATAGATTACCATATCAATGTTAATGGGAATTAGGCCATACGCTTTTTTTTTTTTATATGACTTTAGGTTTGATTTTGCAATAAGAATGCCAGTAGGCTGGAGTGATTGCTGGCCAATTAAGTTACTCATAATAAAGTAAACACATGTAACTGTTACTTGGAACATGTTTGTGTTTTCAGAAGAATTATTGGTAAATAATTAATAACTTCTCACTCTTTTCATTTTTTATTCTAAGACTAATGCCTTAGTTCAGGGGTGGGCAACACTAAAGAGATGATAGCAAACAAAAAAAAAAACTCTTTTGCAGCACAAAGGCAGCAAAAACGACATCACAAATCACAACTGCATCGATCAAATTATAAATATTACTGCGCTTGTGGATCCACGTTTCAATTGGATTCACTTTAATGTGCAGTCTTGTTTTGTACAGAATTTTGGTTTGGACCAGCCAACCAAAGTCTAGACTTCATGTACATAAAATTCACTTGTTACTTGTTCATGGAATTGATATTGCTTCAAAGTTAAGTTTTATGAGTTTAATGCTGTGAGTGCCTCACGTTCAGTATTACATACTGGTCCACACCCAGCACATTTGGGACGTTTAACTGTTTCCTGAAAAGGCTGTCAACATGAGCTAAGACTCAAAAGAGAACTCTGGAAATGGATTGTTCTTTTACTTTATCTGTAAATACAAGCAAATAAAACGCAAAAATAGCTATACAGACAGCTACCAGCTCAGCAAATTAAGCATTACAGTTTTGAAAGGAGCTAATGACGCATGTTGCCCACCCCTGCCTTATTTCCCTTAGAAAGCGTGATAGCGTAGTTACTGATTTTTCAAAAGAAACCAAGAAAGGCATGCATTTTTGGTAGGCTGGTACTTTCTAAGCTGATAAAACCAAAATTCACAAGTAGGTACTGTAGCTTAAATCTGTTTAGTTTTATCACTTGTGCCTTTCTTACATCAACATAAAAAGGCAAGAAGGATACCGTATGTGTTGTTTACATTTGGGAACTGGGTTCAAATATAACTCAGGATGATGCAATGGAAAAGTCAAACCCTGTTTAGTTAGGGTGTCAAAATAAAAAAAAATAAAATAAAAAAATGAACTGCATTGCTGCTAGAAGTGCAAAGAATAGACAGGAATATAATTATGACTGATTAATGTGTTTTCGTAACATTTTCATTTAAATGCTGAAGATTAAAAAAAAAAAAAAAAAAAAATTTTGATTTTATATGATGATTCAGGTACCAAACTGCATTTATAGTTCTTATTTTAAGAAAATGAAATAATGCACAGATTCAGGGCATTATTAAACTTGAGTCAAATACTCTGTAAAATTTGTACTAAAGAGCATTGTTATTGTTATTGTAAAAACAATTTACTTACATGCAGAATATGTATAAATAAATATAAATATATAATATATGTATACTGTTAGGGCTTGTTCTGTCAAGCACTAAATTTTTATGAAGGTGAGATATTTTGTACCAGTGATTATTTAGATAACCTTTAGAATATCAAAAAAATTACTTCCGCCAATATTGGTACGATACTTCCACAAACGATGTTAAAATTTTGTCAAAGATTGACTTTTTTTTGTTGTTGTTTTTCCTCCCAGCTGAGAATTTTTTAACACAGGTCAAGCCCTGGCAGTATTCTTGCCATCACTGTTTTTAAAGTGAGCACTGTAGAGCCACATCGTGTTTGAAGTAATGTTTGTAAATCTGTATGTCTGTATCAGTGTTAAAAAGATGGAAGCCGATGTTGGAAAGTTCATGAACTGTGATCCATTTTTATGTTGGCAAAATAAAAATATAAAAAAAAACCCAGTGTTCCTATTTGTTCTTCTTTCTCTCTTTTCAACATACAGCAGGTAAATAATAGCCATACATGTAACTGCTAACTGTGCCTAACACTTTGAGAATTTAAAAAATCAGTTCATAAAATAATTTCATTTTTTTTAAAGAAAAATGATTGTTTTGTCTTATCCGAAACCAGTTATTACCTAACAGGGCTGAAGGTGCTGGTGCCTCTGCCAGCAGTGTGGGGCAATGGGCAGGAACAAGCCAGGCCAGCACGAGTCCCATTCTTGCATCCCAGCTCTTTAAATGTGCACCACACAGAGACAGAGACTGGGTCGGGATCTGAGCCCACAGAGCTGAGACATCAAGGCTAACAACTGTGATATAACCCTACCTTACGGTGAAAGAGCACAGGCTTTCAACCAAACAGTCGCCGTAAGAACACAGTGTACAGAAAAATGTAATTAGATTCTCCGAGATCGTCCTCTTAAACCACTTAAAACTGAGCAGAATCTTTTCATAGATCCTGACTAACAGCTGCCGTGGCTTCAATTATATTCACAGCAGTCACATCATTTTGATAATTAATTTATTCTTAACTTTCATCCAAGCTCCTTCTTACAGCACACATACGTTATACAAGATAGTTTGCTTGTAGCAGCAGGTGATTTATTTTTAATAAATACATTTGGAGTAATGCCTGGACATGCTCCTTTAGCACACGAGAGGATGACAATATTACAATCTGATGTGCCTAACTAAGTATATTAACCTCAAGCATATCTTCTAAACCCATGTGAATAAAAAATTCCAAAGTTGCCCTTTTGATTAAATAAAAGTTGCTTAAAACATTAATGTATTCATCAGCCAGGGGGTGACAGATGGGAGCTGAGCTAAATCTTTCATAAAAGAGCTTCTCTCACAGCAGGAATTCTGGCTTCCAAACTCCACACTAATCTCCTAACGTATACATCAGTTTAGGACCACTAGTTTGACAAAAACAACTACAGCTAACTTTTAAAAACCCCACACTTAAGTTGTTCCTCTGGAGTAGTTTTCAAGGGCCGTAATCAAACATGCAGTTTATTTGTCATCGAATACAACTACCTAATTTTCGGCTACTTTAGCATGATAAATAGAAAGTGTCACTAATCTTGTCCTCAGGAAGAATAAACCTGAGGACCTTCTACCAAAGCTGTAGTGTCTGCATGATGACTCTTGTTATACAGCTAATATTATTTAGTCTTTAAAAAATCCACAGGCTTAACCAACTTAGTGTTCAGTGGCAGCCAAAAAAAGTTGTAGCCGAAAGGGAATTTAGAAGTATCCCAAACATAACATTTATTTTACAAAAAAGTGACCAATGAAGGGTTATTCAATATTTACAATCCACAAATGCTAAATATGTTGTTGTTTTGCTAAATTGTATATCCACTATGCATTCCTGAAAACGTGCACAATAACCTTTGTTGAAAATCATTGAGGAGAACCTCTTTTAATTTGTACCTCCAGAATGTTCAAATAAATTCATAGTTTGACACTTTTTGTATTAGATAAGCGAAGGGAGATGCAGTGCTTGGCAACGCTGTAATGAAATAAGTGGTTTTAAATAAACATACTGAAAAGTCTATCCGTCTTGATTTTATATAGCACCTGCACCCATCATGGAGACAACATCATAAGGTACTTAATAATTTCAAAATTGAAACGTTAAATAGAAAACCTTTCAACACATTACAAACTAAACACTAAATGCAAATTGCCTTTCTTAGTTAAATTTCTTATTGCAGTTCAATTAATAAACCTGCATGATGGACTGAATCCAAAATTACGGTACCATTTATGTGAGTCTGCATGGTATGCAAAATGAAACTTCATCCATCTTCTAAATATATTTTTTTATTACAGGATTTTAAGAAGTCAGCACCAATCCTGGCAGCACTGGGTACAAAGCAAAATTCAAACCTAGAAAGAACAAAAGTCCTTTGAAAGACACCTTTACACGTTCTGGATCAATTTGCACTCAATAATTTACCTCACAGGAATGTCTTTTGGAAGTGGGAGGAATGTTAAGCTCTCCAAAGTAACCCTTTTCATTGAAGTTTGAATGTGCCAATTACGCTGAGGACTGAACCCAGATGTTTAGGAGAGTGACACAGCACTGTGCCGCCATAAGAAATTTAACAAATGAAGAGACCGTTCATCCCATCAGGCTTGTTTGTTCAGTTAATAGCTAAGCTGTCCCAATATCTCCTCCAGATACTTCTTGAAGGTTGTCAAAGCTTTTACTTCAATTACAGGTCTCAGTAGTTTGTCCCAGATTCCCACGACTTTTTGCATCAAGAGGTCATTCCTGCCTTCTGTCCAAAATACACCTCCCCTCAATTTCTGCTGGTGTCCTCGAGTACGTGATTCAACATTAAACTGAAGTAGTAGGGCATTGTACCGTGTTAGCCATTATGGATGCAATGAGAAGTCAAGCAAAATGACACCTTTTTTTGGCTATCTAGAAACATTACAATATGCAAGCTTTCGAGGCAATTCAACCCCCTTCTTCAGTCAGGATGTAATTAATCAATGAATTCTGCTCGATCTGCTTCATGAATGCCTTTGAGAATTTGGAAGACCGGGATTAGGTTCCCAAGTAGTCTCCTCTGTTTGACACTAAACAGGTTAATCTCTGAGTCCGTTTTAAGTCATGGGATGCACTTGGTTGCTCTCCTCTGCACAGCTTCCAGTGCTGCTATGTCTTTCTTGTAGTGTGGTGACGAGAATTGCACACAATACTGTAGATGTGGTCTTGCCAGTTCATTTTAAAGTCTGAGCATAACGTCCCTTCATTTATATTCAACAATTTTTATGATATAACTTAATTTTGAATTTGCCTTTGTTGTAGCCGACCCGGACACAGACAGGCAGACATATCACCCACAACACGTTTATTAACAGTCCTTATTATTTACAAAGTGCCACACAAACCCCTACAAGTCCCCAAAAGTTCTGGCCAACACACAACGCCTTCTCTTCCTTCAGGCTGCCTCCTTGCCTCCTCCATAGACCTTGTCCTCTTCCACCCAACTCTAGCCATTGCATGAAGGGAGGCGGCTTCTTTTATATTCACCCGGATGTGCTCCAGGTGCTTCCCAGCAATCTTCTACCAGCACTCCCCAGTGTTGCGGAAGTACCGGCTGCATCCCCGGAAGCACTCCGGGTGTCCCAGCTCCTCTTCCCCACAGCACTTCCAGGTGTGGCGGAAGTGCTGAGGCCCAGGGCTCCAAAGGCATAGGGGTGCCACCTGGCGGTGACCACAGGCCCCTACAGGGTTGAGCTTCAAAGCTCTGTACCCGTGGCCCCCAAAGGTACCAGGGTGGTCGCCCCCACATGGTCTGGGGTAGGCATAAGCCTTCCTCCGGTCCTCCTGGGCATCCCGGACATGTCACCGCCAAAACCCCCCCCCTCCCCACAAACCGCCATCTCGGACACCTTTTAATAGCTCCGGCCTACTGCTTAGATGATGCAAATGTGTCGACATAAACCCTTACATCCTTTTCAGAGATTGCTTCCTTTGGGATAGTGTCTCCCATCTTGAACAGTATTTTAAAATTGATGTTCCTTTTGCCTACATGCAGCACTTTGCCCTTTTTTACATTAAACTGCATTTTCTTGTCCAAATCTTCTTGAAAAGTTTTTGCTGCCTCATCAGTGTCTACAATTACTTTAATTTTAGTATTATTGAATTCATAAGTTTACTAACTATACCAAAATCTATACCGTTTATATAAATGAAGTCCAATGGCCCCTGAGGGACTCCACTGATGACTTCACTCCACACGGAGCATTCTCTTCTTATTTGTACTCTTTCATACTACCAAGAAAAGCAAAGAAAAAGAGCAACTCCTATTGTTTTAAAAGTAACTCTGTATTTTAATATGCCTGGGGCGGATTGTGCCTGCCGTAAGCAGGATGCACTGCATTTGGAAGGTTGCCTTTTTAAATATAGTTGTGATAGCAAAATACCCACACTTCGCAGCAGCGAAGTACTGCCTTAAAATTTTTATTAAGAAGAAAATGAAACCTTTTTAAACTGAGGGAAAATATACCAATAATTATTTGTTAAGGATCTCTTTGTATACCACGTTGTCAGGTCAGCCCTCCGGTTGTAATATGACCAAGTTGTGCGCTGAGCTTCCTCTTGAGCATGCAACGTACAGTTGGCCATGTGAAAAGAAATATTGTCACAAATCTCACAGCTTGGATTGCTGCTGTCATAATCAGTTTGAGTTTCATGGTTTGTTTCAATGACGTTAGTATTTGCAGGACTTGTGTTGAAGTGACATTCGGCATCTGTCAAGCGTTGCAAGCATACAACTGGTTTCATCGATAACTTCACATCCAGCTTTTGAGAGTTTAAATATTCATAAACATCAAAGTGTCCACTACTCAAATTGTCACCTGTGAATCTAAGATGTTTAAGAGGCATTGGCGGTTGTCGAAAGGTGTAAAATATTTGGCCATTTCGGTACACTTGAAAGCGACAACCGAACAATTCAGCGGCATCCATCAACTCACATGCAGAACCATAGGTGAAGGACTTAAGCATTTCACTCTTATAGTGCTCCTGTGTAGTATAATTATCTCCTGTACCGTCATCAGTCCACACCTTGAACCTGTCCCAGTCATTCAATACATAAGACACAATGTTCCTCCGGATATCAAGAGTGAGCCTGATATGGCCGTGCAATATGTAACAAAGAGAATGGAAAAGGTAGTTGCCATCTCTAGGCATTGAAACCACTCGGTAAGTGACAGTTCTTTGATCGATGGTAATCACCTCGATAGACATGTTAATGGGGGTACGGTTGGAACGATAATGGAAATGGGTACCTGAACAATGTAAAGTAAGTCTAAAATACCTACACAATAACTACAATCGTAATAAATGAACAATAAAACAGCGGAGAAGCCGTGGATTAAATAAAAAGGCTGCAGTTATCAGCAGGGAGACGTGAATACCGTAGCGAAGCAAGGAAGGGAATGTAGAGACCGGAGCGATGGACAGCCTTATATAGGCACAACGTGGGAGGCATGGGGATGGGGGACCAAACGCCGCCTCACATGGTGACTGAGCTGCAGGCTATGGATGTATATATGTACGTAAGTAGGATTCAGTTAGCGTTGGGAACCCACGTACCAAACTTCTTGAAGATGGACCCATAAGTAACAAAGACCGTTGGAAAGTTCAATATGGCGGTGACACTGGCGTCATATCACCAAAATAAGTACGTACATCGGTTTCGGTTAGCGCAGGGAAGCCGCCTACCAAATTTCGTGAAGATGGGGCCATAAATAAGAAAGTTCAACATGGCGGACGTTGTCGACCGTTATGACCGGTATGCGTAGAATTTCAAAATCAAACCTGCCCAACTTTTGTAAGTAAGCTGTAAGGAATGAGCCTGCCAAATTTCAGCCTTCTACCCACACGGGAACTTGGAGAATTAGTGATGAGTCAGTCAGTGAGTCAGTCAGTGAGTCAGTCAGTGAGGGCTTTGCCTTTTATTAGTATAGATAAACCATATGCACTTTATTTTATACTTAAACACAATTACCTTGGAAGTTTTTCTTTCATTGGTGTACTAAAGAAATAAGTTAACTAAAAACTGTTTTTATGTTACCCACTCTTGCTTGATATGTTTTAAGTGACACAGAGTACAGCTTACGTGCTGCATACACCAAACAGAAGAGCAGGCCCTCCTCTTACATTCTGTCACCAAACATCCCTCAGCTTCTTATTTGCTTTGATTATAGCTGACATAATCAGAAATGGTCATGACTGCTCCTAAGTAAATAAATCAGAGTATTTTGCATTTTTTATCAGGTATTTGAATATTTTGCATGGAAGGAATGAATATTAATATTAAAAAGTCTGTATTAGTATAAGCCACTATAATGTGGACTATTCATAAAAATGTAATGATTTAATAATAAGCAAAAATAGTTGTGTCAAAAATATTTAAAATATTAAAATGTGCACTTCAATTTAAATGTTTAAAGTCAAAATATTTTCTCAATTGTAATATAAATTTTTCACCCTCTGAAAGAGGCCCATAAAGAGCTAGATCCCTAGTAAAGCAACAAAAATCACATAAATAACATCCTGTTTATATTTACAAACCTTGAAATTGTCTAAAACAATACGCCATACACTTGTATTTTTTTAACCTTTTGGGGGTGACTCTTAGAGGGCTAGGAATCAACTTTCAAAAAAATTATATTTGTGATCAGCAACCTCAAAATAGCATAAAACGACACTCTGCATGCTTATATTACTGTTCCCCATTTTCTTGAAGTGTTGTAAAAAGGAGTAATTTTGACTCCTCATATCCCACTGGGGGTCGGTTGATGCGGCATGCAGAACTTTAAGTCCATCTGGTCATTTTTGTTGAAGACTCCTGCTGGTTTACTCTTCTCATAAGTGTGCAATTTGATGAACAAAACATGGCCCAAAATGACTTAAAAATTAGGGTTTTTTGGGGTGTAAAGGGACAGAAATAAGGGAGACCCTAAAAAGCATTAGGACGAGTCAAATGGTGTATCATATGTTGGAGTTTTCTCATACTGATAAGTCAGGAGGTGCCAGAAAAAAAGAAAAAAAAATGAAGTAATTTTTATGAATAAAGTATAATATAAATATACAGGGATGGGCAAAAGTAGTTTTACAGTTGTGAGTATGCAAAACACAGAGCTTATTCTTGTATTTTTATTTATTTTTTAGTTATTGTATTTTTTATTATGTATTATTTGTATTCTTTTTATTGTTATTATTAATTTTGTTATTATCAGGTAGATTAGAAGAATGCGTAAATAATGAAGGCCAGCAATCTGAGCACTTACGTGACTGTACCTAAGTGCACTGTGCCACTGTGACATTCTTTTGATTTAATAAAGTGAATAAAACTATTGTAATAATCATAACCTGCATGTCTTTTTCCATACAGATAACTGTAAACCTGCTTTTGCCCAGTTATTAATGCAGGATGTAGATGGAGGTTTTTTGATTCCTGGATGAGATGAGTTGACCAGCTGACACAGAAGAGAGGAAAACCAAAAAAAAACCCCTATGATGGGTCATAGGAGAAAAATAAACCTCTGGAGGGTCACGGTTGGAAGATAGAAGCGAGCAAATCAAATAGTTAGGTTTGATGTTAGCCAGTTTCTACATCATGAAAGTCAGAATGACCTAAGCCAGCTGGTCACCCATCCTCCACTGGACACAGTTGGCACGGTTAGCACGGTCAATAATAAAGGTATCCTCATTTCCTCTGGTACCCCACGTGACTGCAGAACAGAGCACTTTGAGCAGGTGTGGGTAGAATAACAGCGAACTTGGCAGAGGTCATTGTGCCATGTGACTTCTACTTGCCCCAATCGTCTGCAGTATTTTATTCTGGCTCGGTTGGTTTAGATCAATACAATTTTGCTTTTTTTGGCTGATGAATCAATTAATCCCTTAAACAAAATTATGGGTGATCTAGCTCAATAAGTGAATAAATTAGCAAAATAACACACATATTTCTTAAAAACTAAGTAATTTTAGGCCATGTGCCAAAATATTCAAAAAACAAAATGGCATATAGTGCTTTCAGTCACTACGTTTTGTTTCTTGCATTTTTTTTTGTGTCAAGCAGCACAGAAAAACAATAATTTGTGTTCCTTTCTCAAGGCATCAGGGTCCTCAGTTTCCCTCCCACATCTGAAAGACATGGCGGTTTAGTTAACTGGCAGCTCCAAATTAGACCCAACTGGGATCTTAACACCATCTAGTGGTAATTAGATGGTAAAAAAGTACACAACTCTATGTTCACTATTTACCACTTGTAGGCCCATCATGCAACGGCACGTTCCAGTAGCCATCTTTTTGTGCCTATAGCGTGTTTAGGTTTGCATGCACCTCAGACCTAATCCCATTAATCCGCTGAAATTCAGGGCACCCCGCATGTATTCATGCCTTTAAGTTATCATTCAAGGACTTAATTTCATGTACAATAGAATATTTAGCTATCTACCAGTACTTCTGTAAAGAATGAAATAGTGAGTGGATGAGTATGTACCCTGCAATGAACTGGCCTACCATCTAGAGTTAGCTACCATGTGCATGATGCTGCTGGGAAGAGCTTCAGCCCCCACAACCTTGAACATAGCTAAAAAGGTTAGAAAATAGATGCACAGATCATTTGTTTCTGCATCAAGTTAAAAATGCTAGAGGGTACAATAACCAGCTGATGTTTTTTGGTAAATATAATTAAAACACTGAAATGGTTTTCATTACAAATACTAGGGGGCAAATCCGCTGCTTGCTTTGCTCACCCAATCCCTTCCCCACCCCCACCCCCCCGGGGACGGGCTACACAACAGCTACATACTGTTTCTGCTGATCGCGTTGTGAAGGGGGGGTTGGACACACGCTAAATAGATGCGGACAGATCAGCTGCTGGCTTGCTGCTGCTGCTACCGAGCTGCGTGTCGATCATTTAAAAACCTGTACAGCAGCTGTCCTTTTGTCTCACTGTTTTGTCTCGTGGGACGTTAAAGTGTCTTCCGGGAAGATCACGTCTCAACCCAAGTTTTTTTTATTATAACAGAGAGATATCATTTGAACCTAAAATGTGCTGCCAAAAACAACCACTAAGATGGCATCTTTTTAAGAAAAACTTAAGTATACTCAAAGTCAATTGATGAAAGTAACCTTGATAACTTAAATTCTTTAAATATGCTCAGATAAAATCCCAATCTATTGAATCCCAGAACCGCAACTTTAAAGGATGAAGGCTTCTTTTTTCAGTTGACAGTCTAGATTTTCTGTACTAATCAAAGGACACATAGTATGTGCAAGGAAAAATCTGTTCTGTTCAGTCTTCATATCCATTTCCTCTTTAGATTAGAGGGGAGTCAGGGTGTATTCTGGAATCTACGGGTCACAAGGAAAAATTGCTGCTGGAAGTGACACCAACTCATTGCAAGACAGATAAACTACAGCCATGTACCATACTTATAGTGGGGGCTAGGTGGTCTTGTGGCCTCAGAACCCTTGCAGATTTTTTTTTTCTCTATCGCTCTGCATTTTTTTTGTTCTTTCTTTCCTCCTGGCCATCAGGCCTTACTTTATTCTTTGTTAATTAGTATTGCCTAATCTTATTTTTATATTTTTCTTTCTTCATCTTGTAAAGCACTTTGAGCTACATCATTTGTATGAAAACATGCTATATAAATAAATGTTGTTGTTATAAATTCAAAAATCCTGATGAAACTGAATGAATGCCTTCTGGTTGTATGAAGGAATTGGAGTCTCTAATGGAAGGCAAGGCAAACAATGGGAGAGTGTGAAAGCTGCATCTAGAAAGCATGAAGTCTATAAGTAGCACTAGATCTTCTTGTCAATGGATGAAGCGCTCACTGATATAATTGACCATAAATATCAGAAAGCAACACCACTTTAAGAACACAGGTAAATCCTGGTTTTGTCCACCAGATAAATCAATATATTTTTCATGTGCTAATTTATGCATAAAATTAAATACAAACATTTTAACATTAAATTAGTCTCATTATTTTTAAAGGAAAAATTTCCACTTCATATAAATGCATGAAGATCTATCATAGTTACTTAGTGTTGTATCTGTGTTTCTTCCCCTTAAATAAATATATACCCCATTTCCACTTTTGGATGTAAAGACAAACACTACACTTATTTCAGGCTATCTTTAGTCTCCAAAATTATAGAATCTCAGATTAGTAAATCAGTTACCTTGCCAGCTATACCATTTGAGTTTGACAACTGAATGCATCGACTATCACTTGGCTAATATACTAAAAGTGTATAGTTCTTTCTAGAATTTCAATATCTTTTGATGTTACTTTTATTTACTGTATGTACTGTATAATCAATTTACCTTGCAAATTAATGTCATCAGTCATAAGAAATTAAACTCATCAATCAGGTAGCTTATATCATTTAAAACCACCTTAAAGGGTATTCTTCACCCAGGATAGATAGATAGATAGAAAGAAAGAAAGAAAGAAAGAAAGAAAGAAAGAAAGAAAGAAAGAAAGAAAGAAAGAAAGAAAGAATTTATAGAAGTTCAAGAAAAGTAGAAAAAATATAACAAACAACAATTCCCTCAAAAACACACAAGACTTTCTGGCTTGGTTAATGATAAGAGAGCTGTTTAGCCGTTTGTGATAATCCATCCATTTTACTAAATGAATAGCGCAAGAAATAACTAGATAAATGAATGGCATGGTGGTGTAGTGGTTAGCACTACTGCCTCATCTATCCAGCACCCAGTTGTCTGTGTGGAATCTGCATATTCTGTCAATGTCTATGTGAGTTTTTCTCTGGGTACCCTGGCTATCCTCCTACCTTGCATAAGACACAGAACTTATTAGTGAACCTCCTACAAGGACACAAATTAAAGCCATATATCCAGTAATGCCATATTGTTAAATATCACAATGCAGAATAAATAATAGCAATAGGTTTGACAATATTAAATAAAAATATTCCAGAAAAGAAAGACGTACATGTTAGATTAATTCAGAGGTCATCAAAGTCGGTCCTGGATGGCTGCAGTGGCCGCTGATATTTGTTCAAAAATGACTGCTTAATTGGAAACAAATTCCTTACTAATCACATTTTTTTTCTTAATTTTATGGCTTGTTAATGTTTTCATTCTGCCATGTCAAGTCATTCTCTTATTGCCAATGTTTTCCTTTTCAAGCACATCATCAAAAACTCCTATGATGGCCCATAGGAGAAAAATAAACCTCTGGAGGGTCACGGCTGAAAGACAGAAGCGAGCAAATAATAGAAGCGAGTGAATAAATGGTTCACAGTCTTTTACTTTTTTCTTTTCAGATTCCTTCCAAATGTTTTATTAAACCATATAGTTCACGATGAACACACACAGGTGTAAATGGAAACAAGTCAGATGGAAAACAGTCGGTTCATTTGTCATTTGCATCTTATTGTTAACAGGGAGCAAAAGATGGTGAATGCAGCTGTTTAAGACTAAAATAAGCAATTGGGGGGGGGGGGGATCTTAATAAGCAACACAAATGTTGCTTGAGCAATAAGTGCTTCAACAGCAATAACAGACATCTCCTTAAGAAATTGGGTTGGAACAAAAAACTGCATCCACTACGACCCTCAAGGACTGACTTTGAATAGCCGTGGAATAACTGATGACTCTAAATTGGCTTGAATGTTCATTTATGTGTTGTTTCCTGCCTTCTGCCCAGTGCTGCCAATATAGGCTCTGCCTTCCCCTCTCCATTACCCTCAACTGGATTAAGCAGATTTGTGAATATATGTATGCACATATGTACATATGACAAAATGAAACTCAGACATTCAGAATCATCTTCCCAAATAAGTTTACACAGCCTATCTGAAATGACTTGCAGTCTGAGTTCTGGTTCTCCTAAAGCGCTGGATAATCAAGGCAGAATAAAAGGGAACAAGATGCAGTATTCACGTTGTATTGACTCCTCTTTAGCAATCGAGGGTTTCTACTTTATCATTTTTATATTAGAACTTACTACAACATTTCATTGGAGATTCAGCACTGCCAGCTTTTAAGTAGGTCACACTGCCTACTAAATGCCAACATGGGCTTTACAATGTTAATTAAAAATACTAAGAAATGTTTTATTACCAGTAAGATCGTATGCACCAACTGGCATAATACTGAGAAAAAATATTTATCACTTATTTATTTTTAACTCTATATAATTCTAACAAATTGCATGTTGCAAGGGGCATGCATTTGAGGTGACCCTTCCTCATTAGGTCAATCTCTCCTTTTTCACTGAGTTAACTTAAAATGATGCTATTAATAGTACGCAAACCATGTGTTTTGTTTTGCAGAATGACAGATGTATGTACACTTGAACCTGAAATGAGTAAAATCGACGATCAGCTCAACAAAAAAATCTCATTTAAGTCAGGAACGACAGGCATATCGCTGTACTGCTAAAGCACAGAACTCGTTGGTCATTCCGTTTCACGAAATCTTGAGAGGAAAAAAGAAACTCCAACGGCCTTAGCAAAAAAAAAAAATCACTCGCAGTTAATTCCTGTTGTGGTCTTGCCCCTTACTTTACGTCAGAGAGCGCAGCGTTTGCATTACGCTGCACAGATAGCCAATCATATTCGAGATCTGCGCAGCGCTGCGCTCTATAAGCTACACGAGAACTTGCTTGCTTCAGTCGCAACAGTGACGTCGAATGTAAGTCAGCAGGTCAGTGTTTACATCCAGTCTTAAACTAGCGTTGAGTGAGGCTGCACAAAAAGCCCGGAGAAAACATTGGTGAGGACACTGTTAAACAAAGAAATTATCGTCCCTAAAGAGACCCGTCAGCGGTTAAATAATTACGTTGACCTTTAGGCCTGTGCTACAGAGACGCTGACACATGCGATTCAAATCCAGTTGAAATGTTTTCAAGGCTTTTGGGGCTTTTCTTTCTTTCCTGGTGTTAATTTTTGGTTTCCAGCTCTGTCAGCCTATTTTTCTGCAAGCCAACGCAGAAGGTGAGAAATCTACTTAGTTAAAAAAGACTATTTGAGAATGATATTGCTGTAATATAAAACAAGGTGAGCGAGAAACAATGGAGCTACTGTATGAAAGATTGCAAGTTGATTTGATCTGTGCGCAGGGTTGCGTAAGCATGTGTATGTAAATATGCATTTATGGATTAAAGGCTATTACAAGGAGTATAAACTGAAATTAAGCATTGAATACAAATAAACTAAGAGCACTTGTGCATTATCGAGAAATACCCTTTGGTTTGTTTTTCCAGCATTTCTCCATAGAAAACAACTTGTAAAGCAGGAAGTGTTACAGCGCCACCGTATGTCACGACTTGATTATTGCACGTCAACAAACGTTTTCCTGCCCACGGTGACTTTTCTGTTAGGCAACTGAAGTGTCACCACAAAAATATATTAAGAAACTTTAGTTCCTCTTTTATTTGTCCCTAACTGTAAGAATGTTTATCAGTTTACTTCCTGTCTTTTTAACTCTCGGTTATTAACAGTTACACGATTGTGTTTGCTATATATAAGATTTAAGTTTAAAAAAAAAAGTTAATAAATAAGAAATCAACTCAGGTCAGGAGCTTGTTTTAGCTTAGAGTAAAAAGATTTTAAACAGCAATGATATTATAACTCAAGGTAATTCATTGTTAGAACCCATTTGGTCTTGTCAGACCGCCAGAATCGATTTCAAGAGCAGTCTGCTTACTCAGGAGAGGACAGTTGACAAGCACACAAATACACGTAAGATGGATAAATGTCACCTCTAGTGCCATTAAAGCTGAGGAGATATTTTATACATTTGATCAGGATAACAAAAGAGTGAAAGGCTCAAAAATTAAGGAGGTTTAAATGGGGAAATCTTGGCAGACTGAATTAAGAACCCATCAATTTGAGGAATAAGTGTGTAAGCTGTATAGATCTGGGTGTTGCTGGTTAAAACAACCAGAACAACATAAAAAACTAAGTTTCTTGTTGTTTGTACGTGGTATATAGCAATTCACAATGGTGTGTTTGTCCATTTTCACAGCCCAGGTAGTCCATAATAGGATTAAGGTAAATACAGCCTAATCTGGCAAGAAAGAGTAAGCATGAGTGCTATGCCAGTCCATTACAGAACACACGCTTTCAGATGTGGACAGTTTAGAATCTCAAGCTAAAGATATGTGTCAGTTCTTTTAAATATCCTATTTTGTGAAAGAAGTATGAGGTTTCAACTTTATTAAGCCCTCTGTGAAATTCTGCCTTCCATTAGGTATGGTTATAGGTAGCCAAGGGAGCTTCTTAAAACCCTCAAGTTGCAAGCATGATTGCTTATTTTTCAAAGTGTTTAGATTTATAGGAAGTCACTTATATACTGGTGTGTCTAACTATGGTAATGACTGTGATGACCTGTTCATTCTTACTGCTGGGCTGTGTTTGGATCTCTTCATTATTTTGCAGGAGGAAGTGACTTGAAGAGAACCTTTAAAAATGCACATTCACAAGCTGAAAAGGCTTTGATGGATGTTGTGCAGGCAATTTCATTTTTTTTTATAATTTCACATGGACAGCATCAATTATTAATAATTCAAATCCAACACTACCAGACAGTTTATACTTGTATATTAGGTCTGCTTGAAGTGGGTGTAAAAATCAAGCAACTTTGCAGTGGCAGAATTAATTTGCCAGTTGCATTGTCTCTGCCACCTGCAAAAAATGCACCAAACCAGCATCCAAGTATTACTGGTTATACAGCTGCACAGTATTTTAAAAGTTCTCTTATTTTTGTTTAATTAGTCTATTGTTTTTTATCCTTGGTATGAACCATGTTTGCACCATATCAGCTAATGTATTATATAACTACAGACATGCTTGTTATTTCTGAATTATTCATAGTTCGTCTAGAAAGCATCAGTGCACCTGTATTACATTCCTCAAGTGCACTGTTGCTGCCATGATATCTCCACCACTCTATTCATTGTGACATGAAGAGCACAGAAGAGGCAATGCCAAAACTGCGAGATGCAATTTATCCTTCCCATCCTTAATTTTGTTGTATTCAGTCCAGTTTTCATAAAATTTTAGTAACCCAGGAGTTTGTTACTTTGAAGTTAAATTAAGCATTTCTTCCATATGTGTGCTAACTTATGATTTCCTGGTAAATTCCCAGGTTTGAGCAAAGCTGGAGTCAAGTATGCCATAGTACTTACCTATCAATTACCCTGGCCAATACCAAATATAATTCACAGAAATTATTTCCATTTTTGTATGATCAAAGCCAAGAAATTGCTAGATTCAGCTTGTAAAGAAACGGGTCGAACACATACGATATGCTAATATTCCTGCAAGTAAAGCAATGGACAAATCAAAAGTCTATGGCTGGATTAGTTGTTTAACAAGGTTGGTTCTGTTTAAAATTTCTGGAAATAGGATTTTGAAATAAAGGAGTTACTAGCAATACAAATCAGTGAAATTATTGAGCCCATTTACCATCAGACATTGTTGTTTGCTGTAACTAGCAAAAGAACCAGCATTAGGGCAGCAGTAAAATAGTGCTAAAAACTGTTTCCTTTATGCAGCTTCTGGGAATGGAAATAATTCTGCAACATACAGTATGTCTTTGTATGTTTGCTTATTCGTATTTGACCATACTTTTTCAGTTTCTTTTTTTTATTGTTTATGGCCTTGTAACTTGAGTACAGTATAAAAAATATTCATAAATAAATTAAATTATTTTCTTGAAAATTGTTTCTCACAAACAAAACTCATGTCCACAGTCATCAACCTTTTGTGTACCTTTTAGGATTCCCAGCCCCTTAGCTTGGATTTATATGTGTGAATGCTTTCAGCTTAGGATATTACTTGATCATTCTAACTTGGGTCAATATGCAAATCACAGTAAATTTCTGAACTACAATATTGGCCATGTTCTGTGTGTTCTAAGTGATTTCTTTTATATATTGACTTGTACCATTTTAGTCACCACTGTGTGTGATTTAGGGAGATACAGTAACAGTGGTTTAAAAAGTTATTAAATACAGCTCAAGTCAGCGGGTCAGAGATATGTGGCAGTACACATTATCTTCATAGGAAACATTTTAAAATAATTTTGAGAAAACTGAAACTGGGGCATGTTTATTTTGTACGTTTTACACATGTACAGTGAGATCATTAGAAATTCTGTGCTGTAGTTTTCATGTTAAAAATGTAATACCGTTTTTTTGTTTTTGCTTTTACTTTTTGACACTGTTCATGTCACATGGTGTTATGTTTTGCCAGCCTAAGAAAATATTTTTTATTGTTGTTTGTTGAAGTAAAGTTTCTCATGAGATATTTGAGTTTAAAGTCACAGTATTCGCTCATTTTCACAGTTCTTGTGTTGAATGTGTGGTATGATTTGATTATACTGTATACTGAAATGGTAGTTAATTTTAATCTTATTGATTTTAACTTTTAAGTATGTAAGAATGGTATTGCTTTTCAATCCATCAGGATTCTATAAAATTTTGGTAAGTTTTATGACAAATGTAACCTTGCGGAACTTGCAGAAAAATCTTGGGCATGACTAAGACAGTCAGAAAAGGCTGTGTTTAATATGGGCAATAAGCTGCTGTCATGGAGAGAACCAATCCTGTATATCCTAGTGTTTAGAGATAGTCATAAAATAAAATCCATTGGTACTCAGAATATATAAGCTGAAAAATCTTTGATATTCTCAGTTGCCTGAAAAAGTACCCATCACAGTGATAGCAATTATTGCCAAATCATTGGGAAAAATAATGCCCACCTTTGTCAAATACCTTTAATGTTTTACAGTTTCCTCTTATCAAGTATGATTAAGACTAAAGTGTTTTGCAATACTGTCTACCAAGTTTTATCTCCACCGTGTGAGAATGGCTGTGACCACCAAAATTGTACTTGCTAAGTACGGCAGCACTTCATTGCTAATTTTTTAATAACAATACTAGGTAATGCCACATGAGACTGCTATAGAAAATGTGCCATTTCATATGTCTTTAGTTTAGCGTGCAACCATCTTAGACAAAGCTGGAGGAGAGAGAAGTATTCATTGTAACAATTGGTGTACTAGTATACTACCGAGCTAGCATCTTTACAAATCATGACTAATATATTTTCCATCCTGTTAGCTAAGCCGTTAATTCACCTTGTACTTGAAGCCTAAATTCTGCCTGTCTAGTAAATGAGAATTTATATGCTACAACATTAATCTTTTCTTAACCATTGTAATTCTGACTTCTGCTCAGTCTTCATATTTTTCTTGTAGTATTTTAATTTTTGTATTTTTTAAAAGTCTCTAATTCTAATTCAAAGTTTTGTGTCCTATGTTTATCTTTATTTAGTGTTTTGTGCAGATATCATTTGAATTCTATGTTGTTTATTCCCTGTTGTTCATTCTGAATTTCTGTGAAGCACTTTGAGAAAGGTAAAGGTGGTACTACATAAATAAAATGCATTATTTTTATTATTATCATCATCAAAAAAAGCTTTTCATCCAAATAAATAGATGTGCTAGGAAAAAGCCCTACTTGTCCATATTGAGTTAATATCTGTTTTCTATGTAGGGACCTTTACCCATTCAAAAACAATTTGTTGTTTAAAAATAGGAGAAGTCTCCATTTATTATAGCTTGCACGTAGTAACTGCAAATCTGTAGTATTTCCTCTTCTGGATTTCTGGCATCTAAATAATGGAAACAGCCTGTGAATAATTATGTATTGCATGGTGTTTGAACATCTTTAGTATCTCCAGGTTTTTATCTGAGCGTAGAGTAGATTAGATATACTGTACTATTAAGTGGATCAGTAGTAGACTAATTTTTACTATTTTGTTGCTTCCACAGTATAAAATGATCATGATTATTAAATTAATTCAGTGGCGATAAAGAGTTTTTTTTAAGGTTAGGGTATGATGTCAGTTTTTTTTTTATTATTACTGCATGTGGACCAATTAAACCTTATTTTGATACACAGTTCATGCAGATATTTTAGCTTTTACACCTATTTAAAATGTTCATGTTTTTTCTAAAAGAGATTTTTAGGTACACTTTGTAACACACTACCTCCAAAGTGAAAAAATAATACTCAGTGTGTATGGGAATTAATATGTAAAAATGTACATATCTAGAGTAAAGTGTAAATAAAAAGTTTAATACATTCACTAATTACTTTAAATGTAAAATTATTAGTAAGAATAAAACAGCAAGACAAAGAAGCAAGTTGGATAATCCACTTAATTTGAAACAAAGTTTTTATAATGATCAGTGGTAATATTCATTTGTAGTTAGGAGATGAGCAGTTTATGTAGTGACAATCACCTTCATTTAGGAAATTATACAGTAGATGTTACTGTAAATCTGACAGACATGGTTTTAAAAAATCAACAGTATAATTCATGGAATAAACATAAACCATCAAATGTGATCTTTCATTTTCTAATGTAGTATTACTAAAACACCACACTACAATGGCTTTATATGCAATTTTTGGGATGGGGTCTAAGCCATAAATTTATTAACGTGACTGTGTATAAATGTTGTTTTCTTTGGTTGTGTTAACATTATATTATCAAGTAGATTTAAAATATTAGTTTGACAAAAATTGCTAGTGATGCATTTTAGTCTACATTTTAAAATGTATGTAAAAAAACTCAAACTACACACAGTATTCCTCTTTTTTCAGAATAATTTATATTGATATATGATTATTGTGGTATATGATTTATCTTTATCTGAATCTCCAGAGGTTCAGCTATCAGTGGACATTAAAGAGATACTCACTATGGCTATCACTGAACTTAAATTTGGTTTAGCATTAATATATCCACGTGAATTAAATTATTACATGTTAGCCATGAAGTCTCAATTTATACTCACATTATAAGCTCTGATTTCTTCCTTCTAAGAAATGGCATCCAAGAAAACAGCCTTTGTACTGACGCTTTTTACTATCTGAGCCACTCACCATTTTTATTTGCAGTTGGTCTGGATATGTGGGGAATTTAATAACAATGATATAAACAAAATAATCCATTTACTTTGATGATATGTTGCATTCTTTGACTGTTTTTGCTTTCATTCATTTTCTGGACCTGTCTTTCCTTAGCTGGGTTGCGAGGAGCAGAAGCCTATCCTGGCGTAATCAGGATTAAGGCAGGATCCAGTCTTAGACAAGATAATACTCAGTCACAGGGCACATCTCTATTCACATTCACACTGCATCATAGTGGGCCAATCTGGAACTACCAATTGACCTAAAAAAACATATCCTTAGGAAGTGGTGTTATTAGGTACACTGAGAAAATCCATAGAAACATTTAGAAAGTATTCCAGTTCCACTCAAGACAATAATTAGGTCAAGATTTAAACTCAGGGCCCTGAAACTGTGATATAGATACACTAGCAATGTACCATTATTTCAGCATTCAGTATAGATCAAGCTTATTTACTAATATACCTGACTTGCTATATTTTGCTGGCTCTTTATTGCATTATAAAATTTAATTAAAAATACAGATTTTTTTTTTTTATTGGTGGCAATGTAACATACAGTATACTGTGGTACAATTAATTAAACAACCAAGTACCAATTTTATAGGTAATTTTAATGAGATGAAGTGGTTAGCATTGCTGTCTTGCAGATCTAAGACTTGTTTTTTAATTCACACCCTTTAAACGCAGTGTCCTCAGGAAACTCACTTTCTCCTGCATCTCAGAGATGTAAATAATAGATAAAATGACAATTTTGAATTGACCTAGTGTTTGCAAGGATTTTCTGCATCTCATCCAAGGTTGCAGTACATTCTGTCTGTTTACATGACGCTGCTTGGATAAACTCGGACTCCCTGAGACCCAGAATGTAAAAAAGTGAGCACAGAAATTGGGTTGATGGACTTATATTTATGGTTGTATGGTTCTAAAGTGGTTTGAGTGGGTGTCTTTCATGACTTCTTGAGTGCATCAAACTAGTGTATAATTCTTTTTATTTTAGTCCTGTTTCTGATAAATTATCTTTTTAACGCAACAGGAATATGTAAATTAGTAATCACTGTTATAAAACAGGTTTCATTCTTCATGCTGCATTGATTCAGCATTAACTCAATGTATTGTTTTTGCAGAACTTGCTCTGAGTAATACTGTTACCCCAAGAAGATGGGTGGAGCTGTTAGTGCTGGTGAAGACAATGATGAGCTGATTGACAATTTAAAAGAAGCCCACTATATTCGATCTGAACTTGTGGAGCAGGCATTTCGTGCAATTGATAGGGCAGACTATTACCTGGAAGAGTTCAGAGAGAATGCCTACAAAGATTTAGCCTGGAGACATGGAAACATTCATCTTTCAGCACCATGTATTTACTCAGAGGTTATGGAAGCTTTAGACCTACAGCCAGGTTTATCTTTCCTTAACTTAGGAAGTGGGACAGGATATCTCAGTACTATGGTGGGACTCATCTTAGGTAACATGTTTTCAGATATCTTATAAATTTATTTATTTTGTAACATTTTTATTTATAGAATTGGTTACTTAAACTGGAACTAGTTTTCTTCCATGATGCATGCCTACATGAACAGTCTCTAGGTCAAGGTGACATAGTATTAATGCAAACTGTTATAGATAGTAGTTGAAAAGCATTTTCACTTTCAGCCAGTTACAGAAACTGGTGTGCATAATTTATTGTGAGAAATGTTTTAAACTGCACTGCACTGTGCTGGAAGAAACCATTTTAGTGCTTAAGCAAATACATAACTCTTAGCTTTAGGGTACATTTAAGTTCACAGAGGAAGATGAAAATGCATTTGTTTAAAATAAATGAGGATATTTTGTAAAAATAAATATTTGTCTTTAGTATTGATATGATTCATTGGATTATTATGTACCACATAAAATGTCTTTTAAATTGCAGCCCATAAAATTATTTTGAGATGCAGCAAATGTTTTTATGTATTTATCAATAGTTTAATTGCAGTTGTTATCTGGTCTCTCATCATTGCTTGTGTTGAATGTTTTAATGACTAAGTAAAGCTATTTCTATAAATTATAAATGCACTCTCTGCTTTATATAGCTTTATAAAGCCATATGAGAAAGCTTTATAAAGCTTTTCTTGCCGTTTGCTTTGGGGTGTGGATTATCAAAATGAGAGGTTATGATTATTTGCAGTGGTTGTGATTTATATTCATAAATTGGGAAATGGTCATCTAGCTTTACATAAAAGTCTAAAATTTATCCAAGAATAATTGGTATAGGTTATTTGTATGCATTAATTACATCAGGAAAACAAAAGTACAAGTATAGTGAAATAAATTACAGTAGTAGTGTCCCAGAGATCTTTAAATGATAAACAGAAGTAAATCAGCAAACAAAATACAAAAGTAATATGGTAGTAACTGATGAATATAAATGCTACATTATGCATAGCATTTTAAATTTTCATTCGATTATAAGAGACATAAGTATTATCTTTTTGTTCCTGGGATTATTAGTACACATGAGCAATTTAACATGATGATGAACTCACTTTTTGGCAGCCTAAATGGCCATTCTAGTTTTTTTTTTCCTTGGGAATTTTGATTATTAACATAAAAGAAAAAACAATTTATGATTTGTAAGAAACAACATGATTTTTCCTGAATTAATTTATTAAATTTCATTGTTTGTTAGGATATTCATATTTTGTTAAATAATTTTATAGATTTTTAACTATCTTGGTAGCTAGCAATGGTAATTTATCTTCAATATTTTTTTTTCTACTTTTCTCTGGGTCCTTCATCACTATATGGTTTATGTCACCTTATATGTAAATTGCTAAAGTATTTTTATACTATGTTTCAAGTTATGGCATGATTACTGATACCTTTAAATTTGAAACAATAATTATGATGTCGTTTCAAGAAGCACTGTCACTGAAATACAATGAATGCCTTTCTGTGGTAATTATTACTTCAAGTGAATTTTCTACAAATTTGTTGGATGCAGAATATGTAGAACCCACCATTTAAAATTGCTACCTAATCATTTATTTGTTCACAATCATGAGATATAGAATATTATTAACTTTCCGTATGAAATTGCATTCTAACATGAAACTTATTTTATACAATTTAAAGAATAACTAGTCTGTTGTCTTGTTTTATAATGAAGTTGATGGCTACTGGGCCCCAACATGAAAAAAGCATTAAAATATGCCAAATTAACATCCATTTTTCAAGCAAAAATGTTTTTGAGTATTGATCCGCATCCTGAGATTGCACACATATTGCGAAATAGTGTATCCAATGTTATTTTATAAAAGTAAAAGGCAAAATATGTCCGTGAAATTCAGTCATTTAAATAGCTTTTTACTTCACTTCATCGCTCATCTTCCTCCGCGGCAACCTCTCAGAGCCAAAAGAAAGTCATTGCCAAATGATTTTATTGACATTATTGAATGTTGATGCCCAGATGTGAATTGCTACTGTATTTCTGTTCTGTAGACCAGTGGTACTCAAGTTCTGGGGATGCAGTCCTTCAGTCCCTGTGGCTGCAGATTTTTTTTCCAACCAGTTTCACATTGAGCAAGCCATTTTTACCTTTACTTTATGTAATTGCATTAGTGTTAGATTTACATTTATGTTGTTTGCATCTTTTGATGCTTGATTCTATAATTTTCTTGTTAATTTACTTTTTTGTGGAGCTTGCTATCTTAATTATATCTGAATACTGACAATTAATGACAAGAATAGCAGTCATCAGGACAAACAATACTGAGTGCTGAAGGGTGACTGTTTTTGTATTAACCATTTGTGTGCTCATTAGTAAATAATGTCATCAGTAAACAAAAAATGTAAAAAAAGAAGAAAGCACCAAAAAATTTAATTGAATTTGTTTGCATCTAAGTTCCTGTTTCATTCAGTAAAAGAAATGACTAGTTTTTAATCCTGAATTCACACAAAAAGCACAAACTGAGAAGTAGCATCTTAATTAATGTAAGAGTCCATATAAAATAAGGAATTGAATTTAATGAAACATGCAGTGTTGGGGCTTCCAGGACTGAACTTGAGACCCACTGCTGTAAACAACTAAGCAATAATCACTGAAAAATGTAACAAGATCGCTTACATTCTTTCACTACACAGAAGCTTGTTTCATTATTTTGCAATAATATTGCCTGTGGGAGGGCTGATAGTGCACATGTGTGCTTCAGTGTTCTGGCAAGTGAAAGACTGCAATCAAGTGATAACAACTAAAATGTTGATATAGGTATACATTTAGTTTTATTCTAGGTGAAGTTTAGTAGGTTTAGTTCAGATGTTTTGACAGAATGGTAGCACAGAGGTGCCATTCCTGCCTTACAGTGCCAGAATCTGCATGAAGTTTACATGTTCTTCACATTTATTTATGGATTGCTTGGAGTGAGTGTGAGTTTACTTACTAAAAATTGTGCTCATTTCTTTTATTATCATATGCTCAGCAAAAGTGACACATCATACTTTATAAAAATTAATAATTAGTTAGTAGCACTTCAATCTGTTTTATTGTGGTTGGGCTATGTCTCTCTACTTTTTCATTTTCTGAATTTTTTTTTATTGTATGTGTGCACAATATTTAGGTAGCTTGGTCCTTTCAAAAATCTAATGCTTTTATTAAGAATGCAATGAAGTGAAATCAGTTCAGTTCAGATTTATTTGTATGAAGTTGAATAAATAAAGACAGAATGTAAACACTGAAGAAACAGAATTGCAGAAGAAAAAGTAGCATAATAAGCAGAATATATCTTGGTAAAGGGGAAGATTGTTGTAACTCTTCTCATGACACCTTCTGCGAGCTGAGAAGCAAACAAGAAACATATTTTTCCTATCAAAAAATGTGTAATTTCCTTTTTACTTTAATTGTCACAAGCATGCCTCAGAAACATGGAAGGTGTGTTTTCTGAAGTCAAAACATTTTGGTATTTCAAAGTGGACCTATTTGGTAAGTTTTAAGGCTTTTTTCCACTTTGGGACACTGGTACCCATTAACTCCATTATAAAATGCAAGAGCAGACTAGATATTTTTGTAATTGCATAAAATATGCTTTACTTTGGCTTACAGTTTCATGTGGCAAATTAATATATGTCATGCTTGTGAATAAATAACTTCAACTTCAAGTCCTCAGTTAATAAACTATTTTGCTGCAGTTTATATTCTTTGGAAGTCTTATGAATGTGCTGTTTTTCTGTTGAATCGCAGGTCCATTTGGTGTAAACCATGGAGTAGAGTTACATGGAGATGTTATTGAATATGCTTATCAGAAGCTAGACACTTTCATCAAAACAAGCGATAGCTTTGACAAGTAAGATTTATGTACCATTTTGTGTATATGCCAAGTAAATAGGTATTATGCCACTATAATTAAAGTACATTTTTCATGTATTCAATAAGAGAATGTGTGAATGCCACTAAATATGCACCACCAGTTAAGTAGCAAGAGTTAAATTTGATCATTGCCGCATGGTGGTAGAGTGGTTAGAACTAATATCTATCAGTCCTATGGTCCTGAGTACCATATGGTTTTTACATGCAGTCCCTGTGGCCATGTACATTATCTCCAGGTACTTCAGTTACGTCCCACATCTTAACCATTTAATAACCTCCTTTACAGGGAGAATTGATGTTTGTGTGAGTGTGTATTCAGTGGTCTGTTGCCTTATATCCCGACCATACCAGAATAGACAGTTTCTGTCTAAAATCCAGTAGTGGTGAAAGAAAGTTCAGTTGTTGTTGAAGAACTTTTACTTGGTTGTTCAACAACTGATGAGAAATGTTTGTTAAATTATCTTATTGTGCAGAATACTTTTATGTATAGAATTGTATTATACTTTAAAAGCCTTTTTGTATTCCTTTAATAGCAAAAAATAATATTTTCAGTTAACAAACAGCAAGAACATATTGTGCTTATTATAGAAACAAAATAACGTAAAATGCTTTGGTCTTCATTTCTTAGTCTTTTTTAAAAGTAGAAATTAAAATTACAGTGTGCATCATATTTTTTGTTAACTTTTATTAGAATGATTTCCTTAATAGTTGTGAACAATAATTATGCCTTTTGCATTATTCAGGTAAAGTATCTTGCAAAAAAGCAGTACATCTGTTTATGAAAACTTGTTTAAGAAAGAATGTAATTTGTGAACATCTATCAGCACTGAAAAAGCTTTCCTCTCATTTGTTAAAAGGAGTATAATTTAAACCAAATACAGAGGCTGATAAGATCAGTGATTTAGTGTAGAGAATTCAGTTGTTTTAACTGTATCAATTTAAGTCAGTTCATTGATTTTTTATTGTACGGGGTTTTCAGAGCTTTTATTCAAAACAATGGGATACACTGGTTGCTAGCAATATTTTCATTGCGGTGACACAAGTTAGCTACATGTAAACAATTGTCAATAAATGTAATTATTTATTAATTATTTAATAATTCATTATTTATAAAAAGGTGATTGCTTTGAAGGTGGCACGGTGGTGCAATGGTAGCGCTGCTGCCTCACTTCCCGGGTCCTCCCTGCATGGAGTTTGCATGTTCACCCCGTGTCTGCGTGGGTTTCCTCCGGGTACTCCGGTTTCCTCCCACAGTCCAAAAACATGTAGGTTAGGTGCATTGACAATTTTAAATTGTCCCTAGTGTGTGCTTGGTGTATGTGTGTGTGTGTGTGTGTGTGTGTGTGTGTGTGTGTGCGTGCGCCCTGTGGTGGGCTGGTACCCTGCCCAGGGTTTGTTTCTTGCCTTGCTCCCTGTTGGCTGGGATTGGCTCCAGTAGACCCCCGTGACCCTGTAGTTAGGATATAACGGGTTGGATAATGGATGGATGGATGATTGATTTAACATATTGTTTTTCATCATGTTTTCTCCAACATTTACTACATAAAAAAAACTCATTTGACAAGTGTTTTTATCATTGTTTTCTTTGACATAAATAATACTGCCTCCATGTAACTCATATAGAGTTATGCAAAAGTAGATAATGTGAGGAAATTGCTTCTTGCATTTTAAAACAAAAGAATGTCAAGTTCTGTATGTCAATATCATCCATCCATCCATTATCCAACCCGCTGAATCCGAACACAGGGTCACGGGGGTCTGCTGGAGCCAATCCCAGCCAACACAGGGCACAAGGCAGGAACCAATCCCGGGCAGGGTGCCAACCCACCACAGGACACACACAAACACACCAAGCACACACTAGGGCCAATTTAGAATCGCCAATCCACCTAACCTGCATGTCTTTGGACTGTGGGAGGAAACCGGAGCACCTGGAGGAAACCCACGCAGACACAGGGAGAACATGCAAACTCCACGCAGGGAGGACCCGGGAAGCGAACCCGGGTCTCCTAACTGCGAGGCAGCAGCGCTACCACTGCGCCACCGTGCCGCCCATGTCAATATCATGTACATCCTAAATGTTGTTCACATGATTCTAATTTTTTTTAAATTTTTTTCTTTCAAGTAATGTTTACTCTTGTTTACTCTCAAGCCAATGGCCCTGAAGCTACTGCTTCAATGGGCTTTCTGTTTTCACATTGTAGCCTATGCATGTGGCCTATTTAATAAAGCAAGTAGACAGGAGATAGCTAAGGAAAAACGCATGGAACACAGTAAGGTGCAGTCTTATTTGGTTTGAGCATGTAAACAAAAATGCACAGGTGAGAAGTGAAAAAACATAATACAGTATATGTATTGTTTTGGCATATACCGTATTTTTAGGCTTATTTAGTTTTGTTTTAATGTTTTCTGATGATTTTTGAGTTTTTTTTTTGTTTTTTTTTTTGATATTCAAAGAATATTACAACAGATTTGTCTTAATTTTGTCCTCCAGGGTGAAAGTCACCCATCCCTCTTCTGAGTGCTATTATTGCAAAGGCTTTTCTGCAGGGTTGGATTCTAGACTTTTTGCATTTGCTGCACTAAGGAAAGTGTCACAGTTGCCTAGGTACCTTCATATAGTACACAGAACAAAGCTGTTGTTAGCATTATTTCTAAGCAGGTCAAGATTATATGTTTGCTTGTTTGTTTTATTTTTTTTTTTTTCAATTTTCTTTTAAAACCAGACTTGATGAAGCAGCAGGAGGAGAATGCTGCTTTTACCTTCTGTATCCTACAATGTCTAATTCTAGCAATGAGATGAAGTATTTTATGTTCTGTAATCTGGACCAGCAATAAAATTTTAATGTTGGACATGTCTTCTTTCATTACCTAGACATAAGTATCCCTCAAAAATCTGAAAAATGCTTACTTTCAAAAACAGTGTGAAATAATGGCCTCAATGGCTCTTAAATGTAAAGGAGTTCCAATCCCTCCCATGACTTAATAAGTTTGTGTCATTGTGTATGACATAAAAAGGTTTAAAGCTGAAGCTTCTTTAAATCAAGAAAATTACAGTGCATATGTGTTTTTGAAGAAATGTATGAAGCATGCACTGTGAGTGAACTCTCAGCAGTAATGCCATGGCTTTCAAATTATCTCATGTACCAACTTATTGTCTATTTTGTTAAGAATAGAGGAGCTAAATTTGGATTGAAGGCAAAAAAGCAGGTCCCCTTTTGAATTGAAATAGAAAAAGCGAACATAGTGTCCTGTTGAAATTATGGTTGTGTGATATTTTGTGAGCTCTATAAAGTCACATTTCAAACCATATTTTACAGTTAAAACAACTGGAGGACCCACATGGAAGAAAATATGGTACTTTAATCAGTACATTTCAACAAAATTGTTTTATCATAAATGTTATGGTGGTTATTGTTTATTCTTTTTGATATTATGGAAGAGTTAACTTAAAGGTTCTGTTACTTTAGTAACAAGTATTCTCAGCATGTTGGAATTGTTTAATGTTGAAAACATTTAACATTGCTACTATTTCTAATAAAGTAAACATGTTTTGTTTCCTCATTAAAATATTGCTTTCATAATAAATGTGTTTCAGGCTGTGTATCTTCCTTGATCTGTATTTAAATGCTAAATGCCATTGCTTTTAGCATTTTCAAAGTTGCAATGTTGTAAAGAGTTATTGTCCATTTTTAGGTTTGAGTTTTGTGAACCGTCTTTTGTGGCTGGTAACTGTCTAGAGATTACTTCTGGATGCCGCCAGTATGACAGAGTTTACTGTGGAGCAGGGGTCCAACGAGAACATGAAGAGTACATGAGAAGCCTATTAAAAATTGGGGGAATCCTAGTTCTTCCACTGGAAGAGAAGGTATTGTTGGCTAATTAAAAAAAAAACAAAACTATTACATAATATACCTTTTATCAGTCAGTCAGTCATTGTCCAACCCGCTGTATCCTAACAGAGGGTCACGGGAGCCTGCTGGAACCAATCCCAGCCAGCATAGGGC
>JANRMT010062856.1:66402191-66413275 GCA_026402145.1 Polypterus bichir lapradei
AACACAACTGCTGGTCCCAACCCCATTGATAAAGCAAGAAATTCCACTAAATAACCCTGATAAGGCACACCTGTGAAGTGAAAACCATTTCAGGTGACTACCTGTTGAAGCTCATCGAGAGAATGCCAAGAGTGTGCAAAGCAGTAATCAGAGCAAAGGGTGGCTATTTTGAAGAAACTAGAATATAAAACATGTTTTCAGTTATTTCACCTTTTTTTGTTAAGTACATAACTCCACATGTGTTAATTCATATTTTTGATGCCTTCAGTCATGAAAATAAAGAAAACACATTGAATGAGGAGGTGTGTCCAAACGTTTGGCCTGTACTGTATGTGTATATATATATATATATATATATATATGTAATTTCTTTTTTCTTTCAGTTAACAAAGATCACACGCACAGGTTCCAACACATGGGAAACCAAAAAAATTATAGCTGTTTCATTCGCTCCACTTGTCCAACCAAAAAACAGGAGTTCAGAAAAAACAAGAATTGTTCCTCTTCGTAAGTGTACACTTTTTTTTCATTTGTTATTGCAATACATCTTTTAAATTTTTTGTGTCAGTTTCATTGTAGATTTTCTGTTTCTAGACAAGATAATTGTATTTTTATTCAAAAATTCTTTTAGTATTCTTTTGAAGAAGTAATTATAATTTATTATAGTTTTCTGTTGTATGTTATATATAATTTAGATTATGCAGCTGGTATGTAATAAGTATATATATTTTTTGTATATATTACATTTGAATCACATTTTTTTATTTTTAAATTATAGTAAAGTCTTTGTGTCTTCTCAATATATGTACAGTATTTTTAAAACCATTAACTAAATATTAATTAATTATTTTCTACTCAAAGTGAATAAATTGCATTAAGGGCCTACTGACTTTTTTAAAAATTGCTTGTTTATTCTCATTATTTACAGTCCTATTTAATCATTTTTGAATGGGGCCTTATTGTTGTCTATGACTAGCACTTCAAGCAAACAGCATAATACTACCTTTAATTCTAAACACTGTATAAATTTCGTGGTACATGGTAGCTTTGATTTGTCATTAGATTTTTTTATTTTTACATACAGCAATTCTTGAAGTCCGGACATTACAAGACCTGTCACGAATTACGATCCGACACACTTTAAAACTAAACTTAAACCAAGATAAAGTAAAAAGTGGAAGTCTGACCAAGTATTCTACTAAGTTCAAGCGAAAGAGGATGTATCGGCGACGCATGGATTCTGTTCTTTTAGCAAACAAGCATATGTTTGTTAGTCGTGTAATCCCAAGTACAATGGACAACAACAACAATTGTGATCATGTGGATGAAGATCGTCTTGAAGAGGATGAGGAAGCTGTGGAGGACCGGGAGCAGTATGATCTTAAACCTGATCCTCCCATCAACCTATTAAGAGAGAAGGTCTTGAGTCTACCTCTCCCTGAGCCCCTTAAGTTGTACCTACTTTATTACAGGGAGAAATAACTTACTGTTCGTTTGTTAAAAAGTGTGAAAGACGTTCCAACAATAAACAAAAAAAATATGTAATTTATAAACAGGAAATGCTTCAGCAATCTCCAGCATTAGTCTCTTTAACATTTCTCACCTTAAAATGATGTGCATTTCAAGAATTTTTTATATTAAAATACTATACTTTTTAAGATTTTTTGTGTAGCAGAAAGTAGTGATTGATGCTATTTTAGCTTGGTAAAATAAACCTATATATATATCATTTTAAAGTAGTATTTAACATTAATTGTCATAATTGTTCAGTTATTCTTTAAGTCAGACCTACCAAATATTCCATTCACTTTTGCTGTTGTTGGAAACATCAATAACTTTAAGGCAGTACCCAGAGTTTATCAAAATTGTAAAGAAAAAGAAAACTTCTGACATATCGGAATATTTTGTTTCAATTATAATGAAGCATTCTGAATGTGTAGCATATTTTTCCCATATTTAGCAAAATGTCTGTTTTCATTTTGAATTTTCTAAGATTTTTGTGTTTTCATTTCATTCATTCACATTTGGTTGGGCATTTTATGGTTTATAAGTTGCTTAACAGTGCCTATGTGTTAATAAAATTTAAGCTAATTTATTAACATTATGAAGATATCAAAAAAGAAAGCTTAATTTTAGAGAGCTATTTTATTCTTATTTTCTTTAGTAGGACCCTTCATAGCAAGTAATGAAAAACAAATTATTTTTTCTAAAATGTTTTTCAGGTAAGAAAACTGTCATTTGTTCATAATATATTAGAAAGCAGAAAGTTTAGCATCCTGTTCAAATACTGTATATGTTTGTCAGTTGCTGCTGTTTCTGAAAATTAAATTTAAGTATTATTTATTTTTCAGCTCTTATTTTTATATTTTAAACACCGTGCAAGGAATGCCATTATGTAAATGGGATTCTGCTTCTTAAAAATAAGGCTATTAATTAACTGCTGTTTCAATTGATTACATCTTGCCTGAAGAACGGGCCTGCGTTGCTTCGAAGGCTTGCAAATTATAATCTTTCTAGTTAGCCAATAAAAGATGTCATTTTGCTTAAATTCTCACTACATCCATAATGGCTAACATGGTACAACACCCTAGTAATACTGTTGTTTCAATTTAATAGAAAAAGTTGTCCAGTCATTGATAATTTCATTTTCGGAAATATTTAACCATTCTGGTTGTAGTGCCAATTTAACTGTCAGAAGAAAGCTATATTGAGATTCTTAATATAGTTCAAAGTATTAAAAAGAGCTGAGAAGTGCATATTTGAAATCAAGAAGCTTTTTATTTTCTAATTTTAAGGAATGATTGTTAAACATTCTGCATTTCTTTCTTTTTATTGTTATCTTCCATAAATATGTAAAACTAGAAAGTATATAGTACCATTCTTTAGTAATCAGAGCTATTATACTTGTGAAATATTTACACAGACACTTTGACAACTTGAAGTTTTTCATATCTCTGTAGTATTTCTTCTTCATTCATGTTTAAAAATATCTTTTCAATTGCAAAAGATTGTGAACATATCCTATGTTTTATGCACTTTGGATGCAGCAATATTCATCATATGGCAGGAGAATAAAATGAAAGATGGAGTGATTTTTACTTCCTTTCAAAGGTAAGACTTTGAATTGTTCAGAAGGTTAAGGTCCAGCTTGAATTAATGTCATTAATTCATTCATGCTCTTCTTGGAACAATATATAAAGATGAAAGCCGATTTAGATAAGGTAACATTTGAAGAAAATCTGTTCTGTATACCCCACCTCCAGTCTTATAGCTATTTTGACAAAACAATCCATGTCTTCCAAGAAGTGAGATGAATATTGTGAACACATCTGTAATTGCTTCCTTGATTACAAGTATAAAGACTCACTCACATTTTCCCTTTTCTTATATAATTCAGATTTCTTCAATCTCAATAGTTCAATAGTTTCAAGCAGGTGTTCTCCACCAGAGAAATCTAATTCATCACACTCCCCTCAGCCACTTCAATACAATCTTACTAACTTGCTGTCACCAATGACACGTGTATTGAAAATTCAAAGAGGTAAGCAATGTGTTATTCAGTTTAATTTGGTTAAATACTCATCACAGTTTTTTGACTTTACCTCAGAGACCAGAGATAAAAGTTTTTAATGCAGTTTACCACGTGTCTGTTAAGCAATTAAAACAGAAGGAATATACTCCACCAAAATCAGAATGCTTTATGTTGTACTGAGCAAACATTCAGCTTTAAAAGACTACCTTATGGAATTTGCTTATAACAGTTTCAAATGGATCATTTATTTATTTACTATTTATTTTTAAAGGGACCAGTATTTAATATGAATCAACTTTAATAAAAGCAGGGCAATTATTCTAAACCACTGAAATTTTTTAAACCATATTTATTGTAAGTAAATATTCAGAATTATTCAAATACGCTCTTTTTAAATTAATTGAATTTGAAAATGTACATCTGAGCATTGGTCGCCATACAAATGCAGTTTTGATACTATCATCATAAATAAATTTTTTTAAATTTTACTTGTGGTCATTAGCAACTACTCTGCACAAATCGTTATGTTTTGTTTTGGTATGTACGATATTAAATACAAATTTTAAAATGTATTTAAAAATATACTAAATGCTGTGTGAATGTTTTTACTGTACAGGTTTGTCTTTTAAAATTAGTTATAGTGAGTTTATGATTAAAATAAAGTTTAAATCTGATACAGAAATGTCTCAAAGTTGTGTATGGAAAAGAAAAATGACCAAGTCAGTGGTTCATTGAATTCTTCTCCACCCAATAAATACTGTGTAAAACAAAAGGAACTGTTTAATCATTTTAAAAAATTAAAATGGATTTGTTATGTGGATTAAATTGTGATAACCTGGTCTTAGTTTTGGAATGTAAATCAAACTATTTCCATAATAATTTGTATCCTTCATTTGCTTGTAATTTTGTATACCTTTTCTTAAAAAGTATAACTTCTCTTATATGTACTAAACTGAATATGTGCTTCTGTTTCAGACATTTGTTATGTGTGTGGTGCTTCACTTGAATGAAATATACTGTGCTATCAAGTTTGTTTTCAGCTATCCTTTATGGTAACAGTGTATACCTTCCAATCCCAAAATGAATAGATTTCTTTTATTTATTTTGAGCACATACAAGCTCTTAAACTCCAAAAACTATTCTGACAAATGTGGTTTGCCTGTAAATTGTTCTGTTTAAGATGTTCTAGCTTCAAATGACTTTTAAAATCATAAGTAATGGCGTGTTTTAAAATTCTGATCATTTATTGTTAATGTTATAGACTCATTTGTCAAATTCTATAGCATGGGTCTTTCAGTTGCATGATATTGTGTTTGCTTAATGGTATAAAGTCTAAACGACCCCTAGGCAGTTATATGTACAGTGAACTATTACTTGTGTAACGACAGTGCAGGTTAATGATAGTATCCTTAGTTGTGATCTTTGATAAAATTAACATTTCAGAAAGCTGAAACCCCATTAACAGATGGTTCTTTTTTCAAGTCATATGGTTTTAGGGTTGTGAAGAATTTTGTTCACATACAGTATTTACAACTTATGAAAAGAAATATCATTTGAAGCTTTTTGCTCTTTTTCTTTCCAAAAGTTAGTTTGTTTCTTTATTACCCTGAGTTTAAAATCTGCTTCTCTGTTTGTTCTTTTTGTTTAATTCAATAGTATGTATAAAAGATTGTGTTAATATTTCCTTAAGTGTATATGTGTTTACAAAAAAAGAAATAAAAATTTACAATATGTGTGCAGCCGTGGCCTGTGTATTGTGAAGCAGGATTTTCTTTCCTTCTGTGTGAAGTTTGAGAAACAAGTTTTTTTTGTTTATCTGACAGTTGAGCTATCTGAGATGGAACATAAAAGGATCTGACATCAGGAATTTGTAAAAATAGTTTTCTTTGAGGGTATATCTGAACACCCTGCAATGGTGCTCTGGCCAGAGAATGTTCCAGCCTTGCACTTGATGCTTGTTGGGATAGGCTCCTGCTTCCCTGCAACTTTGCCCTGGATGAGAATGTTCTAGCAAATGGATGGATATAAATGAATTTAAAATGCAAGGTAACACTGGTCAAATGTCAGACATCATTGCCTTAGTATTAACACAAAAATATAGATATACTGATTTTAAAACATAGCAAATGTAACAATTCCTGCTTGATGTCAACATTACTCAAACTGCTGATGGGGAAAAAAGAAACTAATAATATGTTCTGGAATATGAAAAATATGGTTATAGCATGTGTACTTTCAAAGTAGTTATCTGTTTTAGCCCTGTGACCACCAATACAGTTTGTTCAAGGAAGCATTCTTCTTCTTTTGGCTGCTTCTGTTAGGGGTCGCCTCTGCATCTTGTTCTGTCACACCCACCACCTGCATGTTCTCTCTCACCACATCCATAAACTTTCTCTTAGACCTTCCTCTTTTCTTCTTGCCTGGCAGCTCTACCTTTAGCATTCTTCTCCCAATATACCCAGCATCTCTCCTCTGCACATGTCCAATCTCACTTCTCTGACTTTGTCTCTCAACCGTCCAACTTGAGCTGACCCTCTAATGTTGTCATTGCAACTTGCCAAATACACAAAGCTCATAATGTGCCCAATAAGACTGATGTGGAAAAATGCCTGATCAGGCCACCTTTAAAAAGCCTTATTTCACAACAAGAAAATAGCCACACGTTTATATATTCCACAATGCCTAAAGCTTCACCAGAAACAAGGGGCAGGGCTATTATGCAGTAGGCAGGCATGTCGTGTACCATTGTTGCCAGACATCCAGCATTAAACCAGTTCATTGTGTCCTTGACTGCAGGCAGAGTTTCAGCATGACAGATCTACTTGCTCCCGAGTGATCACTGGAAAGCAAAACTGACATATTAGACTGGTCCATCTGAGCAATTGCTTCAGATCTGCCACCTGTTCTCTTGCTGAAACACCCAGCTGGCACAATGTCCACACCAGTGACAGGACACTGGGCAGCTGGCTACAAACTCTTCTGGCCCTAGTGCCTGGTGAACAGTCAGAAGCCCTCTGCTCCTAGATGTCGGACTTGACTGACCCAGGCTGGATTTAAGCTGTGATGGACATGGCAATAGTGACATTAGGTCATTTTCATGGATCAGTCACATTTGTGCCTGTTCCACAAAGATAGGTGTTTAAAAAAGGGAAAGAGAAGAATAGGAAAAATGTATGCTAATGCCTGTGCCCAGGAAACTGACCCCTGGGGTTGAACCAGTGTCATGGCATGGACTGGCATTCAACCATATAGGCCAGATCTTTTTCCGTTTCACTCTGGGCAAGATGAGATTGTGTAGCCAATATTATTTGTTACATTAAACAACATAACCTAGAGAAAGACAATGCCAGGCCACATACAGCTGCTGTGGTCACAACTGTCCTGAGGAATGGTTTTGTCCAGAAGTGTATTGCCTTTGTATGCTAGTTGTGTCAAGCAGTAATGAAGGACAGCAAGGTGATGATGGGTAATGTTATGGTTTTACAGTGAATTTTGTTATTTCACAGTTTTTTTTATTATTCCTATTTCTTTATTATCCTTTATCAATGAAGGTTGAAAGTTAAGTACAACAATAAGTATTTTGTTTGTCTCTCCCATTGGTGTCGTAGGCTGAAGCTATTGAGTGCTTAATGAGTAACAAAAATATTAAGAATTTCTTAAGATTAAAATATGGAGTATTGGGAAAGAGCAAGTGTGTCTTATTAGAATGGGAAGTCCTCGATTTGGCCATTATGTAAGTGCACTTATTAAGTACAGTTTCTATCAGCAGCAATTGTACCACATAAAAGAACCTAGTCTATCACAGGGCCCTTACACATAAACAGATTTGCTGGTGGAAATTGCATGGTTTAAGTTTTATCTGTGAGATAACCACTCCAAATGAATATGTTATATTCTTGTTTAGAATGTCACTTATACTGTTTCTGGTACAATAGTACTGTTTATCCACTACAGTGGAACCTTGGTTCACCAATGTCTTTGAACACATACAAATTGGGTTATGACCAAAAAGTTCGCCAAACTGTTTGCATCTGTTCACGACCACACACTCAATTGACAAACAAGCCAGTTTCCCTTCCGGTTTGTACACACCAATGATTTCCGCACGTGTTGCATTGTTCTCAGTCAGACGTGCTTGCTTTCACTGTGAACTCTTTGTGCTCTATTTTGTTTCCCTTCCGGTTTGTACGTGCCGATGATTTACGCACGTGTTCAGTCTCTCCCTGTACATTTTTCTCGGTCAGACGTGCGTGCTTTTTCTGTGAACTCTTTGTGCTCTACGGTATTTTGTGTGCTTTTGCATTAATTTTGCAGTTAACCATGGCCTCTAAGCAAGTGAAGAGTGATAGTGTTGGTGAGAAGAAAGGTTTGAAGAAAATTGAAATCGAATTAAAGTAAGAAATTATTTAAAAGTATGAGCGTGGCAATCGTCTTACTGATCTTGCCGCCAAGTACAAGAATTCAAAATCTACGATTTCGACTATTCTAAAGCAGAAAGAGGCCATTAAAGCAGCTGATGTTGCAAAAAGAGTTACAGTGTTAACCAGGCAGAGGCCTCAAGTGCTGGAACAGGTGGAAAAACTGTTGCTAGAGTGGCTGAACGAGAAGCAACTTGCAGGTGATAGCATAAGCGAGGCAATGTTATGCGAGAAAGCCAGGAAGATTCATGGCGATTTGCTGCAAAACTATCCTTCTATGAGCCTCCTGTTGTGGATGAGACTGTGTCCATGGGCAAGAGCATGGGTCTGGAAGTGGACAATGAGGACATCGAGGAGCTGGTCATGGATCACAAGGAGGAGCTGATGATGGAGGAACTCCAGCAGGAGCAGCATAGGTTGCTCACTAAGGAGCAGTCCTCAGGGGAAGAAGAGGAAAGGGCGGTTATAGAAAGTGATGCGATAAAAGCCATCGTGGAAAAATGGAACGAGTAACAGGATTTTTTCAAAAAGAACCATCCTGACAAAGCGGTTACAGGCAGTGTGATAAACATGATGAACGGCAATGTCATCTTGCATTTCCGAAAAATTTTAATGCGTAGGAAAAGGCAAGTCACATTAGACCCCTATTTTGCAAAGTCTGATCCACCAGCTAAACAGTTAAAAACACCAGAAACCCAAGAAATCACAAGAGGGAAAACGCCTGAAGGGGAACATCCCTCCATCGCGGAGCCAAACTCTCAAAACTGTAACTGTAACTGTAACCACCCAGTTCCTCCTCACTTCCTTCATGCCAGAACTCAACTCATGCAAGATTAGTTTTCTTGGTTGTTTATGGTTTTTGTATAAATTACGGATTTTTCAAATGTTAATTTTTTTCCCTGTGCTTAAAACTCATTAAAAAAGTGTTTACAGCGAGTGGTTCGTAAGGCTATAGCATGAATTCTTGCAATGTTACTTTTCTTGGTTATTTATGGTTTTTGTATAAATTACGGATTTTTCAAATGTTCATTTTTTTTCCCTGTGCTTAAAACTCATTAAAAAAAAGTGTTTACAGCGAGCAATTCGTAACGCTGTAGCGTGAACTCCTGCAATTTTAGTTTTCTCTGTTCAAGGTTTTCTCAGTGTTATTCAATGTTTTTCCATTTAGTTTACTATTACACTGTGCATTCTATGGTATAATTAAGTATTTTTGTGCTTAAAAATCTTAAAAAAATATATATTTACATACAGTTCGTACAGTCCGGAACAGATTAATTGTATTTACATACAATCCTTTGGGGGAAATTACTTCGGGTCACGACCAAATCGGGTTGCGACCAGAGTTTTGGAATGAATTACAGTCATGACCTGAGGTTCCACTGTATGTGATTCTGAGTTTTGTCCTTTCTCTACATTTAGAGGTTTCTTCTTTTCCTGATTACAACATGCAGTGTTTTACCTTTCTTTGTCATGTTCTTTGCTTATCTCCAGCTTCTGGCACACGACATTCTGTTCCACTTGTGTAAAATGTTTTCTTTGAATCCTTTAAATACATTTTTAGAAGACGTGAGGAGAGCAGAACTACCAGGGCATGAATCAAGAAAGAAGAATTAGTTGTTAAAAGGAGAAAGACATGTAACATCAGTCATTGTTTGTCTTCAGTATGGTGTGTAAAATTTGGACTGGGAAAATGTAAAGTATTAGCCTTGAAAGCGAAGAGGAGTACTTTGTATGATAAATCGCAAGCTTTCTTCCATACCAGGATGTTTGAAATATTATTATTAGTTTTACCTGTTCAGTGATTCCCTGATGCTCAAGAAAGTTCTGCTGCTGTAGTTAAAAACTTCCTACATTGTTCCTTTTCAAAAGAATTTCAGACGCCTCTTCACCTAATGACTACAGACCAGTGACACGTCTCACATCATGAAGACCCTTAAGAGACTGGTCCTGGACTATATGAATCCTCTTGTGGTAGATCAACTTGGTTCCACTGCAGTTTGCCTATCAGATAAAGAATAGAGTGGAGGATGCAATTATCTGTCTTCTCCACAAGGCTTATTCTCACCTGGACAATGTAGCAGATACTGTGAGGATGATATCTTTTGATTTCTCCAGTTCCTTCAATACCATCCAGCCATCCCTGTTATGGGGTAAACTCAGAGATACAGTATGCAGGTGGAGGAGCCTATGATGTCCTAGATGATGGACTGTCTGTTGGGTAGACCACAATTTGTGAAACTCAAGGACTGTGTTTATGATATGCATGTGAGCAACACTGGAGCACCACAAGGAACAGTCCTGCCTCCTTTTCTCTTTACATCTCAGACTATAAATATAACACCAGGTCATATCACTTGCAGAAATTCTCAGATAATTCTGCACTTTATGGGGTGTATTGATAAAGGGGATGACACAGAGACTATGGGTCAGGTGGAGAACTTTGCTGCTTGGTGCAAAGAGAATTGTCTGCAACTTAATATCAGCAAAACCAAGTTACCAGTTATTGATTTTCACTGTGCCAAAGAGCTTCTACGTCCGGTCACTATTCAGGGAGTGGATGTAGAGGTGGTCTACTCCTACAAGTACTTTCAGGTCCACTTTAATGACAGGTTGAATTGGTCTTGTAACACAGAGGGACTGTATAGGAAAGGGCAGTGCAGGCTCTTTCTCCTTCATATAATGTGGGAAGTGACATCCTTCACTTCTCGAACTCAGCGATGGCCAGTGTGCGTTTCTATGCTGTAGTGTGCTGGACTGGTAACATCACTTCAAATCAAATCAACAGGGTAATTAAAAGGGCAGGCTCAGTTATGAGACATACTGTGGACCCCCTGGAGGTCGTAGCGAAGGAAAAATTTAAAACAAAACTGAATGCCGTTATAAACAATAATGCATGTCCTTTCTCTATATATATACATACAGTGGCTTGCAAAAGTATTCGGCCCCCTTGAACTTTTCCACATCTTGTCACATTAACAGCCACAAACATGAATCAATTTCATTGGAATTCCACGTGAAAGACCAATACAAAGTGGTGTACACTTGAGAAGTGGAACGAAAATCATACATGATTCCAAACATTTTTTACAAATAAATAACTGCAAAGTGGGGTGTGCGTAATTATTCAGCCCCCT
>JANRMT010062856.1:66413675-66450577 GCA_026402145.1 Polypterus bichir lapradei
GTCTTTCACGTGGAATTCCAATGAAATTGATTCATGTTTGTGGCTGTAATGTGACAAAATGTGGAAAAGTTCAAGGGGGACGAATACTTTTGCAAGCCACTGTATTGAAGTGCAGGAAAAAAAAGAAGTTTGAAACAAGATAAAAGTGATTACTTCAGACTAAGCCTATACAAAAAGCATTTGATTTGTGGCTGTTGACTGTTTTTATAGTGGGAGGACAGGAAGGCCATATTTGCAGGACAGAAAGTGGAATGAGGTCATCATTGGGTGCCAGAAATGAAATCAGGAATAGAGGCAGAAGTGATGCAGTCAAGTTATTTTCTCGTCTGAAGGTCTGTGGGAAGAGAAGAAGAGCCATTAGTGCTCACCACCAACCCTTGGTCCGGCTTGTTAATACCTCCATTTGAGCCCTTTCATTGCCTCCCAAGCACACTTGTGTGACTATATACAGTATATGGAAGTGCATGTCTATGATATGGTTTGCAATATTTGTAGCTGGAGATCCACAAAGGGGGAAAATTAGTCACATGTCTTAAAATAATTTTTTTATTCCTAAGCTTTCGACAACCTACCAGGGCTCATCATCAGAGGAAAATAATTATACATATTGGAATCAAAGGCAATATGTAGTGCACGTGGCATTAATAAGGTGGGATTTGGAAGGTGTTGGTCACAATGTCTCTATTTATTACTTCGATGTTCTTCTTTTTAAGCCTGCGTATATAGGTATATAAAGATATATCTATGATATAGATATATAGATATATCTAGATATATCTTTCCCATAGATATATCTTTATATACCTATTTATGTATTTTTTTTCCAGTACAACTCGGAGTCCTGCCACGTGCAAAAGTTCGCTGACGACACTGCTATCGTGGGCTGCTTCAGGAGTTGGCAGGAAGGGGAGTATAGGAGCCTAATCAAGGACTTTGTTAAATGGTGCGACTCAAACCACTTACAACTGAACACCAGCAAAACCAAGGAGCTAGTGGTGGATTTTAGGAGACCCAGGCCCCTCCTGGACCCCGTGATTATCAGAGGCAACTGTTTGCAGAGGGTACAGACCTATAAATATCTGGGAGTGCAGCTGGATGATGCTCTGTGCAAGAGAGGACAGAGCCGACTATACTTCCTTAGAAGGCTGGCGTCCTTCAACATCTCCAATAAGATGCTGCAGATGTTCTATCAGACGGTTGTGGTGAACGCCCTCTTCTATACGGTGGTGTGCTGGGGAGGCAGCATAAAGAAGAAGGACTCCTCACGTCTGGACAAACTGGTGAGGAAGACAGTCTATATTGTAGGCATGGAGCTGGACAGTTTGACATCTGTGGCAAAGCATCGGGCACTGAGCAGGCTCCTGTCAATCATAGAGAATCCACTGCATCCACTGAACAGGATCATCTCCAAACAGAGGAGTAGCTTCAGCAACAGACTACTGTCACTGCCCTGCTTCACTGACAGACTGAACAGATCGTTCCTCCCCCACATTTTGCGACTCTTCCATTCCACCCAGGGGGGGGGGGGTAAACATTAATATACAAAATATTGTCTGTCTGTAATACCTTCATTGTTATCACTTTTTAATTTAATATTGTTATTTATCAGTATGCTGCTGCTGGAGTATGTGAATTTCCCCTTGGGATTAATAAAGTATCTATCTATCTATCTATCTATCTATCTATCTATCTATCTATCTATCTATCTATCATGTGTAACAAAAATTTAAAAATACAAAATATTTTAAAAGCAACCATAGAACTTATTTGAATTATCTATAGCTGGTTGTTGTAAATAGGATATAAGGCATTAACTAAAGACTTCTACCATGTGGCTCAAAAAGATGCTGCTTACCAAATGCTAGTACAGCGTTTTCCACATAATATATCAAAATTAGCATTTGTGTATAGTCTGGGTGGTAGATTAATTATGGTGAAAAAATAAATTAATGATAATCCCATACATGATCAATCAGTTGACCAGAATATCCATGAGGCTTTAGTGTGTGTGTCTGTTCTTTCTGAGTTCAGAATAGAGAATAGGGAGTTTAAATCTAATGCATAATCTTTAAGAGCAGGCATCAGGATCAAAAGAGCTTTGATGTTGTTTATATTTTTTTGATAGTCCTACCCCAAGAGAGCACTTTTCTGAGAACAAAAGAAATGTCCTGCCGTGTGCGGCATGAAACAAAATGGAAATAAGATGTGGAACAAATGAGGAACTATTAATAAAATTAAAGGAGCTTGCCATTTTACTCCATAACCATGAAAAAGAAAAAAAACATTTAAAAGCTACTGTGCATCAGCTAATATTCCTTCTTTAATTCAGATGCAGGTTTATCCAGGACCAAGCAGCAGGGTAATGGGGAGTTGGGGGGTGGGCATGGGCAGACAGAAATGAGATCCCATTCTTCTTATCAGAACTGACAAAGATAGAAAAGTGTGCAGTGGGGGTTTGCTGCACCTCATTCTGGCATTGTGAATCTGTCACGCAGACAGATTATTATCCATACACTAGTCCCGAGTGATTATTTTTTTTCATTCAGATTGGTTTTTTTTATGCAGATGAATGTGCATCATTTTTGCCAGACTTTTTACAATTTATTCCTTAAACTTTGACAAAGAATGAAATATTTTCAATACTCAATTTATTGTCAAACTAAGGCGTGATTTCGGCAGCTCATTATGTGGGTTGCTCACATCGCACGATTTATCTGAGCAGTGTTTTTATGTTTACAGTCTTCTGGTGGTGCTGGAGTGGGGGAGGGCTGATTCCATTTAATTTGTTTTCTGTAGCTCAATGCAAATTCTCAAAAACATTTTGGCGTGTAGCAGGAGACGCGCACATAAAGACATGGTGGTAATTACCATTTGCAGGAATTACTGCTTCCCCAAGATTTTGAGTAAAGCCTCAGTTTTCGAAGCGAGCAGAGGCTAACATCAAACACATTTAAACATTGCCTTTGTCTCGAGGAAGGATGTGATTACTCATTCTTCTGAGCAGTGATGCTGCGCTGCAGGCTGAAGCGTTTTGTAGACAGAAATGTCTATGAGGGCTCATGTGCTTGACACACAAACAAACAGGCACCCTACCTAGAAAATGGCTGACTGTCATCACAAATCATTTCACTGATGCATCTGATGATTCAGCTTGAATAAAGATGATCCTGTGGGAGTGTTTTCAAATTTCCTGTAGAGACATTTGCTGCCTGACTTTAATAGCTATTGGTGGTGTTGCTTTGCTTTGTTCTGCCCTTTGGTGCTTTTATGTCACTTTATTCTTATTTAGCATTTTGCTGAGCAATGACTCATTTGCTGTCTTTAATTTTAAGTACAGTATATTAGTACTTTACTATTTACTTCTTTTCTTTTTTCTGTTTTTGATTTCTGTTAGTTACAGATGCTTAATGACTAAAATTATTACTATCATTTAAAATATAAACGGTCTTTTAGTGCAGCGTATTTTCACTTAAAAATGTTAAAAGCTAAATGTCAGCCTCACAAATGAATAGTATTTTATTAAAAAAAATTAATTCAGTTGCCTTGGAAACCAATTCCATTTGCATGTAGTGCTTTGTGCAGCCTAAACAATGCCCAGTAAGACTTTGGGTTCAGATGAACCAATATTTGGCATTTTAAGGAACTGTTATGAAGAGTTACAATAAAGGACAGAGTAAGAAATTAAACAATCAGAGGTGCAACAAAAGTGGGAGAGGTGTCTAAGAAAGTACAGGAGATAGGCTGAAGTGGTATGGACATGTAATGAGGACAATGACAGACAATGAGGGATGGGAATGGAAGTACAAAAGAAGAGAAAGCAAGGGAAGCCAAAGCGGAGGTGGATGGAAAAAGTAAAAGAAGATCTGAAGGAAAAGGGCTTGACAGATGAGGAGATGCAGGACTGAGCTGTATGGAGAAGGTTGATCAAGCACAACAACCCCACACAGAAGTGGGAAAAGATGAAAAGGAAGAAGAAGAAGTTATGAGCATTTTGTGTTATGACCATAAACACCATGTTTGGCACCTTGGTGGCCTCCATGAGTATCGTTGCTGACTTAGGGTTCTTGCTCTCTGGATTTAGCACCTGGTTATGGTGTTTAGTTTGATTATGAACTGTAGACTGGCATTTTCTTCTGGCCAGTTTTTGCCTTATGCCTGTCGCTGCCATGCAAGGTAATTAAATATCTGTGGCCCTGAAAACAAAGGAGTACAAAATGGATGTTTGGAAAAGATACATTTTTAAGACATCAATTACTTTATACTTTTCTTATTGAGTTACCAAAGATAGATGTTAATATGTTCTGGACAAAATAGACAAAGTTTAAAAAAGTATATATTTGAGTGTCTGGGCTTGTGAGTTGTCTTGGATCAAAACCAAGATCAAGGCCTTTAATGACCTCTTGGGTACAGCCATCATCAGTTTGTCTGTCTGCGGAGAGAGTGTCAGCCTTGTCGAGATGTTTACTTACCTCGACAGCAAGATTCATGTCTCTGGTGACTTTATCTATGAAGTCAGTAGATAGGTTGGAAGAGCACAGGGGGTCATAAGGTCACAGGAAAGGGGTATGTGGCGCTCCCGATATCTATGCAAAAGGACGAAGGTCCAAGTCTTTAGAGTCCTGGTGCTTCCTGTCTTGCTATATGGTTGTGAGACATGGACGCTATCCAGTGACCTGAGACGAAGACTGGACTCCTTTGGTACTGTGTCTCTTCAGAGAATCCTTAGGTACCACTGGTTTGACTTTATGTCGAATGAGTGGTTGCTCACGGAGTCCCAAATGAGGCACATTACCTTCATTGGGAGGGAACTTCAGTTACGGCACTACAACCAGATGGGGCGATTCCCAGAGGGTGATACAGCTCACAGGATCCTCATTGTTGATGACCTGAGAGGCTGGACCAGGCCAAGGGGATGCCCACGTAAAACCTAGTTGCGGCAGACAGAGGGTTATTTTTGGAGGGTGGGACTGAACCACGTGTCTGCCCTTGGGAGTCTGCCAACCAGGATCCCAAGCTGTTTCTTTGTGTGGTGGGTGTGGCAACGTGCCATAACAGTGCCTGCTCCCCAACCTAACCTGACCTGACATATTCTTAGCAATTTTTTAATAATTTATAGTATGTGGATCATTTATGTTATTGGTACATGGGTGTAGTTGCTGATGCTATTGCCTCAAAGATGCTGAGTCTTGGGTCTGAATCCCAGCCTCATTGGCTATACTAGCTCCCCTGGCATTCCCTCCATGTTTGTATCAGTCTTGCAGGTAATTTCTCAAAAACATGCTGTTTTGGTTGATTTGCTGTAAAGGAGTGCGTGGCAGTTGCTGCATGACTGTACCCTGCAATAGACAGGTGTCCTTTCCGGGGAGGTACCCAGGACTATAGAGATTATCTGTAGCTCCCTGCATTGCCTTAAGAATAATGAATTGAACACTATTCAGACATTCTGTTGTAGGCATGATCTTTTTTAAATGATAGACTACAATTCTGTTAATGTTTACCATCACAGTTTTTCAGAGGGAGATGAGCAGATGTATGACTTTGTATGCCTCTGAACTGTAGCTGAGGCTCTTCTTGTGATAGGCCATGTTTGTTTTGGGATCAGACCGGTGATAGATGACTTGCAGAACATTTAATGATCAACACATATGGCACTGGGATTTGAGATTTGCAGAGAGTCTAAGCGTCAAATATACTGTCATTGTAGAGGGTGAAGAGGGTGCCCAGAGTGACAGCACATACGGATTGCTAGGGATGTCCTGAATCATGTACAGTAACTGGGGAATATTTGTTAAGTCTAGCAGCACACTTTAAAGAACAAAGCCAAAGTTGTCCACCGGTGAAACACTAAAATCTTCTTTGTACCCGCCTACCTACAGGGAAGCATGATTTATTTCCACATGCTGTCTGTAACAGATTTTCAAAGTGAAGAAAAGAAATGGACCTCCTGCCTCTTTGAATATAACATTTGATGGATCATGTGGTAAGCAATATCCTCAAAATTATACTTGTTTATGATTGTTATGGAGGTTCTGTGGATCTCCTAATTGTCTCTGCTGAGATAAAAACAAAAGATGTTAGAATGGCTATCTCCATTGATGCATTTTTGGCATAGGAAATGTTTTTATTGACAAGAATTATTTTGCACACATTATTTGTTTATTGGAATGCATAGTTTAAATATGTTTCGGGAAGTAGTGGAAGGTTATACACTTCTGTATGTAGAGGAAAGTGTCATATACTGTAGCTATGGGTAAGACAGATAAAATACAACATGAGGAGAGTTTTAATAAGTAGAGGCACTACTAAAATGGCACAATCTGAGGAAAAAACACACACAAGTCCTCCAGACGAAAGAAAGGGGAAGGAAGAGTGATGTATTTACTAGCATGGCATGGGACTTGAGTGCAGAGGAACATCTGAGAGAAAGAAAGTGGCAAATGTGGGCTTACATGAGTTTGCAGGACTTTCTGATCACTGGCTGGTGGTGAAGGTTTCTTAAGTAAACTTCCAACTACCATGGCTGCTTCAGTGTTGTTAGAAGACATCACAAGTGGAAGAATTAGGAGAAAGTGCGTATTTATAGATGATGATGACTGGCTCCTAAGCTGATTTTGATTTCCAAAACCTCTCCTCTTGGTGCTGTGTGCTGAACTGACACTGGCTTTCCAAAATCAGACTTTGTTGAATTGTGCTCTACCTTGTGCTCTTTTTTATAAGTTCTGTCCTCCCTTGGGTTTTTACTACTAGGGTGTTGTACCGTATTAGCCATTGTGGATATAATGAGAAGTCAAGCAAAATGACACCTTTTATTGGCTAACTAACAAGAATACAGTATGCAAGCTTTCGAAGCAACTCAGGCCTCTTCTTTAGGCAAGAAAGAAGAGAGACCCTCCTGACCTTTAAAGGACACATGTTCATAAATGAGGACAGATATGACTTTGTTATCCTTTAGTTTACCTTAGAGACTTAGCCCCTTCAGGAACACCAGGAGCAACTGGTGGAGTTTGAACCTTGGATCTCTATAGCAAAAGGATTTCAGGTCCTAGTTGGAGCTGAAACTGGTAGGAGGTTTAAAGGTACCTGAAGCCACAACTGATTAAGAATTAGATTTGGGGCAGGTTCTCACTGGCAGAAAGAGGAGATTGTGAATGAAATACTCAAAGAAAAGCAAGAAGTGAGAAAGACCCAGGATATATTCAAGAAGTTACAGAGTGGAATCAGGGTTTTGATTATTATGTTTTTTTGGGATATTGTATTCCCTCCCTAATCCAAATTTGCATTTTTTTTTTTTTATCTTTTGTATTTTATTTATATTTTATGTATTTTGTTTTCATTTACTGTTCGACTTGAACATCCATCCATCCTCTTCTGCTTATCCAAGGTCAGGTTGTGGGGGCAGTAGCTTGAGCAGAGATGCCCAGACTTCCCTCTCTCCGGCCACTTCTTCTAGTTCTTCAAGGGGAATCCCGAGGTGTTCCCAGGCCAGCCAGGAGACATAGTCCCTCCAGCTTGTCCTGGGTCTTCCCCGGGGCCTCCTCCCAGTTGGACATGCCCGGAACACTTCACCAGGACGGCATTCAGGAGGCATCCTGATCAGATGCCCGAGCCACCTCATCTGAATCCTCTCGATGCAGAGGAGCTGCGGCTCTACTCAGATGACTAAGCTTCTCATCCTATCTTTAAGGGAAAACCCAGACACCCTGCGGAGGAAATTAATTTCAGCCGCTTGTATTCGCGATCTCATTCTTTCGGTCACTACCCATAGCTCATGACCATGGGTGAACATTGTGAACATTGGGTTGCAATTTGGAGCACTGCGCTTGTGTGGTTTGCAGACCACCTTAAGAGCAGGATCTTTAATGTCAGCTTTGGTAATTCATTATCTCCTACAGCCCCTGTTACCTTCAGAGGACCACAAACGCATATTCTGCAACCAGTTATTTTTTTCTTTGTAAATTCTGCCATTTTGCATTACCTTTAATAAGTGTAACATCCTTTGTCACTATTACGCAGACCCAAATCTACCTGCCAATGAGAAGAATACTCTCAAAACTCTTTTTAGCTGGTTTGAGGATGTCAAATGTTGGATGGCATCACATTTTCTTTGAATACACAAATCAATTTGGTCTTACATCCTCTATTGGTAGTATGAACAACAATTTTGACCCACTACCTCTACACATCAGGTCTTACATTAGAAACCCTTCCTTTATTTTTGAGTCAGATTTCAAAGTTGATAAACAGGTAAATGCTGTGGTCAGAAGTAGCTGTTTTCGGCTTAAGCTGATGTCACATTACTGGACTTTTTGTCATAAAGCATGTCATCAAAGTCACTGATCTCGTCACTGCACCATGTCAAATTGCAGAACTGAAAATCATAGCCTGAGCACCAATCTTCCAGCGCAGTTGTGCTTGCTCCTTTTTCTGACCGCTAATAGCTTGTATACTGACAGAGAAGCTCTTTACAAAGGGTTAACTGCTGCCATGCATTCAACATCAGACTCTGCCCTTTAATTCATATTTTTCCATTCTGTCTTGGTATGTAAAGTACAAGGCATCACATAGACGATCTTCTCTTCTGTTTGTGAGGTTCAAAACGTACACATTCCTTATTCCTTCTCACTAAATTCCATATATTGTACTTCCAGATGAGTGTTCATTGGTTCATTTAGTTCTCAGCTGTCTTGTGTACACAGCCCACCCCTCTGACTAAAAAAAAGATCAAACCTGTTTGATTTTATCCTAGCTGGTCACAGACTCATTGGTCTCAGTCGTTAAGTATGTCACATAAGATGATCGGCTTCATGGTAGCGTGCCACAACTGCGTCTGACTGGCTAAGATTACGTAAATGATGGTTACCACTGAAAATCACTGGAAAAGTCGTCTAATGGACATATCCTTAAGGATCATCACTAAAGTTAAACAATTTCTATCTTATAATGATTTGCAGAAGGTTTTTGATACTTTTGTTTCATCTCATTTAGACTACTGTAATTCCCTCTGTACCGATGTTTGCTACTCATCTCTGTCCCAAATACAAATAATTCAAATTGCTGCTGCCAGAGTCTTGACTACAACTAAAAAAATACATCACGTGTAATCCATATTCGCTTCTCTTCAATGGTTCCCTGTGAAATACAGGCTGGATTTTAAGATCTTATTGTTTATGTTTAAAGCTTTACATGGGTCTTCTCCCACCTATCTTTTTGATCTCCTCTGTGCCTACTCATCCACCAGGTATCTCAGATCCTCTAACCTGTTATTTTTGTCTGTTCCACACACACGCGTGAAACTGTGGGGTAGTCGTGCTGCGGCAGTAGTGGGTCCTCGGCTATGGAACAATAAAGTCGGCTTATCAGATTATTTCAAATCTCAGTTAACAGCTTTCTTTTATTCACTTGCTTTTAGGTTGCATAGACAGTCTAGTTTAGCTTTTTTATTTTGATTTTGATTATTTTTACCTTTATTCTAATGTATTCCATTTTTACTACTTTTTCTATCTGTTGTTGAGTTCATTGTTGTTAAAGCAGGCATTATATAAATAAGTTTGACTTGATTGGACATGACTTATTTTAAACATACCATTTGTAGCATTTTAGGCCTGCTTTGTAATTTTCAGCCATGGTTTTTTTTCTGTTTCATTACTCACAAATTATTTTTAGTACTGATTTAACATAAATACTGTAGAAACTAAATATTTGGGCATAAATCCATATGGGACTAAAGCTGAGTTTCTTCCAGTTGCTATGGATTTTGTCCTACAGTCCACAGAAATGCGGTTAATTGTACCATTCCAGTTTGAATGAATTTATGGTTGTGTTTGTGGATGGCAAAATGATAATCAGCTAGAAAATTGAGAAACCTGTGAATAAGTAGCATAAACACATGGTGACTGAGAGGAAATTGGTGAAAGGCTATGAACCTTATAATTGTTCTTTGTCTTGTTATTTACAATAGGAAACAGTAGTTACTGTATACTGGTAAGAATAAATAATATAGACTCTGAAAAGTCATTAGTATAGAAAACAATTGTTATAACACTTAAAATGTAGCTAACCTGTCAGTATTGTGTATAAATATTGAATAATCACAACTGAAATTGCTGTTCATTATATGTTTATGTGTTTGTGGGTCTCATATGCTGGAGTGGAATTTCTTTAGCACCATGACACTTTTAACTTGAATACTGGATAATGAAAGTGAGTTCATATTTATGAATTTCAGAATTTGATGCACAATAATGGACACAATAATGGACATATACATTATTTAATTTATTTCATTCACTGTATAAAGACCACCTAGTAATGAAGTACTTTTTATTGTACCAATGCATGCAACTATAGACCTGCAGAGACCACGAGGGACGATAAACAGAACAAGATGTGAGACAAGGTGAAAGTTAGGAGTAGCCCTACAACGAGGAAGCCCAGGTTAAGGGAGGCTGAACCTCCCACCAGAGTGTGTAAGAATCTTGAGTGGAAGCAGTGAGATAGTTGTCAGCACCCAGTTCCCACCTAGGACAATTAGGACCACTCATCCATTTATGACAATTGGCTATCCCAGAAGGTATCTTGTAGAACTTTAAAGGCAATTCAGAGAGGAGGAGTCTTGAGACTTGATCTTACTTGGCCTGAGCTTTGATGGACCTATCCAGTTAAGTAATTCTGAAGCATTGGCAGGTACCTAGTATACCACATGAAGGCTGTTTTCTTCTTGGAATCAAAAAGTGGAAACGAGTAGCCAGAAGTAGAGTTAGTGGGGAAGTAAAAGGGATAATTTAGGGGAACTGGAAAGGTGGGGATAAGGGGGATGCACAGGTACAATCAACCTGTTAAAACAGACCAAGTGAGACTGTAGAGTTTTTTTTTTATTTTGCTTGGCATATCCTTCAACCATCTCTGTATGATTATTCCTCTCTGTTTGTTTTGTTGTGTAAGGCATTCCTTTTTCTTAACTTTAACACCCCACCTTGTATTATTGCAGGTTTGGAATTGCAAAATATTGTGTAGGGAAAGGGAAGTCACCAGTGCCAACAACCCCAGTTAGCACAAATAGAGTGAGGGAGTGTCTGGGGAAGTATTACTTAGCAATAAATATTGAGTTTCTTTTGAATAAATTCAGTTATGCAGCTAAAACTCACCCTCCAAATATAATATCTAGGTACAAAAGTTTTTAAAAGATCCAATGCAACTTCCCATATGTGAGGCTCACAGTAGTGAAGTTATATTACAGTCAGCATACACGACTTAGCACAAATTCAAGACAGTAAAGCATATATGAAGCTACTCACGAACTGTGTTATCCATCTACCTATCCAGTTTATGCTCTCTGCTTTGGTGGGGTGAGAGAAGGCCTTAGTCTCTCTCTACAGTATAGGGTGCAAGGCAGGGTCAACCCTCGGTGGAGCACCAGTTCATCACAGGACACTCTCATGCACAATCCCATTCTCAGTCATACCAGACCAGTTCAAAGTTCACAAATTATTCAACACACACAATTGGAGAGTAGGAGTAAAATCTTTGAAGACATGAACATATAAAATTCACACAGTCGGGGACTAGACATGGTATGTCAACTGAAGCCATTAAAACAACAGCACTAACTGTGACATTACATGTATTGATTTTCACAGTAAATAAAATATTGAATCGCTTTATTGAATTTAAGAAGTGTTATCACTAATTTTTGTTTCGCCTTCAGTCAAGAAAGACAGATTACCAGTGTTTCCCAAACTCGGTCCTGGTGAACCCCTGTGGCTGCAGGTTTTTGTTCCAACCAGATTCTGTTTTTAATTGGACTCCTGGGCTAATTAAGTGAACTGATATTTCCCAAGTTCAGTGTTTAGGGCACAATATAGAAATTAGAAAACTAAATTTGCTAAAAAAAAAAAAATATATTAAAATGTACCAAGCAGTTATATAGGAATAATGTATTTTTTTCTTTTTAACAGTATTTTCATCTTAATTTTCATTCTTCTTTTCTAGGTCTTCAAATTGTTTAATGAATCCAATTTTTATTAATTAGTGGGTCTGACTCTAAAGTAGTTGCAGCCTTTGAATATTCAGTGTTGTTTGCCTGGGTGTCTGATCTGCTCGTTTTAAATTGTCATTAATAAGATACAATGAAGGGGGAAAAACTGCACAGAGAAAGGGCAAAGTATAATGAAATCAACAAAAGAGAGTTAAGCATTATAGCAAAAGCAGAAATATTTCTAAATATCTTATAAATGTAAAAATCATGCTGCTAAGCTTTTCTGAATGTCGAATAAAAGAAAAAAAAAATACCAGCTAATTAAATGAGCTCAGTGCTATCAGGTGTTGTCTGATTAGGAATGTGGTTGGAACAAAAACCTGCAGCCACAGGGGGTCCACCAGGACTGAGTTTGGGAAACACTGGATTAAACCAAGTATTTCTACCATATTATTCTACAATATTAGGAAAGATAAGACATGAAGGTCTCTTTGTCGGTTTATTAACTTCCAGCGTTATTTTTAGGTTGCCATTTCAATCTTGTCAATTTGCCCCACTATTCTACCATAAAATTTCATGGTAGGTTTCATCCTGAAAGAAGCTGCAGTGTTTTTGGCTGCTGGAAGGCAAAACGACTGAAACACACTGGGAGTCTGCAGATGTATCATGACAGAAATCAGTGCACATTAGGTCCACAAGACATAATTTATCTAATGGGAGTGACCTGCATTCCATTACTCATTCCAAGTGTGGGAAGTCACCCAGAATATAGCGGAGCAAAAGCATCACTTTACACAAACAATCCCTGCCTGTTTAGCTCTGTGGCAATCCGAAAGTTATAATAATTGCACTTTTATTTACTCTGATATGAACAGACATACAGTAAACCATGTACTTGGAGGTTTTAGGGAATGATTAACTAAATGGTTACTTTGATTATGTGCAGTTTGTGTGCTGGGGTGAATCATAATCAGATATATACATATTTGGATGAGTCTACAAATGTTTACTATTTCTCTGTTTGTATTATAGGCTGTAAATGAAAGAAGAAAGCAAAAAAAAAAACAATCACTCATCCATTTCCTGAATCTGTTTTCTTTTTTCACTAAACTGGCCCAGGAGGCTATCGTGAATAGCTTTGGGTGCAAAACAGGAACCAACTCTAGATGGGACAATAGTTCATTGCACTTATAATAGACCATAATAAGCAAGACTTTGAGATAATGTAGAAAACCAACATGAGCACAGGGAAATTGTGCAAACTCTCTACTGATGATGACCAGCTAGAGCCGTGAAGTTGTGTGTAGCAGCGCTAATATCAGAGCCCCATTACTGCTTTGCAGAAACAAACAAATTCGATTAAACATTGAATCTCTGCAGACGATAGAGCCATACTACTTTCTTACATGTGCAGTGGATTCAGAAGGTATTCAGACCCCTACACATTCTGCACACTTTATTTTGTTGCAGATTTATTTTTAAATGGATACATTTGCAATTTTTGTCCATCAATCTACTCTCAATAACCCATAATGACAAAGCGAAAACATGTTTACAGAAAGGCTTTCTATGAAAAGTTCACAAGTGAAATCTCTCTTTTTTATAAGTATTTGCTGTAGCACTCCAGATTGCAATCAAGTGTAGCCGGTTTGCTTTAATTATCCTTGAGCTATTTCTAGGACTTCATTGGAGTCCACCCATGGCAAACTGAGTTGATTGGACATCATTTAGAAAGGCACACACCTGTGTAGGTAAGGTCCACACAATTCACACTTCATGTCAGGACAAAAACCAAGCCATGAAGGGAATAAATCCATTTCTAAAGCTTGGAATGTTCCCAGAAGCTCAGTGGCCTCAATGCTTGTGAAATGGAAGAAGTTAAGAAACACCAGGACTCTTCCTAGAGTTGACCAAACTGAGTAACCAGGCAAGAAGAGCCTTGGTCAGGGGGATAACCGAGAATCCAAAGGTTACTCTAACAGAAGGTGAGAAGTCCTCTACTGACATGGAAGACATCCTTCTCAGTAGCACTCCATCAATCAGGTGATAATGGTAAAGTGGCTAATTCCAGTTTAGAGTTTTCCAAATTAAATTTAACGGATTCTGAGAGCATGAGGAAAAAGGTTATTGGGTCTAATGAAACAAAAATTGAACTCTTTGTCTGGTGAAAACCAGGCACTGCCCATCACCTGCCTAATACCATCGCTAAAGTGAAGCATGGTGGTAACAGCATCCAGCTATGGGGATGCTTCTCAGCAGCAGTGACAGGAAGACTGCTCAGAGTTGAAGGAAGGGTGAATGCATCCAAATATAGAGTTGCCCTTGAAGAAAACCTGCTCCAGAATCATACGACCTCAGACTGTGGTGATGGTTCACCCTTCAGCATGACAATAACCTGAAGCATATAGACAACGCTGTAGTGATTTCCAAACAAGTCTATGTGTGTCCTTGTACAGCCCAGCCAAAACCCAGACTTCTAGAATGTGTGGAGAGACCTGCAGAAGACTGTTTGCAGATGCCTCCCACCCAATCTAATGGAACTTGAGAGGATCTGCCAGGAAGAATGAGAGGAATTACCCAAGTCCAGATGTGCAAAGCTTGTAGAGACTTACCCAAGAAGGGGCTTCTACAAAGTACTGAATTAATGATCTGTATATTTGAGATATTTCAGTTTTTGAATTTTAATAAATTTGCCAACATGTTTTCACTTTGTAATTATGAGTTATTCAGTGGATTGATGGGCAGAAAATGGCAATTTTATCCATTTAAATTAAATATACAACACAATAAAGTGTACAGAAAGTGAATGAGTCTGAATGCTTTCTGAATTCACTGTACTATTTATGATGGTACTGTATATGAATATTCAGCATTTAAATGTCATATTCAGATAATTATCAGAGAAGCATGTATGTTTCACAGAGTGGAGCTGCCCCACATGTCAGTCTCAACATGCACTCACAAACAACAGCAACATTTATTTATTTACCACATTTTCATATAAACAATGTAGCTCAAAGTGCTTTACAAGATGTCAAAGAAGTAGTTACATGCAAAGAAAAACAAATGACAATTAGATAAGAAAAATAATATGCATTAGTATACAAAAATAAATAATGCATATTTACAAAACACAGCTATATATTTAGTGAAATAGAGTCCTTAATTGTAGAATGTTTTTTAAGTCTCTAAATGATGGGCTGATCATACGGTCAGTTGGCCAGGGTGGCTTGAGAAAAAAAACTAAAAAAAATCTACCTAACATTAATGTTCTTAAGTAGTTCTTTATTTATTTATATTTTTTAACCCTTCTTCTTAGAGAATTTGATGGAGTGGCTCCTGTGCCAGGTTGGGGTATCTGCTTTCTCTCAGACTTTCAAACATCACAGGTTGCTGCACAGGACTATAATCAGGTTGTGATGGCAAAGAACTAGTAAGAACTTTGTGTAAAATGAATAAGATTGCAGAACCTTTGAAGAGTATAATAATTCTGTGCGTATATAGTTTATTAAGTGTAGAACTAAATTGTAGTTATGAGAAGGACAAAATTTAAAAAATGGGTTTTTAGTAGTTTTTTTTACAATGATATAGAGTGTTAGGCCAGCATATCTAAATTGGCAAAATATTCCAAATTTTTGGTGCATAACAGCAGAAGGCCATCTCACTACTACTTTTATGCTTGACTGTTGGAATAATAAGCAGATTGCTATTAGACGATCTAAAGATCTTCTTCTTCTTCTTTCGGCTGCTCCTGTTAGGGGTCACCACAGCGGATCATCTTCTTCCATATCTTTCTGTCCTCTGCATCTTGTTCTGCTACACCCATGACCTGCATGTCCTCTCTCACCACATCCATAAACCTTTTCTTAGGCATTCCTTTTTTTCTCTTGCCTGGCAGCTCTATCTTTAACATCCTTCTCCCAATATACTCAGCATCTCTCCTCTGTACATGTCTAAACCAATGCAATCTCGCCTCTCTGACTTTGTCTCCCAATCGTCCAACTTGAGCTGACCCTCTAATGTAATTATTTCTACTCCTATCCATCCTCGTCACACCCAGTGCAAATCTTAGCATCTTTAACTCTGCCACCTCCAGCTCTGTCGCCTGCTTTCTGGTCAGTGCCACCGTCTCCAACCCATTTAATATAGGTTGTATCACTACTGTTCTGTAGACCTTCCCTTTCACTCTTGCTGATATCCATCTGTCACAAATCACTCCTGACACTCTGTGCCACCCATTCCATTCTGCCTGCACTGTGTTTTTCACCTCTCTTCCACAATCTCCATTATTCTGTGCTGTTGATCTCAAGTATTTAAACTCATCCACCTTCACCAACTCTACTCCTTGCATTCTCACCATTCCACTGACCATCCTCTCATTTACACACATGTATTCTGTCTTGTTCCTACTGACCTTTATTTCTCTCCTCTCCAGAGCATATCTCCACCTCTCCAGGGTCTCCTCAACCTGCTCCCTACTATCGCTACAGATCACAGTGTCATCAGCAAACATCATAGTCCATAGGGACTCCTATCTAATCTAGTCTGTCAACCTGTCCATCACCATTGCAAATAAAAAAGGGCTCAGAGCCGATCCCTGATGTAATCCCACCTCCACCTTGAATGCATCCATCACTACTGCCACAGAACTCACCACAGTCACATTTTCCTCGTACATATCCTGTACAACTCTTACATACTTCTCTGCCAATCCTGACTTCCTCATACAATACCACAACTCCTCTTGAGGCACCCTGTCATATGTTTTCTCCAGGTCCACAAAGACGCATTGCAACTGCTACTGGCTTTCTCTATACTTCTCCATCAACACCCTCAGAGCAAACATTGCATCTGTGGTGCTCCTTCTTGGCATGAAACCATACTGCTGCTCACTAATCATCACTTCCCTTCTTAACCTAGCGTCCACTACTCTTTCCACTAACTTCATGCTGTGGCTCATCAGTTTTATCCCCCTATAGTTATTACAGTCCTGCACATCCCCCTTATTCTTAAATATTGGCACCAGTACACTTCTTCTCCACTCCTCAGGCATCCTCTCGCTTTCCAAGATTCCAATTAAACAACCTGGTTAAAAACTCCCCTGCCATCTCTCCAAAACACCTCCATGCTTCCACAGGTATGTCATCTGGACCAACAGCTTTTCCATTCTTCATCCTCTTCATAGCTGTCCTTACTTCCTCCTTGTTAATCTGTTGTACTTCCTGATTCACTATCTCCATATCATCCAACCTCTTTTCTCTCTCGTTCTCTTCATTCATCAGCCTCACAAAGTACTCTTTCCATCTGCTCAACACTCTCCTCGCATGTGAGTACGTTTCCATCTTTATCCTTTATCTCCCTAACCTGCTGAACGTCTTTGCCTGCTCGGTCCCTCTGTATGGCCAATCGGTACAGTTCCTTTTCTCCCTCCTTAGTGTCCAACCTCTCATACAACTCGTCATACGACTTTTCTTTAGCCTTCGCCACCTCTCTCTTCACCTTGCACTATTTCTCCTTGTACTCTTGTCTACTTTCTGCATCTCTCTGACTATCCCACTTCTTTGCCATCCTCTTACTCTGTATACCCTCCTGTACTTCCCCATTCCACCACCAGGTTTCCTTTTCCTCCTTCTTTTGTCCAGATGTCAGGCCAAGCACCCTTCTTGCTGTCACCCTTACTACATCTGCTGTAGTCTCCCAAGTGCCTGTTAAGTCTTCACTACCACCCAGTGCCTGTCTCACCTTCTCCCTAAACTCAACCTTACAGTCTTCCTTTTTCAACTTCCACCATTTGATCCTTGGCTCTGCCCTCACTCTCTTCCTCTTCTTGATCTCCAATGTCATCCTACAAACCACCATCCTATGCTGCTTAACTACACTTTCCCCTGCCATCACTTTGCAGTCTTCAATCTTCAGATTGACTCTTCTGCATAGGATGTAATCTACCTGTGTACATCCTCTTCCACTCTTGTACGTAACCCTATGTTCCTCCCTCTTCTTAAAATACATATTCACCACAGCCATGTCCATCCTTTTGGCAAAATCCACTATCCTCTGACCTTCTTCATTCCTCTCCTTGACACCATATCTACCCATCACCTCCTCATCTTCTCTGTTCCCTTCACCATCATGTCCATTGAAATACAATCAACACTTTCTGTCCCTTGGGTACACTGTTCATCACTTCATCCAAGTCACTCCAAAAATCTTCTTTCTCATCCGTTGCACACCCAACTTGTGGGGCATATGCACTAACAACATCATCACACCTCCAATTTCCAGCTTCATAATCATTACTTTGCCTGACACTCTTTTCACCTCCAAAACACTCTTGACATACAGTTCCTTCAGAATAACTCCTACCCCATTTCTCCTCCCATCCGCACCATGATAGAACAATTTGAATCCACCTCCAATCCACCTGGCCTTACTCCCCTTCCATTTAGTCTCTTGCACGCACAATATATCAACCTTCCTTCTCTCCATCATATCTGCTAACTCTCTCCCCTTACCAGTCATACTGCCAATATTCAAAGTTCCTACCCTCAGTTCCACTCTCTTTACCTTCCTTCTCTCCTCCTGCCTCCGTACACGTCTCCCCCCTGTTCTTCTCCTTCTTAGTCTTTTTCTTTGGCCAACAGTAGCCCAATTTCTGCCAGCACCCTGTTGGCTAACAGTACTGGTGGTGGTCGTTGTTAAACCGGGGCTCGACTCATCCGGTATGGATATTTGTATTGTTGTCTGCATATTGATTTGGCAAAATTTTTACACCGGATGCCCTTCCTGACGTAATTCTCCCTATTTATCCAGGCTTGGGACCGGCACGAAGAAACACACTGGTTTGTGAATCCCCTGTGGCTGGGTTATTAGAGGATCTTAAGATATGACTTAAAATGTATAGGACAGGCACTGTAAATATAAGATGGAGGAAAAAAGTCAGAGATGATCAAATTGAAAGCCCTTATTTAATTTATTAAATGCAGTTTAAACAGTACACACCTACAGTTCGTCCTTAAGGTTTTTTGAACTCCTATGAGAAGTTCTTTAGATGTTATATTTACTGATAAAATATACGAAAGCTATACTGTTTTAAAAAGAAAAAAGCTGTATTTACAAATGTTATATATTGTATAGAAGACTTGGTCCATGCCAAAACATAAAGAATAACATCATCCTTATAACTAAGAGAAGCACAAGTTTTATGAGCACAAGTTGCTTAAGAGGAAGCAATTCTGTATGTCTAAGTTAAAAGTTCAGATGACAAGCAAACAGAATTGCGGTATTATAACTGATGTAGTCTGTTTAGTCTAAACAACTAAGAAATCTAGAGCATGTGAAGCAGTTTTGTGAAGATAATGCAGAAAGAATTCATAAGGAGCTGTGGTAAGTAAACTGGAGGAATTATTCAATTCCTGTGATATGTGCTAAAGTCCAGTATATGTGATAATTTATTGAGAAATAGGTTGATTTAGTTTTTATATACAGATAGTTTAAATCAGGAACCTTTATTTGATGTAATTAATAATAAAACATAAAAGAAAATATTAATATGAATTTTTGTTCTTCCTCTTTTCTGCTTTTAACTGGCTGGTATTATTAGGTGAAACTTATGTTGCCATAATTTGATAAATGTTCATTTCTGTGCTACTATTCCTTTCTCTGATTTGTGTATTTATATATGGGTAAAAGGTAATTAGCTATTTCCATATGTGAAAGTTTGGGGGTGCCAGAGAGTCCAAAATGCCCCCCCAGAGATAGTCCTTCTCTTTAATCCCGGCCAGGGTAGGTGGTCGGGACATCTGTCCATTTGTCCAGGACCTCCTGCAGGGGCAAGGAACCATCTTCTTTTCTGGCTGGGATTTCTGTCAGTCCATTAGGGAAGCCTTGCTCGGGTGTGACATCCTCCCCTCTCTCAGTCGGGATGCCTTTCTGTCCATCCGGGGCCTTCTGTCTGCGTAAGATTTCTTCCAGACTCTTTGCTGGGATGCCCAACCATCCTGTGTGCCACACGTACATGCTATGTTTGAAAATCATGCTAAGTGCTCTGAACTGCTACTTAGAGAGGAGATCTATTTAAGAGTTGAATGGAATATTTCTTTTTGTGTATGCATTTGTTATTCAGGTCATATTGGAGATTTATGTTAATTTTTTTAGATTATTTGCCTAAGACAGAAGAAATGAAAGGCTCTCATGTGTTGAGTGCTAAGAGAAGGGTATAATTCTTACTTCAACCACAAGCACCCAAACCTTTTAACATACCTTAAATTTATATTGTTTTCCCACCTTCAGTCTGTAGTTGCCATCTTCTCTGTCAATGCACCATTGCCCACAATTTAGAACCTCATGCTTGTTTGCTCCTTGAAGGAGATTGTGATTAATATTTCAGAGTGAGACAATCTTCCTGCTGGTTGCTACAGGAGCAATACAAAAACTTTATGGCTTATCCTGCAAACAAATAATTCTAGGTTTCAGACATATAAACTAAAAGGAACCTCATACTGTTCCTTAACTGTCTATCCCTGCCAGGGTAGCCCCCTCTTTCCTTGCGGTATTTCTACTGATACAAGTAGGGAAAATGTTAAGTCTTGTCTCTTGACAGAGTGCAGGAAGCCTCCATCTCAACAGTACTCATAAAATGTATTCACCCCCATGGACGTGTTCGCATTTTATTGCTAAATAATATTGAATCACAGTGGATCAACAATAAAAGACTTTTTAATGTTAAAGTAAAAAAAAATCCCTGTGGTCTAAATCCATTATAAATATAAATTACAAAATAACTGACCGTGTAAGTATTCACCCCTTCAAGTCAGCACTCACTGAATGCACCTTTGGCAGCGACGCCAGCCTTAAGTCTGTGTGGCCTGCCCTGCAGTTTTTCTCCATTCTTCTTAGCCAAACTGCTCAAGCTCTGTCAGGTTTTAAAGGGATTGTGGGTGAAGAGCCTTTTTCAAGTCAAGTCTGGCAAACTCTAGTCGACATGTCATGTGTATGTTTTTTAACAGTGGCTTTGTCTTTGCCCCTTTCAGGTAAAGCTGTGACTTTGTGAAGCACCAGGGGAACAGTTGTTGTCAGCAAAGTTTCTCCAAACTCCTCCACTGCAGTCTGCAACTTCTTTAATGCTCTCACAGCCTTATTCTTGTGCAATCCCTCAGTTTTTGTGGATGGCATACTGTGGTCAGGTTTACAGCTCTGCCATACTCTTTCCATTTCTCAATGATTGGTTTTACTGGACTCCTAGGGATATTCAGTGACTTGGACATTTTCTTGTATCCATCCTTGACTTGGGGGTGTCAGTCACTTTTTCACAAAGTTTTCTTTTGTCTTCATTGTGTAGGTTAGGCCACCATACTGACTCACCACAAGATGGACCTTCCAGATAAACCGCATGTATACTACAGACAAGTGAACCAGTTATGGGACTTCTAAAATCCAGCAGGCTGCACCAGTGACAGTTTAGGTGTGTCACATTAAAGGGGCTGAATATCTACGTTATTAACTATTTTTTGTTTTATATTTGTAGTTAATTTAGACCACTTTGCAGTGATCTGTTTTCACTTTGACATTAAAGAGTATTTTTCTGCTGGTCATTTTCAGAAAGCCAAAGTAAATCCACTGTGACTCAATGTTGTATTACAATAAAATGTGAAAACATCCTAGCAGATTATAGAAACTGTATAGATCCCAGAAACCCAATAGGCCCAGGCTGCAAAGTAACAGTTAAATACTTACTAGCTGCACCCTGCTTTTGTCGAATAAAAGTGTCGACCCTTTCCATGTTAAAAACACCATTAAAAACACACAACATGATAACTCTGAATCCTATTCATGCAAGACTTCTTCTTCCTTCTGACCAGATATCAAAGTTTTTTTGCCAGTCACACACCAAAGTTGTATACTATATACTCAATACACTATATTATACTGTATATAATATACAGTATAATAAGTACATGATCCTAGAAGGCAATTTCACTCTTAGCACATCTATTCACTTGAATCCAGTTGGAATCCAGTTGGAATCCAGTTAATGTAAAGCACTATTTAATTTGGATTTTGTGAAAAAGTTAGAAAAAGTTTTCAAGAGATTAGCCTCAAAGGAAACCATACCTCTCCTTTGCTTTTGTTACTTTTGTTTGTAAGACGTACTGGCATTACAAATAGCTATCATGTTAAAATGTATATTTTGCTTTTTTGGTGTAATTATTATTTTAATTTTTTTTTTTTTACAAAGAAAGAATGTTTTACTATGACGAAACTGTATGTGATTGGCATATTTCTGCTTAGAGAAGGGATAAGCAGATTATAATAGCTGCTTATAAACACATAAATGTCATTTGACAGGCAATAGGACTATACACCCCACTCTAGGGTAAAATACTTGTGTAAATGACAGATGTATTTATAAGATGTAATATTAGTGTAAAGTATGCACTTTAAAAGCACATTACTATAATTAAGTGAAGACTTTCAATCCTCCTTTCAACCTTTCTTTTTAGGTTACAGTGATGTTTTTTTTTTCTTGCACACCACTTTTTTGACTGTCAACCACTTATTAGTTTTTCCTTGCAGAAAGGGCAGACTCTCACCAAGATTGATGGCTTTTTTGATTATTATTTGCATAACAGCCACAACAAGATTGCACAGCTGTTTCTGAATTTAATTACTGCTGCACTTTCCAAAAAAATGCATTAAATGAACATGAAAAGAGGATCCAGCCAGGATCTGAATGGTCTGATAAATTCTACACTTAACTTGTGTCAAGTAATAGTGCCTGGATTTGTGAGGCATTCTGAGAGGCTGGAGTGGTTACAGACATAATGAATGTTTGAAACTGTATTCAGTATTCAAATCCACGCAACCAAAACTTTCTCCACCATATTTTGCACAGATTCCACATTTAAACATGGGAAGACCATAGGCTATGTTTCCTTCATCCTTTCCTCTGGGGAACTTTATTTAATGAGCATACCTGTATTTTATTAGTGAAGTGCGCCCAGGGGGTATTTTCGCACTTGGCACCAGTATGTAACGTTGCACTGCACGGTGGGTTTAGGCACTAAAAGTTTAGTTGTGGTTCAGCCTTTTTCCCCCTGGGGAATTTAGAGACCACACCTTCATTTTATTCCATCCTGGGCAGCACCAGGTCATCCTTTACTTATTATATCATGTATTTATAACTGAAATAATCAATTGTACAGGCACAACTTTTTTAATTGTCATTTATTTATTTATTTATATTTTTTAATTTATAAAACAAAACATAGCAACAAAACACAACCCACCCCAAAAATAACATGAAAATTACAATAGAATTATTTTTATTATAATAACTAGTTGTATTATTATTATTAATAATAATATTAATATTATTTTATTACTAATATCATTATTAATATTACTATTATTATTAGAATGTTCAAAAGACGCTTCATGAAACTCAGCATACAACCCCCACACAATTACAGTGCCGTGCCTTTATGTATGATCCATCCATCCATCCATTATCCAATCTGCTATATCCTAACTATGGGGTCACGGGGGTCTGCTGGAGCCAATCCCAGCCAACAAAGGGCACAAGGCAGGAAACAAACCCCGGGCAGGGCACCAGCCCACCGCAGTTTATGTATGATGCAACATCTAATTTTGTAAAGAGTTAAGAGTATATCAGGTAAGGAGATTTGTTTTCTTCTGCTTAATATGCAGATAGTTGCTTTAGTACAGGGGTTGCTAAGTCTGGTCCTGGAGGACCACCGTGGCTGCAGGTTTTCATTCTCACCCTTTTCTTAAAGAGTGACCTGTTTTTGCTGTTAATTAACTTCTTTTGAACTCATTTTTAACTGAATTGCTCTTGAAGACTTGGACCACTTAAATGTTTATTTTTCCTTAATTAGCAGCTAAACAATAATGAGATACAAAATGAGCCAGAACAATTGGTGTCCATCATACAATATCTGAAAATAAAGAAAGATGAAGGTCTTAGGAATATTGATCTACTCAGGTCCACAAAAATTTTAACGGTGTTCTTAGAAAGAGAAAATCAACAAGTTCGGAAATGTCTGCTAATGCACCATCAGAGCAGCAACAAGCAATGGAATTAAAGAACGGGTTTAATTAACGACAAGACTTGGCACCTCATTAAGCAGCTTGTTGGAATGAAATTGATTGGAGTTTGAGGCCCTGACTTAGCTGGTCTTCTGTTGGCTCCCTCACTTCACACATCATTTCTGTTTGGGTGCCATTTAAGGGAAGAAATGAAGCAATTCAGAGGAATGATGACGAAATTCAGGGGAACAAATCTTAAACAAGCAATTCAATTAAAATGAATTCACAAAAAGTTAATTAGCAGCACAAACAGGGCACTCATTAAAAAAAGAAATAGAATGAAAACCTGCAACCACAGTGGTCCTCCAGGACCAGACATGGCGACCCCTGCTGTAGTACATTCATTTTATCATGGCGCCGGACAGTCATGTGACTCTGAAACAGACTAAACTAAAAGAAGTGGGAGTGTGGGTACAAAATTAATTCAAACACAGGAAGCAAAGGGTAGTGGTGAGTCAAAGTTTTTCAGAATTGGGTGATGACAAGAGTGGTGCCCACTAGGGGTCGCTGCTAGGGCCACTTCTATCTGTTTCTACAATTGTTCTGGATGGGAATAGAAACAACAAATAGTTAAAGGTTTTAGATGATACGAAACTAAGTAGATTAGCAGATAATCTAGAATCCATTGAATCAATACAGAGGGACATAGCATACAGGCTTGGGCAGATTTGTGGCAGATGAAATTAAATGTAAATAAATGTCAAGTATTAGTACAGGTAGGAAGTAAAAACGTTAGGTTTGAATACACAATGGGAGGTATGAAAATTGGAAGTGCACCTTATGAGAAGGACCTAGGAGTCAGAGTGTATTCATCACTATCTACGTCTAGACGGTGTACAGAAGCGATCAAGAAAGCTAATAAAGATGCTAGGTTATATATGACAATGTGTTGTGTAAGTCAAGAGAGGTTATGCTTAAGTTGTATAGCACACTAGTGGGGCCACACCTGGAGTACTGCGTGTCCCTTTGGTCTTCATATTACAAAAAAGACATAGAACAAGAGGGAATCTGGTAAGGGCTAATCTCACGGTGCCAGACAGGTATTCTCAAATGAGAATACACATCTAGGAACAAACCATGAAAAACTGTGAGGTGAATAGCGGTAAAATCCTGCACTGCAAAGGCTACACCTAAAGGGCTTCTTCCTAAAACACTTGCCCCCATTTCTTCCAATTCACATGATTTCAACCACCCCTGGGGTTTCAGGGAGAGCGAGCCAAAGATACTGAACAAAGACTTAATACTGAGAGAAAATAAAAAGCTAAAAATTGCTTTTATCTATTGAGGAGCTCAGCAGCACAAGGTAACTGAAGCATAATAATTACTTTGCATGTTGTAAAGAGCACTGCGACATTGAAGACAGACACACATGTAGACCACCACAGCTACTGGGCTTCACACGTCTGGAAAGTGCCTCTGTCTGCTATGATATCTATCTGTCATTTTAACTATTGCATCACTACATGACGTAACAACAGCACATAGAGTTTAGATAAGCATTGTGCTTTTATGGATATACAACGTGTTAAAGCAGTGCAGCTATTTTGTCATGACAAATTTGCATTTCCAATTAGACTGTAATTTTTAATTTCTTGAGTTATTTGTTTAGATGTGTAGTCAGAGGGTGGATGTTGTGCACCCTTATCTGTGTACCTATTGGTGTCGTTTGGCAGATTTGTTGATTCAGGTGTTTTGAGTCCTGAAATCTGCATCTCTTGTGGCTCTTCGCTATCAGCTCTCTTAATGACAGTCCTCTTTGATTAAGTGTGGCACATTTACCACTCGTCCATTGTTGCCATTGAAGCCAATGTATAATCAGACGCTACAGAAAGTTATTCCCTTGCATCAGGTAATGTTTCTTTTTAAAACGTGCAAAGTGCTCTATCCCTTTGGTTTGGACATGTGCAGAGGAGAGATGCTGAGTATATTGGGAGAAGGATGTTAAGGGTAGAGCTGCCAGGTAAGAGAAAAAGATGAAGGCCTAAGAGAAGGTTTATGGATGTGGTGAGAGAAGACATGCAGGTGATGGGTGTAACAGAACAAGATGTAGAGGAAAGAAAGATATGGAAGAAGATGATCCGCTGTGGCGACCCCTAACAGGAGCAGCCGAAAGAAGAAGAAGAAGAAAGTGCTCTCAACACACATGACGCACATTTATATATCTAACTTTTTTAGGGGACCTTTCAACTGTAGGCAAATCATCGCATGGATTGGTTTAGAAATGTGACACTCAGTGAGCCATCTAATTGTTTCTAATTCAAAATTCACTCGTGGTTGTCTCCAGATATATGTGTGGCTTCAGGGAGACTAGGTAAGGGCAGATTTCGCACAAGTGTTAGAAAGTTTTTCTTCACGTAAAGAACCATAGACACATGGAATAAATTATGAAGTAGTGTGGTGGAGAATAGGACTTTAGTGACCTTCAAATCTCAACTTCAAGTTATTTTGGATAATCTGCATGAATCTGCATGAACAGGATAGATGAGCTTGTTGGCCTGTTCTCGTCACAGTCTTTCTGATGTAATTTAACATTACTATTACTGCTACTACTAAAAGAGAATTTGATTTTTTTTACAATTTGAGGTAATACAGATCATCACTAAGGTGGATTGAGATTGGGAGTCTCCCAAATGAGCAAAATACCACATTGCTTGTGTGGTATATAATATTACAATTATTTTTTCATTGCATACATATTAGCTGTCATTTACCTGAAGGTATAAACAGCATGATATTGCTGTAAAACATACAAAATCACTCATCCTTTATGAAACGATGACTGTATTTAAAGGTGTGTGAAGTGTACTGCAAATAACTGACTTTTCTGAAATATTTATTTCAGATTTTCGTGTATTTATTGTCATATTGTGTCAGTGTAGAAATCAGCAGTGTAGTTTGTTTTAAAAGTGCCTAGCAACAAAAGAAACTCCTTAGTCTGTATTTACAAAAAGTCAGTTTGACAATGGAAATCTTTTGGTATTGTCCAGCTTCATGAATATTATATCACACAAGGTTGAAATTGTCACAGTATAGCCAAAGAATGTCTTTGACAAATATCAATTTTAATCAAGGAGTCGATGTTCTGAACCATTATATTGTAGTAAGACTTCAGGGGACAAATCAAAATTACATTATAATTACACACAAAAAATAAAATGTTTATCAAAAACTGCAGGGTTATATTTTCCTGTTATTAATGTCACCTTAAAAATGTTTCGATTTGTCATCCTATCTAAAAGAAGGAGGGGCTTGCTTTCTCCCTTTAGTAAGTTTCTAACCAACAAGTGTATATGTTTAATCATAATAAGTTTTACAGTTGTATAATAAGTATTAAATGTATAACTTTATCTTAAGCCCTTTATAACACAGGCAGATTATAATAAACTCTGAGATCCACTCTCCATATTGAAGAAAATTGAAATATGTTGATGACATATAGCTCATTAGTCTCTGTTCACCAGACTATTTCAAAAAATCATTGAGTCAAGGCTTGAAAATCTCTAAACTACTATCATCTACCGTGTTACTTGGTAACCGATGTCACATATCTACTTCTGTATTCATTAACAAATCCTTTTTAAAGTTCTGAACTTTCAATCTTGTCCTCATTTTCATGTTGATGAACTCAGTGTAAAATAATAGCTGACATCCTCCATAGAAACTAGATTCAAAAATATGAACGTGTCTACCGTGTCATCTTCTAAATTCTGTGTGCTTAAACTGGACAGATTTATTTTTTTAATGTTTATCATCATAGCTCATAATCCACATCCCTGAAACTAGTTTAGCACCAATTCATCAAAGTTTTCATATCATTTTTGTAATATGTGGACAAATGCTGAATGAAGTATTCCAGATGACATCTCTCAAGTTCATGTTATAGCTTAAGCATGATCTGCCTTGTCTCATGCTCTACACAGCATGCTATGTAAGAATTACATTATCAGCCTCTTCAATCTTTCTCTTAAGTTTCAGCTTATCATATCAGGACAAAGAAGTGACTGCAGAACAGTTTACTTGGAATAGTGAATAAGAATACATGAATGTAAAACAAAAGACATTGAGCTAGAACTATTTACAGTTATTTATAAATCTCTCTTTGTTGTGGCCTTGAGAGATTCCCTAATAGAAAAATTCCAGTTCCGGTTCCCTACACAGAATCCTCAACTCACAACCCACTCGTACAACCACAAGTACCTCAACCTTATATACCACACCTTCCCATCGTCCACCGAAATGTCCAGAAATCCCCATTCCTAATTTCCCAGGTACCACCCCTTTTCTTCTTTCTAGCTTCAATCATTCAATGATGGCAGTTCTCTGCACTGCTCTCCAGCCTAACCACTAGACTCAACAGTCCCTCAGCCTTCAGGCTTCACCCCAGCAGGGATGATACAATATTTTGTTGCATACACTATATAAGATCATTTACTGACTTGACTGTAACACACCTGCCAGAAGAAGCTCTTTGGGCACTTGGAGTACTTCCGGGTATCCTATAAGAAAGGGCCAGTTACCACCACTCGATGGCCAGAGTTGGCAGGAAGAGGACAAAGCCTGAAGAGGACTGAAGATGGAAGGACTGGTGGCAAAGAAGGGACTGTGTTGGGCTGTGGTGATCTGTACACTGTGAAGAACTGTCAATGAACTGTGTGCTGGGTGCTAAACCTGTCTCCTGCCTTTCTGTGTCGGGGTTGGGGCGGCTGCACGTGCCGTGGGCTTTCACACAGGAAAACAATTTCTGAATGTAATTCATAATATCCAACTTTTCTTTATTGGGCAAAGTCATATTGTACATAAGCAATCAACTTTATTCATGATAATAATGATGACTATTCCAAAATAGTGAGTTCCCTTCCTATAAATTGCGCAGCAAACAAAATCAATCAATGGGTGGCTTAAAGGGCTCTAACCTTCAGGCTCCGTATTCAGGTTGCACATGTGTACACATGAGCAAGAGTAGGCCAAGAATACAGAAGGACTGAAGGATCTGACCCAGCAATTCAGAAATCAGCTAGCAATACTAGGCACAAAGAAATGTGCTAATACTCCAATAATAATTATTTTACTAGATAAAAAATTGCATTGAGGATATCATGGAAAATTGGATAAATTTGATTATGAGGATTTATGTGAGTGTGCTGTAAACATTTTAATAATATGTTGAATTAACGAGGTGAGTTTACTATTTATTTCATTTTTGTACAACATCACCATCTGCTGGGGGGCAGTGCTCTGCTTGCCTTAAATGCAGAGGCATCACTGTTTGCCATTATGAGTAGCTTTTAAGTAACCTCAGGAGCTATGAATAAAAACTTAAGCTGAATCTACTGGTACAAGTGCCAGTGAACTACAGAAAAGAGGAGAGAGAAAACTGACTGTGTGGGATGGCTGAAGTTTTAATAATAAGGTTTGGTTTTATAAGCCAGCAGATGTTATATTTGTTATAAACAGAGGGGAACTGTATGTCAGTAGTATTCTGTGCTGCCTTGATCACTCTTTGTACTGGTTTGCAGTCCTCAACTGAGCAAATGTATTATCCTATCAGAGAGAACTGATTCTTGTAGAAGCTGGTGACTAAAGATGAAGACGTGGGTTTTTCCTCAAACATCAAAGGAGGTGAAGGTATTCTTGGACATTCATGAAAGGGACATGATATGCTGTGCACTCTTCAGATTTGCTGTAATGGTGATGGCAAGTAATTTAGAGCTGTTGCCTTTCTCCTTAGTATTCTCTCTCTGATGTTCATGAGAGTGTCGTCCACCCCTTGTTTCTGAGGTCTATGATCAGCTTCTTGGTTTTAATAAAAATTAAGGAAGAGATTGTTGTTCTAGCAACACTGTCAAAAGTTAAACTGCTTCTCTGTAAACCATGTGATCATGCCTATGATGATAGGGCCATGATGTTCTATCAGATGTTCTATCAGACGGTTGTGGCAAGCGCCCTCTTCTGCACGGTGGTGTGCTGGGGAGGCAGCATAAAGAAGAGGGACACCTCACGCTTGGACAAACTGGTGAGGAAGGCAGGCTCTATTGTAGGCATGGAGCTGGACAGTTTGACATCCGTGGCAGAGCGACGGGTGCTGAGCAGGCTCCTGTCAATCATGGAGAATCCACTGCATCCACTGAACAGGATCATCTTCAGACAGAGGAGCAGCTTCAGCGACAGACTACTGACACTGTCCTGCTCCACTGACAGACTGAGGAGATCGTTCCTCCCTCACACTATGCGACTCTTCAATTCCACCCTGGGGAGTTAACGTTAACATTATACAAAGTTATTGTCTGTTATACCTGCATTTCTATCACTCTTTAATATTGTTCTTTATGTATGCAGCTGCTGAAGTACGTGAATTTCCCCTTGGGATTAATAAAGTATCTATCTATCTATCCATAAATTTAACAATGGAGTTAGAGATGTGTCTGGCCACACATTCATAGATGAACAAGGAGAACAAAAGGAGGCTCAGCATACTATCTTGTCAAATGCTTGTGCTGAAGATCAATATGGAGTAAGTGATGTAGCCAATTCACAAATACTGAATCCTGTCAGTTAGCAAGTCCAAAATCCAGTTTCAAAGAGACATTAGGTCCCAAGTCTAGTAGCTTGGAAATGGCATAGCAGTGTTTAATACTGTCCTATGCTGTTTAAATTGTATTCTTGTATAGAAATTTTTACTTCCAGGTGTAACACGCTGTTATCAAGTGCAAGGGATATGACATCCTCTGTGAACTGGTTGTGACACAGAAACAGGAAATGCTGCAAACTGTCTAGAAAACATTATTTATTATAAGCACAAGGGTCAATATTATGCATATTATATACAATGAAAAACAAAAAAAGATACAGTTAGGTCCATAAATATTTGGACAGAGACAACTTTTTTCTAATTTTGGTTCTGTACATTACCACAATGAATTTTAAATGAAACAACTCAGATGCAGTTGAAGTGCAGACTTTCAGCTTTAATTCAGTGGGGTGAACAAAAAGATTGCATAAAAATGTGAGGCAACTAAAGCATTTTTTTAACACAATCCCTTTATTTCAGGGGCTCAAAAGTGTTTGGACAAATTAAATAACTGGAAATAAAATGTTCATTTCTAATACTTGGTTGAAAACCCTTTGCTGGCAATGACAGCCTGAAGTCTTGAACTCATGGACATCACCAGATGCTGGGTTTCCTCCTTTTTAATACTCAGCCAGGCCTTTACTGCAGTGGCTTTCAGTTGCTGTTTTTTTGTGGGACTTTCTGTCCGAAGTTTAGTCTTCATGGTGAAATGCATGCTCAATTGGGTTATGATCAGGTGACTGACTTGGCCATTCAAGAATTTCCCACTTCTTTGCTTTAATAAACTCCTGGGTTGCTTTGGCTGTATGTTTTGGGTCATTGTCCATCTGTATCATGAAACGCTGCCCAATCAATTTGACTGCATTTAGCTGCATTTGAGCAGACAGTATGTCTCTGAACACCTCAGAATTAATTCGGCTGCTTCCGTCCTGTGTCACATCATCAATAAACACTAGTGACCCAGTGCCACTGGCAGCCATGCACGCCCAAGCCATCACACTGCCTCCACCGTATTTTACAGATGATGTGGTATGCTTTGGAGCTGTTCCATGCCTTCTCCATACTTTTTTCTTGTCATTATTCTGGTAGAGGTTGATCTTGGTTTCATCTGTCCAAAGAATGTTTTTTTCCAGAACTGTGCTGGCTTTTTTAGATGTTCTTTAGCAAAGTCCAATCTAGCCTTTCTATTCTTGAGGCTTATGAGTGGCTTGCACCTTGCAGTGCACCCTCTGTATTTACTTTCATGCAGTCTTCTCTTTATGGTAGACTTGGATATCGATACGCCTAGCCCCTGGAGGGTGTTGTTCACTTGGTTGGCTGTTGTGAAGGGGTTTCTCTTCACCATGGAAATGATTCTGCGATCATCTACCACTGTTGTCTCCCGTGGACATCCAGGTCTTTTTGCGTTGCTGAGTTCACCAGTGCTTGCCTTCTTTCTCAGGATGTACCAAACTGATGCTCCCTCTTGAAGTGTAATCTTGTGTAAGTGTAAAAGTCCAGCAGTTCTAGAATCCTGTTTTTAAATCTTGGCCTAGACACTGTCTTTAACAATCTCTATATATAATTCATTAAGGGCACGCAAGACAGTGAGCGCAAGACAGACAGCCACGCCCGCCAACTCACAGAACCTCGCCCACCAACTCTAAGACCATGGGATACACACGACAGAGCCCCACCCGCCAACTCTAATTCTCCTGCCGCGTCCACCCTCGCTCTTGAGGCATGCATACTGCCTGCTCATGTGCCCGCACGGAACACCTCACCAAACATAGCCTCAGTTGCTTTCGTCTCTGCTACAGTCCATATGAACCTCAGAGCCACGTTGACTTTTCATTGTTCTTTTCAATACTGGCTGCTTTTCTATACAGTAATCCCTCGCTATATAGCGCTTCGACTTTCGTGGCTTCACTCTTTTGCGGATTTTATATGTACGCATATCTAAATATATAACGCGGATTTTTCACTGCTTCGCGGGTTCTGCGGACAATGGGTCTTTTTACTTCTGGTATTTGCTTCCTCAGTTGGTTTGCCCAGTTGATTTCATACAAGGGACGCTATTGGCAGATGGCTGAGAAGCTAACCAATCAGAGCACGCAGTTAAGTTCCTGTGTGCTGACTGGCTCAGCGACGGAGCGCCAAATTCGATTCAGCGGCGTTAACCAGGAAGTCTCATCTTGTTCATTCAGCATCAACATGTTTCGCTGTGTAAAGAGTTAACTTTTGTGCTCTTTTGTGTTTATCTTTGTGCGTAGTCAAGCCCTTCATTATGGCTCCAAAACGATCTGCTCCTGCTACTGCTACAGGGGCCGTGCCCAAGCGCCAACGGAAGATGCTAACGATTGCCGAAAAGGTAAAAGTTTTGGATATGTTGAAGGAAGTGAAAAGCTACACCGCTGTAGGACGCCATTACGGCATCAAAGAGTCCACGATTCTTTTTATTTAAAAAGGAGGAAAAGAATATAAGATCTACGGCCGCAGTGTCCTTTTAACCAGGGCGCAAAACGAGTTGTAAGTGGACATAATAAGGCAGTAGTCCGGATGGAATCTTCTTTAGGGATTTGGATTGAAGACTGCAGGAAGAAGAACAACGGCGGTGCTACACAGTCGCCTGAAGAGGCTCCTTTAGAAGAGCTGTAACGCTCTCCTTTGTTGTGCAGTAAAATTAAACTCATCGTTATCGGACAAGTCGTCGTGTCATTGGTGGTGAGTAACCATAATTAATTTTCTACTTACAGTACTCAGTACATGTACGTACGTTTAGTGTCACTGTACACACATTTACTGTACACAATTTTTCTTGCATTGTACGTATTTATTGCTGGTTGCCTATCTAGCGTAATGACTGTAACATATGTGATATCGGAGACGCTCGATATCTTTAAAATAGTATTTAGGTTTTACTGTATATAATATTGTTTCCTGCCTCAACACTGCCGAAATAGGCACCAGCAGCGTCTGGCCAGTACTGATTTCCAGGAAAATTTCCAGGAAAGAAATTAATAAATGAGTGGAAAAGTATTAATATTAGTACACAGTAATCCTGATAATGATAATGAACAGTACATTGTAAAATGAAAGTACTAAAATGCTCCCTTTTGTCTTATTAGATCTGTGGAAGGAATGCATGGTGACATACTGGTTACAGCTCCTGTCTTACTAATTCTGCACCCCTGGTCTGAATCTCATATCCAGTCATTGTCTTTGTGGAGATGGCATGTTCTCCCTGTGTCTGCATATGGTTCTCTGCAGGTACTCCATATTTTCTCTTACGTCCCCCAGGCAGTACAGGTTTATGAACTGGTCCCTGTCTAAACATTGGTGAGTGTGTCAGTGGGCCCTGTGATGGACTGGTGGCCTGTGTTGCCAGTATATACTTCACTGCCCTTGAACCCTGAACTGGATTAAGTGGGTCTGAGAATACAGAATTGTGGACATGTATGTAATAGCTCCTAGATTACTTTAAAAGTGAAAACAATCTAGTGTGACGCTTGGAAGGACTGATCAAGGTTAGCTAATTTAGTTAACTAGACCCCAGATATTTGCTTGACTTTTTCTTTTATGCATTTCCGTCCTCCACCAGTAATGAGTCAACAGAGCTTGTTTAAAATTATGTATTTAATTATCATTCAGCTATTGCAGTCTTCACAGCTAATCGTGAGCTAATTACCAGTAATATTCAGTTGGCAATGTTTATACCTGTTAATGCATCACTTGTCTCAGACTCAGATGTGTATATGAATTAAAATGGGGAGGCCGAAAAGAAAAGTGTTTAGTGCTCTTGTTTCACCATTTAAAGCTCAATAATATTATTATTGTATATTTGGCAAACTCCTTTACACATGTCAGCTTACAAGATCATGATACATTATAGATGTTTAAATTTTCTTATAGTTTTAAAATAGACGTGATCAGAGTCCTGTGCTAAGCTGGAGGCCAGGACTGAACTGAAAACCTTGTGGTTTAAGCTCCAAAGTTCTATCTACTATGCTACACTGCTTTCCCACTTTCATTGGGCTTGCAGAGTGCAGGGCATTTTAATTGCTACTAGACAAGTGAAAAAGTGACAGAATTTATTCTGAAAAACTAAACAGAAATGTGTGAGAACAAATTTCCAAGGATGATCGTGCCTGCTGTGTTGATGGGAAAGTCTACCAGTATATTGCTAGTAACCTTTACTATACTGCACAATCAAAACCTACTCCTCATATACAACTGCGCATTTTGCAAAAAACTTAATTTGGCCACATGGCTGTGTTGATGAGTAAGAATTTTAAATTGGAAATGACCAAACACTCATTTTTACAGAGGAATTATGGCAAAATTAAGAAAATATGTTAGTCACATAAAGAAGCAGATATGGAAGGCTGTTCAGTCGATCCTACACTTCACCTGCATAGTTTAAAATTAATGAACGAAAACAAAAAGCATCAGATAGTTTTATGATTGTAGAACTATGTGAAAAGTGTAAGGATGGCAATGTGCTGCAAAATAACGTTTTCTTGTACAGAGAGCATCCCATAACTGTGTCTGCCCTTTCAATTAGCTTGTTTATTCGGTGGGCCTCTCTTGAAGTGATGTTACCATCCTAGCACACCACACCGTAAAAAATTGCACTGACCATCACAGAGTTATATAAGATGCAAAGGATTTCACTAGTCACAATACCTGATTGTAGTCTGCTAAGTGAAAAGGGTCTGCTCTGCCCTTTCTTATATAGTCCATCTGTCTTATGAGTCCAGCCAAACCTGTCATTGATGAAGGAAAGAATTAAAAAAAAACTGAGTGTCATTATGAATAATGCTGCACATCCTCTCTCTGACACACTAACATTGACGACTTTCAGCCAAAGAGTCATTCAGTAGATGTTTGCCAGGAAACTCTACTGGGGCTCCTTTAGGCCAACAGCAATATGGCTGCATAATGCCTCACTGGGACTGGCACTGCCAAGTCTGAAGTTTTCTTTTCCAGTGCCTTCCTTATTAGTAATTCTGGTGGGTGTTTAGACCATATTGTGTGTGTGTGTCTGTGTGTGTTTATATTATCTATCTATCTATTAATAGAATTGATGAACTTCTGTAAAAAGCCAAATTTTCCCCTCCAGACAAATAAAGTTCTCTCTGTCTAGATCTGTGTCTGTGTTGCATGTTGATTACAGCATGAATATGCAAGTAAGAATTTCACTGTAGTCTGTACAAATGATGAAAAAAACCCTATAAAACTACAATTCCTCCTCCTATTGAACCCAAATTCAGCTATTATGGACAGACTGGCAAAGTGGCAATATTTCTCTAAAGATACTATTTTTTGATTGATTAATGCACTAATATAGTACATATATACACTGTGATTATTGTGGATACAGTAAGTACAGTGTCTTGAACTTTGATGTTACTGTCTTATATTATGTCTGCTTGCACTGTGTTCTGTGTGGAGGCTGGAACATTTGATTTTTCTCTTGAGAACAGGTAAAGTTCATATACCGTATCTGTGTATCTACCTTAACAATGCCTTTCACATTTACTGTATATATACTATATATATATATATATATATATATATATATATAGAGAGAGAGAGAGAGAGAAGAGCCAAGCAAAATGACACCTTTTATTGGCTAACTATTCAACTGCCATGGACACTGTGAGAGGGACTTTAAAGTCACAGTGCTTATGGGCAACTTCAAAACACAGCAAGAGAGAAAAGAATGGAAAGTTAAGCTCATGTTAAAATTTAATACATTACAGCATGGCTTGAATAGAGACAAGAGTTTTATGGCCAGGTATGAGGACTGTTTGCATCTCTCAGACTGACACAGATAACCTGACTACAGACCCATATTGTTTTGAAAAACTCATCACAGACTTCAAAGGACTTTGTTGGACAGTTATCTTATCCAAAAATCTCTTGACCATACATCGTTTTTCTCTCTCTTGTTAAATTAATCTTAGCCTGAGTGAACCTATTAATTTTTTACATTTAAGATTTTTCCTTTAAAGATTTACCATTGTTGTTTCTTGTCCTAGTGTGTGGATATAAACACAGGAAGCTTCAGTTTCTGTATTACATCTTGCCTGAAGAAGGGGCCTGAGTTGCCTCGAAAGCTAGCATATTGTAATCTTTTTAGTTAGCCAATAAAAGGTGTCATTTTGCTTGGCTCTTCTCTACATTCATAATGGCTAACACGGTACAACACCCTAGTACTATATATATATATATATATATATATATATATATATATATATATATATATATATA
>JANRMT010062856.1:66450977-66474254 GCA_026402145.1 Polypterus bichir lapradei
CAGTAGTCAATCCTACTAGAGATAAATGCATGAATTAATTTCTCACAATCCTGTTTATTTAGAAAGCGCCTTAATTTCCTAACATTTTTAAGATGGAAGAAACATGTTTTGGACAACTTTGTAATATGTGCTTTAAATGACATGCTAGAATCAAAGATAACTCCTAGATTGCGGGCTGATTCAGTAAAATTAATTGGGATTCCAACTGAGTTAAATGTCGACAAAATATTGCTGTGATCAGCGTCATTCCCTCCAACAATTAACATCTCTGTTTTATCTGTATTTAAAGACAAGTAGTTCTCATTCATCCATTCCTTTAATTCACTAACACAACTAATTAAAGACAACATCGGAGAAACTTCATTTGATTTAAATGAAAGGTATAACTGGGTGTCATCTGCATACGAGTGAAAATTAACATTATGTTTCCTAATGAGAGATCCCAGTGGAAGCATGTAAAGTGAAAACAGTAAAGGTCCCAGTATTGATCCCTGTGGGACACCATATTGAACTTCTGTGTATAATGATGGAGTACTGTCAGCACATTTCTGTACATATTGGAATCGATTTGATAAATAAGAACTGAACCAAGTGAGCACGTGGCCTGTAAGACCAACATCATTTTCTAGCCTGTGCAGTAAAATAGAATGGTCAATGGTGTCAAATGCTGCACTTAAGTCTAATAACATAATTACAGTGGAGTTTCCTTCATCAGAGGATATCAGAATGTCATTTACAACCCGTGTTAGTGCAGTTTCTGTACTATGACCAGTGCGAAAACCAGACTGGAATTTCTCAAATAAATTGTAATGCATAAGGTGTGACTGAAGCTGACTGGCGACTACTTTTTCTAGTATTTTAGAGAGAAGATACTTCGAAAAGATACTTTGATTTTCTTGACCAGGTGGGAAACGCCTTCCCCGTTTCCCACAGGCACAACTCAGTCCCACAAGCACAAAAGCACACAATACTTACAATTCTTCTTCTCTTTTACTCCTCTTTCGCAAGCTTCGTCCACCTTTCATTCAACTCTGGCTCACCGTGTACTGTGAATTGGCCCTTATATAAGGCACCCGGAAGAACCACCCACACGGGCTCAAGTACACCTGCAGCGCCCCCTGGGGCACCTCCAGATTCCAACAGGGCTGTATCGGACTCCATCTCCCAAGAAGCCCTGCGGGAGTCCGAGGTACGGCTGCCACCCTGGGGGGCGGCCATCTTGTGTTTTGGTGGCGGTATTGTTCTGTCCACACTGGCTCCCCCAGTCATTCCATAGCAGAGGTGTCCTGGCTGGGCATCTATGACAATATATATAACACTCACACACAACGATCAACAACAACATTAAAACCACCTGCCTAGTATTTTGTAGACCCTCCTAGTGCTGCCAAAACAGGCACAAGACCTCTAAACGTCTCCTGTGGTATCTGGCACCAAGACATTAGCAACAGATCCTTTAAGTCCTGTAACATGTGAGGTGGGGCCTCCAAATATCAGACTTGTTTTTCCAGCGTGACCCACAGATGCTCGAAGAGATTGAGATCTGTGGAATTTGGAGGCTGGGTCAACACCTTCAACTCTTTATCATTTTCCTCAAACCATTTCATTTTTGAAGTATGGCAGGGCACATTATCCTGCTGAAAGGTGCCACTGCCATCAGGGAATACCATTGCCATGAAGGAGGGTATGTGCTCTGCAACACTCTTTAAGCAAGTGGTATGTATAAAAGTAAAACCCACATGAATGCCTGGACCCAAGGTTTCTCAGCAGAACATTGTGCAGAGAATTATGGTGCCTCTGCCGGCTTGCCTTCTTCCCATAGTGCACCCTGCTGTCAATTGTTTCCTAGGTTAACAATGCACATGCACCCAGCCAACCCCATAGTCTAAAAGAAAATAAAATTAATTAGACCAGGCCACCTTCTTCCATTGCTCCATGGTCCAGTTCTAATGATCATGTGCCCACTGTAGGCGCTTTTGACGATGGACGGGGGTCAGCATGGACACTCTGACCAGTCTGTGGCTACACAGCAAGCTGCAATGAACTGTGAAAATCTGACATCTTTCTCTCATGGCCAGCATTAATCGTGCTACAGTAGCTCTTCTCTGGGATCAGTTCAGACAGGCTAGCTTTGCTCCTCACGCACATCAGTGAGCCTTGGGTGCTCATGACCCTGTGTCCAGTTCACAGGTTGTCCTTCCCTGGACCACTTTTGGTAGGTACTAACCATTACATAGCATGAACACCCTACTAGACCTGTCGTTTTGGAGATGCTCTGACACAGTCATCTAGCCATCACAATTTGGCCCTTGGCAAAGTTGCTAGGATCCTTATGCTTGTCCATTTTTCCTGCTTCCAACACATGACCTTCAAGAACTGAATATATGTCACCCCTTGACAGATGGCATTATAACCAGATAATTCATGTTATTCAACTCTCAGTGGTTTTAATATTGTGGCTGGTCGGTGGATATGGAAAGTGTAGACCCTTATATACTGTTGTGAACGCTGGCCCGGACACAGACAGATGGACATCATTATTTCACCAAACACACCCTTTATTTACAATATTTACAGTTCAGTTTTCAGTGCACTTCCCAGTGCCTTCAGCACCGTTCCCCCAATGTCCAGGGCACACAGTCTCTTAGCCTTTCTTCTCCTGGCTGCCTCCAGTCCTCTCTCCAGCTCTGTCTCTCTTCCACCCGACTTCTGCTCCTGAATGAAGGGAGGCGGCCCCTTAAATAGGAACCCGGATGGGCTCCAGCTGCTTCCCAGCATTCCTCCGCAGACACGCCCCAGTGTGGCGGAAGTGCCGGCTGCGCACCCGGAAGCCCTCCGGGTGTCCCCTGTCTTCTTCCCCCCAGCACTTCCTGGTGTGGCGGAAGTGCTGGGCTCCAGGGTTGTTCAGGCACCGGGGCGCCGCCTGGCGGTGGCCACGGGTTCCTACAGGGCTGGGCTTCCAAGCCCTTTACCCGTGGCCCCCAACATAACCAGGGCGGTCACCCCCTTGCAGTCTGGAGGAGGTACAAGCCCTCCTCCGGTCCTCCTGGATGTCCCGGCCGGACGCCACACTGTACACTTGACGTGTTCATGAAACACTGGCAATTTTGCTGCGTTCAGATTGTCAGTTGCTCTGGCCACATTCCTTGTTGTATTTCTTTTCATGGATATTTTCATATACAGTATGTCCACAATATCATCATTTGGAGCCACACATATATTACATTGCCTATCTACCATTCCTGCCATAATGTATATTTCCTGTATGATATCATTATACATTTTTTTAGTTTGACAAGTGGCAAGGTGACATAGTCCTCAGCGTTGTTGTTTTGCATTCCCATTGGTTTAAATCCTACTGCGCTTTCTCAGTATGACGTTTGCATATTTTTCATTCCTTATCTGTTTTACTGGCTACTCCAGGTTTGTCTCCCATCGCAAACATGTGCAGATTGGATCTGAACAGTCTGTGTGACTTGGAGCGCTCATTCTACGAGTCTCTCCTGACATGAACTGAAACAAAGATAGGAGGTTCAGTAAAGGTATCTGTGAATCGACTTTTCACATGCTCCCTTGTTACAGACCACTTAGTGGAAAGCCGATTGCAGACAGACTACTATGTACTGCATGTGTACAGACACGCGTAATCAAGACATATTTGCTTTAGTAAAAGTCGCTGCTGTCTCCTTGAAGATCTCACCCTGCTGCTTTCGCATTTCCCTTGAAACTTCTTAACTGGTCGCACCGGTTTGGTAACAAATGGTAAAGGAAGTTGTGGAGCGAAAGGAATTCTCTGCGCCGACCTCCGCCCCTTTTAACTGTTTTGGCTCAGCGAAGCTCAGTTGAAATCCCTCACGACGTCGTCTCAACCAGCTCTCCGCATATCGGACGCCGCCGAGAAATGGAAGCATTTTTGAGGCGCTACCTGCCCTGCCTGGTGAAGTTATGGGACTGGTTATGGCCCCCTCCAGTTAACAACCAAAACATTAGTGTTCCTGACCGTCGCCGGGTGGAAATCTCGGTCCTTCACAGTCCACCTGCGGCGGTCCTGCAGGCGCAGCCTAGCCCGATGTACACAGCGCTCTACGACTTCCAAGCGAGAACGGAGGACGAAATGAGCATAAAACAAGGAGAAAGGCTCGAAGTGATCGACACGATGGGGGACTTTGTACGGGCTAAGAAGTTGTACGGATCCACAGAGTCGGGACTGGTACCCGCCAACTACGTGACTTTGATTATCGACGAGTTCGCCGAAAACCCGTAAGTCCCCAGTCGTCGCTGTCATTTGATGCTCCCAGGTATGTCAGTTTCGCGTAACACCGCTGAGCAGAAACGAAACTCGCACTGGAGACGGAGCACACATGACCTGCTTATGAGGTGGCAGCTGACGCAGAGTTGGCCGCCTAGCTGCACCCGTCACCTGAGGGCACCCAGAGCTTCATTCATTTCTTAATTGTGTACAATAGTTTCTATTTTGTAAACACTACAGACTTTAATTTATTGTTATTGATTTTTTTCGTGGTTGACAACTCTGAATTGATTTGCACTTGGCTGGCATCCAGTTCAGATTTGGTTACTTTCTTGATTGAAATAGACATAGATTGTCAATGATGCGGAATACAATAATGCAGTTTTAGAAAACACAGATAAATTAAATTTAACATACATAATTAAAGAGTCACAGGTTCAAGCGCTGTGTTTTTTTAATTTTCGACCCACCAGAATTAATTCCTGCTGTGTGAGTAAAGCTGCTAGGTTAGGCTTGAAAATGGTTGCATTTAATTTGCAGGGTCAACAACGTTGAAGTAGCTGGCAACTCTGAGTGGAACAATGTGTTCCTTTATCTTAATGTGAGCGAGTTTCTCTCCAGGTTCTTGGGATTTTCTCTCATATAACAAAACAAAAGCTCATGTTAGTTTTATTGCCAACTCTAAACTAGCTTTGGCATTATAGAGCATGTGTGATTGTGGCCAGTATTGGACTGGTGCCCAGTTCAGGGCTGGTTTCTGCCTTGTGCCAAACAGGCGCAGACAGGCTGCGATCCTAAATTGAATTAAGCTCTTCATGAAATGGATGGATTTATTTCAGGGTTCAAAAAAAAAAAAAAAAAATCACGAGTGGTCTCCCCTAGACTTTCTCGTATACTCAGATATGGGGATGGATATTTGAGGAGTAAACCACAAGACAATGATTATATTTTTATATTATGTACATTAAAGAACCATCAACAACAAATCAAATTAATAATATATTGACTAATTATTATAAAAGTAAAGTTGAATAAATCAGACTCTGCAGTTCCATGAATAAAAGGTAAAGTACCACTTCCGGTTAGTGGCAATAGCCCAACAGTTGATAGAAATCTACGTTTTGTACCTAATACTTATATGCAAAATTTGGTTAACCTAAGAGAAAGCGTTCTCAAGTTATCGTGTTTACATACACACAGACAGACATAATTCCAAAAATTGTATTTTCAGACTCAGGGAGGCGTAAAATGTCGAGATTCATCAAAATCACGAAATGGAATTTTTAGGAGGATTCCAATACTTTCCCTATACTTTGTATATGAGAAAGTCAGGGAGGTCTAAAATGTCGAGATTCATCAAAATCTTGATATCGAATTTTTGGATGATTACAATACTTTCCCTGTACTTCGTATACGAGAAAGTAAAAATGTGAGCTGTAATGCAATTTTTATTCACTCCAAGAGAACAGTTGTCAAGAGCATCAACACACTTTGTGAATTTAGGATTTGTTTTGGATATGTCTAGGTCCAACGTTTTTTTTTTGACTGTCAGATGTAAGAGGAATATTTTCAGGGTTGGATATCTCATCTGCTGAAACTGAAGCTGCTATGGGAGTCTGGTTCACTCGGTATTCAAATGAGACTCAGTTTCTTGTGTGCTCTACTAAAATATGACATCTTAATAATCATCCATCCATCCATCCATCATCCAACCTGCTATATCCTAACTACAGGGTCATGGGGGGTCTGCTGGAGCCAATCCCAGCCAACAAAGGGCACAAGGCAGAAAAAAAAAACCCCGGGCAGGGCGCCAGCCCACCACAGTCTTGGTAATCAGTAGGTACCTATTTGGCTTTGTGGCTCCTATTCACTGGGCCTTGATGCTTCTGCAAGATTCATTTTGGAATTGGAATTTAAATCCTAGCTCAAACCCACCTCCTCTTCTTTTGTGTTCTAAACCCGCTATATCTGTACCCGTTAAAGTCCTCCTGTATGTAGCTCACTTACTTTAGCAGGTTTTACTGTGCTGCTTATCATTTTTGCTTAGTAGGGCTGTCTCAGTGCTCTAGGGAGCTGTTTGTCTGGAGTTTGCACATTCTTCAATAGTCTGTGTGTGTTTTTCTCTTGATTCTCTTGTTTTTTCCTCCCACATCCCAAACATGTTTGTAATGACCTAAATGGAAGCTTTAAATTGGCCTGGTGTAGGCATGCTATGTATATGAGTTTGCCCTAAGCCAACCCTTGATTGTGATTTATAATGCATCTGAATTATATTGCACCACACTTTATCATCCAGCTTTGAAGTACTTGTGCACTTTGGAAAGTGTCTTGTGAAATGTGCCTTGTAAAATGATTAATACATAATTAGCTGCTGTCTGCCATTAGGCAGGTAGAGTCTGTGTAGCGATCTTCTGAATAAAAATGTTTGTGCTTGTGGGTAAAAGCCAATTAATCTGCATATTAGGGTGCCCTTTTCTGTTCACAGGCTTAGACGATCAATGTGATCAGACTCATTTAGTAAATCTATCTTTCACACTCCGCTGAGCTGTGCTTACTGTTGTGCAAAAGGCTGACTTTGGTAGAAACATATTGCATGAGTCTATAGTGCTTTTTTCAAAAAACACTTTAAGGACATATTTCATGCAGCTGTCATTGTAACAAAAGTGGATTTCAATAGACACATACTCAGTCCAATGGGTAGAATGAAGGCCAAAGCTACATTTATAGTATCATATTTAATAATTCCTAAAATGAAGCATTTATACAATTCATGTACTAGTTTAGTTTACACCCCTCCAATGTCTCTGGCAGTACTACATCCCTGTGTCCTGTATGTGACTATAGTGTACTGTTGTTTTATTAATAAACTACTCATATTAATCCTGAAGGTTGTCAGTATAGTAATGTTTAAAATTTGGACAGCTAAGTAAACGACATATTGTAGTACAATTGGTTTCTGTGGTGATGTTTTACTCTTTTTGATTTTGTGTTTTAAAACATTGATTGAGTTGTGATCGCAAACTTAGACCTGAGAGGCTACATCACTGTTTCTCGCTTTTAATTTCTCCCATTTTCGTCCAAGGCCAGATCTTCCATCGATTCTTCTTCATCCTCTTCATCTATTCCTACTTCAATGTGGGTTCGAAGTGCTTGATCAACCTTCTCCATACAGCGCGGTCCTGCACCTCCTCACAAGCCAAGTCCTTTGCCTTCAGATCTTCTTTTCCTTTAGCCACACACCTCTACTTTGGCCTCTCTGACATTCTCTTCCTCTGTAGTTCCATTACTATTACTCTTTTGACCACATATTCATCGTCTCTCCTTATCACATGTCCATACCACCATACCACATATCTTCTTTTCTGTACTTTATTAGATATCTCTCCTAGTTTTGTCATACCTCTGATTGTCACATTTCTTATTTTGTCCTTTTTTGTAACTCCACATATCCATCTCAACTGTCTCATTTCTGCCACATCCAGCTTCTCGAACCTGTGCGTCCTTAACTGCTCATGTCTCAGCTTCATGGATCATTGCTGGTCTTACCACTGTCTTAAAAAGCATTCTTCAACTAGTTTGTGTTTTTGATTAATTACTTGTCTATCCCTCTAGTCATCCATTTTTTTTTTAACCAGTGTTGTTGGCACAATATTCTCACTTGGACATGTGGGAACAAAATTTTATTGTATTAATGCAGTACTGTCCTAGTGCATACTACTCACATGGCTTAAAAAGATGCATAATTTAAATATTTTAGAATTAGACATATATAAATGAAAGACCTATGTGTGTATATGGAGCAGTCTCCTCTGCTTAAGCTCAACCACAGCCAACAGATGGCCCATGCACGCACTTTTACATTTTTTTGGCACTTGCATGCAAGTCACTACAAAAGACGTGTGTGCAGCAAACACCACCACGTAACAACAACATTGTGCTAATGACACAGGTGAAGGGCCGCAATGTCGAAAGGAAGCAAATGTCATGGCAGCACAGGGTAAGGCTTGACGTTTTTACTGAAAACATTGTCTGTCTGGAGGTATTTTATTGAGACAAAGATTAATATGACTCGTATGCCAGCGATACGGCTAAGATATGGTATCGCCAGTGTCTTCTTACAAAAACCAGTGTGGCACACAGCAGTTTGATGCCCTTGTTTCAATGAAGTATTAGTGCAGAATGAGTAGGTGTGTACAGTAGAAATAGTTTTTTTCAGTGTTTGCTGGCACAGTGCTGCCTAATGAACGCCTGGTTGCACAGTGGTCATCACTGGTACGGGACAGCCCAGAGTTTGGTGTTTGAGTTGTGCATAGTCTGTGTTTACTTTCAGAGTTTGTATGGCTTGTCCTTTTTTACAGATTCAAATTTTGAGGTGCTGCTGTTTCAATTTAGGCAGTTCATAGCCAATGTATTTTTTTTCTGGGCAACAATCTATATTGCTGTATTTTGTCGGATGATGATGATGTTAGAGTGTATCACGATGATTTGCTATAAATTGAGACAGACCAGGCACTGGCATTTCATAGTTTGATTGATTATTAATTTATTTTTTGTGATGCAAATGGTGCACAGCCTTGACTATCTTGCATTAGCAAAAAAGGAACAGATATTATTAATTAGGCAAATTTATATGTGCAGACTCCTCTAACATTAAGGAGAATTCTGTTTTGGCCCCTTTAAATTTTTAAGCCTAAAATGGCACTGCAGTCATTTAGGTGCTATCGGATTAGGAGTTAGACCATTATCTGTACTACAAATCTGCAGTCCCTGTCTCACACTCCAAAAGCATTAGAACTCTGTTACTTCAGCTCTGTCTACTATTGATGCACCATGTTCACTGCAGACCTACAAAGCAGCAAAGCAGATTTTCATTTCTTCATAAATGGCATAAGTGAATAAATATGTATAGTAGTACTACAACTGATGTGATAAATAATATCATAAGCTGTTCTTTGATCATATCCTTTTATTGCTTCTTCATAGAATTCCAGCATGTTGGTAAAACACGCTGACTGTTCAGTAAAACCCCTGTTTTTGCCATGTGATGCTCAATCTTTCTCTTAATAATTCCTTCCATTAATTTACCTGTGACACATGTTAAGCTTATTTGCCTATATTTCTTTGGATCTGTTTGATCACAATTTTTATTTAATGGGATAATATTTGCCATTTTCCAGTCCTTCGGAATTTTCCAATGTGTAGTGACTGTCTAAAAATATGTGTCAAGGATTTATATATATACAAAAATGATATTGTCACATAGTATTTTTTATTGAAAAGCTATTCTAAAAATTTTTAAAACCATCTGTAATGTATTCTAGGATTGCACAAGAACATTAGATTAGATAAGATAAACTTTATTAATCCGATTGGGGAAATTTAGATGCATATAACAGCAGAAACATAAAAAACAAGGATACAGACTCACATGACCAATAATACAGCCAGCCCAGAGTTTTGTGTTTTGAGTTTTTAATACAGTCAATTAGTAAATAAATAGATAGACAGACAGATAGATAGATAGAAATAAACTTAACAAGTACATTGAGTATATCGGGTGGAAGCACTGAAGCACTGAATTGCACAACAGCTGTTCTCACCAAGAAATCTGATATGAAAAACTTTTGTTATTAATTCAGGTAAATTATTAACACAATCATATCATGAACGTCAGTTCTTTTCTTTTGCTAATCTCTGAGTTTTACTTGTGCAAGGTACACATATAGTACTGGGCTATAGCTTAATAACTCCCTGTTAGCATTCAATTTAATACAAATCTCTTTGCCCAAGCATCAGTTTCATCACACTCAACTATTGTTCTTATTGTGGGTCTTGAGAGAACAATTAATACTTTATATTTGAGATTAATTTTTAGTTGTCGTAAAAGTTAATGGAGAGCATTTCAATTTTGGTAGCTGAGTTGAATGCTCTGACTGTTCCCCTGTACATTTTATACATTAAATGGTGCATGAAGGTCGACAAGTGCACAAAAACTGAAAACATGTTGATTGATTTAGTTGTGAAGATTACATTTCCAATTAAATTATTGGAATGTCCAGTCTTTTCCCTGGGACATAAAATCCATGAAAACTGTTTAGGTTTTAATTAGATTCATTTTTGAGTGATAATGATAGACTGATTTAATATATAAAGGCTTGTTATGAAGCAAATGACCCTTATTAAAAGCCCCCCACAAAACTATACGGATTGTTCTAGTGGCCCGAAGGGCAAGCTGCAGAAAATTAAGAGAAGTGCTCCACACAAAATAAGTGTGTTTGGTGTTTGTAAAATATGAGGGGTACTTATATTATTAGGTGACATGTGCAAAATCATACAGATGGCAGCATTAAGAGGCAGTGTGCAAAACTGGAGGGGTGACAACATTAACATGTGGCACATGCAAAGTCTAAGTTCAGTGTAGAGAAAAGTTAGGTGTTACTGTAATTGAAAACAAAGGAAGAATGCTAATTGGTGGGAAGAACTGTCAGTCAGGTCTGAGTGTACGTTAGACAGTAATGGTGTACAGACCTGAGATGTTAATTCTTTATTTGAAATGAGTAATACATTGAAAATATCTTGCCTTAATGCTAGAAGTATTAATAATTAAAGAAGTAAGTTGGAATTGTATGTAGCACAGCATAATTTATTATTATGGCAATAACAGAAACCTGTCTAAATAACAAAGATTTGGGTGAGTATAATATAGAGGGTTATACATTTTTAGGAAAGACAAACACAACAGAGAAGGAGGTGGGATTTCTATTTTTGTTAAATAGAATTTAAATGCAAGTCCTCTTCAGTTGAGCGATTTTCCCCATCTTAGTGAGGACGTGTGGCTTCATCTAGAAACCATTGGGAAAAGGTGCCTTATTTTAGGAGTGTGTTATAGACCGTTCAATGTAGACAGTGACTTCAATGCACATCTTTTTGGTAATATTAAAAAGGCAAGTTTACAAGGGATGTTATAGTCTTGAGGGACTCTTAACTACCCGAATATTAACTGGAATACCCTTACAAATAGCAGCACAAAAGAGCAGGAGTTTTGAGACGTAATCAGTAACTGTTTTTTAAAACCGTATGTTAAAGCACCAGCACAGGGTGAAGCCTGTCTGGATTTAGTATTTTGTAATAATCAAGATAGAATTGAAGGCGCGGAGGTAATTGAACCACTAGGGTCAAGTGACCATAATGCAATGCATTTCTCACTGTTTTGGAAGAGTACAGATGTAAAGACTAAAACTGTTAAGTTTAACTTTGGTAGGGGAAATTATTTTCAGATGCTGCCAAGTTTAAAGAAGATTGACATGAATAAGCTTTTAAGTGTGGAGACAGTCAAGGAGCAGTGGAACAGTTTTAAAAATGTTTTACATGTAATGCAGGACAGGTACACACCAAAATTTGGAATTTGTAGGAAATTTTAAAAAACTCCGCAGTGGGTTAATAACGAGTTAGAAAAAGAAGCTGCAAAGGAAAATACAGCTGTATAAGGTTTATAAGATTAATAACTCCAATGTCTCATTATCCCATTATTTAAAAAGGGTGACGGGGCAGATCCAAGCAACTATAGGCCAGTAAGCTTAATGTGCATCACATGTAAATTAATGGAATGAATTATTAAGAATAAGATTGAGCAATACGTGGCAAGAACAGGAGTTTTACTGAACAGTCAACATGGGTTCAGAAGAGGTTGTGTTTTACTAACATGCTGGAATTCTATGAAAAAGCAACGAAAGGATATGATCAAAGTGGAGCATATGATATTATTTATCTGGACTTTCCGAAAGCATTTGATAAGGTGACACATGAGAGGTTGGGCATCAAACAAAAAAAAGTAGGAATTCAGGGTGTTGTGGGTAGATGGGTGCAAAAGTGGCAGACACAAGAAGCAGAGGGTCATGGTGCAAAGGACCTTATCAGGATTGGCTGATATTAAGAGTGCTGTTCCATAGGAGCCGGTTCTAGGGCTGATCCTTTTTTTTAATAAATATAAATGATTTGGACAGGAATATACAGTGGTGTGAAAAACTATTTGCCCCCTTCCTGATTTCTTATTCTTTTGCATGTTTGTCACACAAAATGTTTCTGATCATCAAACACATGTAACCATTAGTCAAATATAACACAAGTAAACACAAAATGCAGTTTTTAAATGATGGTTTTTATTATTTAGGGAGAAAAAAAATCCAAACCTACATGGCCCTGTGTGAAAAAGTAATTGCCCCCTTGTTAAAAAATAATCTAACTGTGGTGTATCACACCTGAGTTCGATTTCCGTAGCCACCCCCAGGCCTGATTACTGCCACACCTGTTTCAATCAAGAAATCACTTAAATAGGAGCTGCCTGACACAGAGAAGTAGACCAAAAGCACCTCAAAAGCTAGACATCATGCCAAGATCCAAAGAAATTCAGGAACAAATGAGAACAGAAGTAATTGAGATCTATCAGTCTGGTAAAGGTTATAAAGCCATTTCTAAAGCTTTGGGACTCCAGCGAACCACAGTGAGAGCCATTATCCACAAATGGCAAAAACATGGAACAGTGGTGAACCTTCCCAGGAGTGGCCGGCCGACCAAAATTACCCCAAGAGCGCAGAGACGAACTCATCCGAGAGGTCACAAAAGACCCCAGGACAACGTCTAAAGAACTGCAGGCCTCACTTGCCTCAATTAAGGTCAGTGTTCACGACTCCACCATAAGAAAGAGACTGGGCAAAAACGGCCTGCATGGCAGATTTCCAAGACGCAAACCACTGTTAAGCAAAAAGAACATTAGGGCTCGTCTCAATTTTGCTAAGAAACATCTCAATGATTGCCAAGACTTTTGGGAAAATACCTTGTGGACTGATGAGACAAAAGTTGAACTTTTTGGAAGGCAAATGTCCCGTTACATCTGGCGTAAAAGGAACACAGCATTTCAGAAAAAGAACATCATACCAACAGTAAAATATGGTGGTGGTAGTGTGATGGTCTGGGGTTGTTTTGCTGCTTCAGGACCTGGAAGGCTTGCTGTGATAGATGGAACCATGAATTCTACTGTCTACGAAAAAATCCTGAAGGAGAATGTCCGGCCATCTGTTCGTCAACTCAAGCTGAAGCGATCTTGGGTGCTGCAACAGGACAATGACCCAAAACACACCAGCAAATCCACCTCTGAATGGCTGAAGAAAAACAAAATGAAGACTTTGGAGTGGCCTAGTCAAAGTCCTGACCTGAATCCAATTGAGATGCTATGGCATGACCTTAAAAAGGCGGTTCATGCTAGAAAACCCTCAAATAAAGCTGAATTACAACAATTCTGCAAAGATGAGTGGGCCAAAATTCCTCCAGAGCGCTGTAAAAGACTCATTGCAAGTTATCGCAAACGCTTGATTGCAGTTATTGCTGCTAAGGGTGGCCCAACCAGTTATTAGGTTCAGGGGGCAATTACTTTTTCACACAGGGCCATGTAGGTTTGGATTTTTCTTTCTCCCTAAATAATAAAAGCCATCATTTAAAAACTGCATTTTGTGTTTACTTGTGTTATATTTGACTAATGGTTAAATGTGTTTGATAATCAGAAACATTTTGTGTGACAAACATGCAAAAGAATAAGAAATCAGGAAGGGGGCAAATAGTTTTTCACACCACTGTAAGTAACAAGCTGGTTAAGTTTGCAGATGATACCAAGCAAGGTGGATTGGCAGATAATCTGGAATCGGTTGAATCATTACAAAAGAACTTGGACAGCATACAGGCTTGTACTGATTTGTGGCAGGTGAAATTTAATGTAAGTAAACATAAAGTATTACACGTAGGAAGTAAAAAATGTTAGGTTTGAATACACAATGGGGGGTCTGAAAATCGAAAGTACTGTACATCTTATGAGAAGGATTTAGGAGTTGCAGTGGACTCAATACGATGAACTGCCAGGCAGTGTTCAGAAGCCATTAAGAATTGTAACAGAAGGTTAGGTTAAATAGCACAATGTATAGAGTACAGGTCCAAAGAGTTTATGCTCAAGCTTTATAACACACTGAAGATGCCTCATCTGGAGTACTATGTACAGTTTAGGTCACCAGGCTACAAAGAGGACATAGAAGCAGTAGAAAAAGTCCAGAGAAAAGTAACTAGGCTGATTCCAGGGCTACAAGGAATGAGTTATGAGGAAAGATTAAAAGAGCTGAGCCTATATAGTTTAAGCAAGAGGAGATCAAGAGGAGACATGATTAAAATGTTTAAAATTATGAAGGGAATTAGTACAGTTGATCAAGACTGTTATTTTAAAATGAGTTCATCAGGAACACAGGGGCACAGTTGGAAACTTGTTAAGGATAATTTTCTCACAAATATTAGGGAAGTTTTTCTTCACACAGAGAAACATAGACACATGGAATAAGTTACCAAGTAGTGTGGTTGACAGTAAGATTTTAGGGACTTTTTAAACTAGACTTGATTTTATTTTACAAGAGTTAAGTGGATAGTAATGGCAAGCTTTGTTTGCACTGAATGACCTTTTCTCATCTACATTGCCCTAATGTTCTAATGTAGACACAAATTTTATATTTAATTATACATAGTTATTGGACCATACATCAGTATACAAGAATACCACTTTCAAATTTGATTTCAGCTCTGATGCTGATGTTCTAGTTTAATAAAAGTAAATTATAAAATCAGTCCAATTTTTCAATGCATGCAAGTACACTGGGGCTTTGTGTATGTAACAGTTACAATTCCTCTTCCACTGTTGAACTATTAAGATAATTAAATTAATGTAAATGTCGGTATGCGTGTCTGTACACATTCCTCTGTTGTTAGGTTGGGGAGGAGCCAAAGTAAGGCATAAACAAGCCTCGGACTGAATGCCACAACATATACTTAACTTTATTTATTTATTTCTGCTAATTTTAAAGTCAATAAACATGTCTTTGAGAATAGTGTGGCTCTCATGTGTTTTAGGAAATTGGAACACATTTGTGTGAACGTACACATACTGTATTAATAATGCTGCTTGCAAAATGGCAATGTTCCTACTGGTCTTACTTGTTGACAGATTTACTTCATCAGTCATCTCGCATACAAAGAGCATTTATGTGTTTGTAAAATCTAGCAGAAAATAAATTGAATTTTAGTTGTGGTAGCATTATAACATTTTCATAACAGGTCTTAACATTTGTCAGAGAGTGGGCAGTTCAAAGCAGACAATTCCAGTGTACTTAACACACAAATACTATCTTTTCAAATGCAGGTTATATGTGAGGTGACAGAACAACTAAATCTGTAGATGAAGTAGGACTGGATAAGTGGCAAGGGTGTGGAGGATGGTTGGCTTTTGGGGTTAGTCAACATGGGTACATCTATGTGATAGCATTCGGTCTGTGGCTGTTTTTTTGCATCCTGGTTGCTGCTTAGCCTCAGAAAATAAATTAATGAACAGAAAGCTATAACCACATTAATGTTCATTTACCTTGGTTATTGTACGTCTGTCTCGCTGTACATGTGTGAAAGGTAACAGAAGAATGTGATTTTTAGGTTTTCTCTTGTCAAACTCGAACTATAGCATCAAAGCTGAAATCAGACTTGCAAAAGGTATTCTCCAGTGTTCACATATGCTCTGACAATTATATATAATTCAGTTCTAAAATTCATATCTACTTTTTTCATACACTCAACTTTGATTTTACACACACCACCTGTTAATGCTGCCATCCTTATGATTATGCACATGCCTCATTTTAGTGTCGACACTCCTCATATTTAGCACAACTCGCCTCTTTTTTTTGCGTGCCACTTGTTTAAATATTTTCCACCATAGATTTTACTAGTAAAAACTTAAGAAGACATCATTTGCTCCCTATAAAGTAAAAATAAATTATTTATGTAAAACTATGTAATCTGCGGTGGGCTGGCGCCTGCCCGGGGTTTGTTTCCTGCCTTGCACCCTGTGTTGGCTGGGATTGGCTCCAGCAGATCCCTGTGATCTTGTAGTTAGGATATAGCGGGTTGGATAATGGATGGATGGAAAAATATGTAATAAATATAAACTAACACAACATAAACGCTGCTGAGCAGCAAATTCACTTCTCTTCTAATCCTCTTGCTCTTTTGCCATTGGACTTTGCAGCTATTTAGTAATAGGAACGCCTAGGCTGTTTTATACTTTTCAAAAATTTATATTAAAAAGTTTTGACTTGGATCAACATCAGGCATCATGTCATTTTTTAGGGGGGATGCACAAACCCCGTTTCTTCGTTCTGGTCCTAAGCTCGGTTAAATGGGGAGGGTTATGTCAGGATGGGCATCCAGTGTAAAATTTTGCCAAACTAATGTGCAAACAATAATACAGATTTCCATACCAGTCGAGACCCGGGTTAACAATGGCCACCACCAGTACTGTTAGCCAACAAGGTGCTGGTGGAAATTGGGCTACTGTTGGCTGAAGAGGGGAAGGCGTGTCCAGTGGCAAGGGGAGAAGAGGAATGTAAAGAGAGTGGAAGTGAGGGTAGGTACATTGAATGTTGGTAGTATGACTGGTAAGGGGCTAGAGAGAAAGAAGGAAGGTTGATATATTATGCATACAAGAGACAAGATGGAATGGGAGTAAGATCAGGTGTATCAAAGGCGGGTTCAAATTGTTCTACTATGGTGTGGATGGGAGGAGAAATGGGGTAGAGGTTATCCTGAAGGAACAGTATGTCAAGAGTGTTTTGGAGGTGAAAAGAGTGTCAGACAGAGTGATGATTATGAAGCTGGAAATTGAAGGTGTGATGATGAATGTTGTTGGGGCAACTAATTTCTCAAATTAGTTGGATGAAGTGGTGGAGAGTGTACCCAAGGGAGAGAGAGTGGTGATTGGAGCAGATTTCAATGCACATGTTGGTGACAGGAATGCTGGAAATGAGGAGGTGATGGGTACGTACGGTGTGAAGGAGAGGAACGCAGAAAGTCAGATGGTAGTGGATTTTAAGAAAAAGATAGACATGGCCGTGGTGAATATGTATTTTAAGAATTGGGAGGAAAACAGGGTGATGTACAAGAGTGGAGGAAGATACACACAGGTAGGTTATATCCTATACAGGAGGGTCATTCTGAAGAAGGTTGGAGACTGCAAAGTGCTGGCAGGGAAAAGCATAGTTAAGCAGCATAGGATGGTGGTCTGTAGTATGACATTGGATATCAAGAAGAGGAGGAGGGTGAGGACAAAGCCAGGGATCAAATGGTGGACGTTGAAAAAGGAAAACTGTAAGGTTGAGTTCAGGGAGGAGGTAAGACAGGCACTGGGTGGCAGTGAAGAGGCAGGCTGCTGAGTAACTACAGCAGAATTAGTAAGGGTTATAGCTAGAAGGGCGCTTGGTGTGACATCTGGACAAAGGAAGGAGGATAAGGAAACCTGGTTGTGGAATAGGGAAGTACAGCAGAGTATACAGAGGAAGACGTTGTTGAAGAATGAATGAGAGACTCAAGGAGAAGCAGAAAGTAGACAGAAATATAAGGAGATCAGGCATAAAGTGAAGAGGGAGTGGCGAAGGCTAAAGAAAAGGCGTATGATTAGTTGTATGAGAGGTTGGACACTAAGGAGGGACAAAAAGACCTGTACCGATTGGCTAGACAGAGGGACCAAGCTGGGAAAGATGTGCAGAAGATTAGGGTGATGAAAGATAAAGATAGAAATGTACTTGCAAGCGAGGAGAGTGTGTTGATCAGTTGGAAAGAGTACTTTGAGAACCTGATGAATGAAGAGAATGAGAGAGAGATGGTTGGATAATGGGGAGATAGTGGATTAGCAAGGAGGAAGTAATGACAGCAATGAAGAGGATGAAGAATGGAAAGGCCGCCGGTCCAAATGATATTCCTGTTGAAGCATAGATGTGTTTAAGAGAGATGGCAGTGGAGGTTTTGACCAGATTGTTTAATGCAATCTTGGAAAGTGTGAGGATGCCTGAGGAGTGGAAAAGAAGTGTACTGGTACTGATTTTTAAGAATACGTGGATGTGCAGATCTCTAGTAACTACAGAGGACCAAAATTGATGAGCCACAGCATGAAGTTATGGGAAAGAGTTGTGGAAGCTATGATAAGAAGGGAGGTGAGGATTAGCAAGCAGCAGTATGGTTTCATACTGGGAAAGAGCACTACAAATGCAATGTTTGCTCTGAGGATGTTAATGGAGAAGTATAGAGAAGGCCAGAAGGACCTACATTGTTTCTTTGTGGACTTCGAGAAAGCATATGACAGGGTGCCTAGAGAGGAGTTGTGGTATTGTATGAGGGAGTCGGGAGTGGCAGAGAAGTATGTAAGATTGGTACAGGATTATGTATGAGGAAGTGTGACTGTATTTCAACATGGTATGCTGACTGTACAGCAGCAGACAGGAAAGCTCTGCAGACGGACATTCCAGGCAGAGAAAAGACTGCTATCTGCCTTCCCTGAAAGAAGTGCCCAATGTCTCTGCAGAGCCATGAAAATCATGAAAGACCCTTCACATCCTGGCCACTCACTGTTCACACTGCTGCCCTCTAGCAGGCGGTACAAGAGCATTATAGGTAGAACAAAAAGATTTGTGGATAGTTTTTATTCTTTGGCCATCAGAATTTTAAATTTTTGAAACTCATTTAAAAAAATGGATCATTACTTTAATGGATAATAATTTCCAGCCCTTATTTATTTATGTGTGGTATTTATTTGTTATAGGATATGTACTTTTTTACATTAAAATTAAACAGGCTGAGCCAAGCACTAATGGAATCTGTATTTTTTTCTAGCTATCCTGTCATTGCAGCAGTATGCACATTAGTGCAAAAGTACTGTATCTCTATTGAAATTATTTTTATATCAGGTGTCATGCCTGAGCATACTGGCAGATCAAATGCAGATGCTTTCTTTAATAATCGTGAAGCAGTTTGCGGTTGACCAGCCCTTCACTGTGTACAAATCCTTACCAAACTCAGTCTGGATGATTTTCCGTACTCTCCAAAACACATGAAAAAAATTAAAACTGAGCCAGAGAATTTCTTATTGAAGTTTAGAATGTTCCCAGAAGCTGCTGTATGTACCACCCGCCATAATAAGTTGAATACTTCACTGGAATGTTGATTAGCATCATTAAGTTTTAAGCTTTTAGAACTGAAAGATGCTAACATTATTTCTTCGTTTTCTATCTTGTTAACTGAAGAAAATCCAGAATATGAAAATCCCATTGTATTTCTGAATAAGCATTGACCAGTTTTATTTTCATCCTTGTGTTATTTCATCCTGTAGTGGAAAGGTACCATAGAATCTACTCTATGTGAATAGTCATGTTTTATCCAAGGTTATTCATTGGGATGCAAAGAAGACTCCAAATCTGTCTTACAAAGGTCATCAAATTTTTGTCTTTCCCCTGACTTAAGTTTGGCAACAGGTGAAGTCAGGAACCCAACAGTGCCAGTGATAAGAAGAACATTTGAACTGAGTTTGTGACCATTTCTGCAAGATTTTACAAGCCTTGGGATGAAACCTTAGATAATTCAAAGTGAGCTCTGTAAACTGTTGATAACTTGCATTATCACATGCCTATAAAACCTTCCTGTTTTTCAGTTTTTCTCTGCTATACTTCTTTAAGACTGGTACTTGTTTTGAGTTTGACTGCATTCTGCCATTTTATTAATTTAAAAAATTGCTATAGGGGTTCAGTATGCTTTAATTCTTTGGTCTGGAAGAGTTCAGCCGATAGGCTGCTGCCCAGTGTAAGGTGTTCTGTATTGTTTTAGTGGGTTGCCTGTATGTAGGCATGGTAGGAGTGAAGATGCAGAGGTGGGTTTTGGGATGTGGATTGTCATTGTGTTGGTTGGAGCAGGGTTTATAAGGAGGGCTGTGTAAGCTGTTTTTGATATGTGTGTTTCTGGGGCAGAGGTGCTGTTGTTTTATTTATTTTCTTCAGCTTCATCTTTTGGCTTTTTTCTTTACTTTGTTAATGTTAATGTTTCAGTTACCAAAAACTTGGAGACAAAGTTAAGCGCAGTGTCTTCTGTTACTAATGGCACAGGAAAATTGAAGTTGTGTTTATTCAGGAATCCAGGATGTTGGCTAAAAATGTGTTCATAGCCACTTCTGTGTCGGCTAGATCTAGGAAGTGAAGAGTGGTTGTTCTTCTCAAGTATTTGCAGTCTAAACACTTGTGACAGGTTCAGACCATGCCAGGAGATTCTGTTATGTGCTAATGGAGATGGGTGGTAGGAAAATAGCTCTCTTCTGCATTTATTCACCAACCACATATCAATCATTGTTTCTTTCATTTACAACTAGCCAAGGTTATTATTGGTATATATGTGAATGTCTTTGTATTCGTTATTACATTTAATGCCAGATCCTCTTTCCCAGTGAAGTCCCAGTCCCTCACTCTCCTTGCTTAGTGTGCAGTTTTGTAAAAGATTCAAAAGCGTTTGAGTCTTTTCAGATTTTAAATCTGTCCACTAAAACTTTTTAGTTTTTCTCCACTTGGCACCAGTCTCAATGAATTATACTAAATTTTTCACTGTTGCTTTAAACAGTGAACCTCTATTACTATACGTGTACAATGATGAAACTTGATCTCCTGATACTTTTGTCTCACTCTGCTTGTTGGAAGTTTAACTCCTCTTTTCTTTGCCATGAACAGTTTTCTGATAAGCTTGACTCTAAGCATTAAGATTTCATTAATATTATTTCTGGTCCTGTCCAAGGCCTAATGAATATGTGGTTGCATGTAAAAGATTTTATTTGTGATTTCACAGTGGGGTGTGCTAGTTTCTTAAAAAAGCTGATGAAAAATGCTGCCTCTTAATAAAAGTGACAAGTAAAACCACAGCAACAAGGTGACAATCAAAGAGAAAGCAGAATGTGTCATGGTTCACAGTTTACACTGAGTGTTTGTAACTGTAATGTCTGTCTAAAAACAACAGAATCACTGGTGATTGTGCTGACATGATAAATTCGGTCATTAATGAAGTCCTGTTTCTTCTAGCAGTTTAAAAATAAAACAGAACACTACAAAGTATGCAAAACACAAGTTGAGTGCTGTGAGCAGAAGCAGATGGTCAAGTAAAAACATGTGGGACTAAATGGAATTCCCCCTTACAGTCACATCAAAAATATAATGTTGGTGACTTTATTATTTTTTTTTCATTACACCTTATTGTTTAATGCATTAGTTTCTCAAGCCAGCAGCCAATGAAGATGCAGATTGCAGTACCTGTGAAACTGCATGTTGACTGACATAACTAAAACAAGCATTACTGACACTGAAAAGGCTCTTTTAATTTTTTTTGTACGGCTATTATAACAAAAAGGAAAATCAGAAACTTGGTTGTTATTTTCATTTGTCTTCAATGAGAGAATTCCAGCTTTTGCTTGCTTCCTCGAGTTTGTGTCAAATGAGTGGTTGCTTACAGAGGTCTGAATGAGACACATTACCTGCATTGTGAGGAAGCATCAGTTACAGCACTACGGTCATGTGGTGCGATTCCACAAGGGTGATCCAGCTCGCAGGATCCTCATTGCTGAGGACCCGAGAAACTGGACCAGGCCAAGGTGATGCCCACCTGGCTGTGGCAGATGGATGGTCATTTCTGGAATGGTGGGACTGGACCGGGTGTTTGCCTGGGGGGTTGCCAAACGTATGGTGGGTGCGGCAACGCATTGTAGCAGTGCATGCTCCCCAACCTGACCTGAACTGACCTGTTGGAAGCTAACTGTTCAAAATAAAGGTTTTGCTGTAAACTACAAAGTTTTAGTTATGTGGTGCCGTGTATACTCTTTACCAATAGTTCAACGATATTTCAGAGTGATAGGAAAAAATGTGGTTACAGTAATCCCTCCTCGATCGCGGGGGTTGCGTTCCAGACCCCCCCGCGATAGGTGAAAATCCGCGAAGTAGAAACCATATGTTTGTATGGTTATTTTTATATATTTTAAGCCCTTATAAACTCTCCCGCACTGTTTATAAATATTCCCCGCAGAGTTAAACAGCATAATCTCTTTGTATTCTCTTAGATATTAGGTAAGATTCATTGAAATTATGTATATAAACACACTGTTTATATACAGTAAAACCTAAATATTATTTTAAAGATATTGAGTGTCTCCGATATCACATATGTTACAGCCATTACGATAGACAGGTCACCAGCAATAAATACGTACAATGCAAGAAAAATAGTATACAGTAAATGTGTGTACAGTGACACTAAACGTACGTACATGTACTAAGCACTGTAAGAAGAAAATTAATTATGGTTACTCACCAACAATGACACGATGACTTGTCAGATAACAATGAGTTTAATTTTACTGCACAACAAAGGAGAGCGTTACAGCCCTTGTAAAGGAGCCACTTCAGGCGATTGTGTAGCACTGCCGTTGTTCTTCTTCTGGCAGTCTTCAATCCAAATCCCTAAAGCAGATTCCATCCAGACTACTGCCTTATTACATCCACTTACAACTCGTTTTGCACCTTGGTTAAAAGGACACTGCAGCCGTAGATCTTATATTCCTTTCCTACTTTTTAAATAAAAAGAATCGTAGCCTTCAACAAATCCAAAACGTTTACCTTTTCGGCAATCATTAACATCTTCTTCTTGCGCTTGGGCACGACACCTGAAGCAGTAGCAGATTGTTTTGGAGCCATAATGAAGGGCTTGACTATGCACAAAGATAAACACTAAAGAGCACAACTCTTTACACAGCGAAACACGTTGATGCTGAATTAGAGAGACGAGACTTCCTGGTTAAAACTGCATTCAGCACGCAGGAGCTCAACTGCGTGCTCTGATTGGTTAGCTTCTCAGTCAGGAGAACTTAACTGCGTGCTCTGATTGGTTAGCTTCTCAGCCATCCGCCAATAGCGTCCCTTGTATGAAATCAACTGGGCAAACCAACTGAGGAAGCATATACAGGAAGTAAAAAGACACATTGTCCGCAGAACCCGCGAAGCAGCGAAAAATCTGCGTTATATATTTAGTTATGCTTTCATATAAAATCCGCGATAGAGTGAAGCCGCGAAAGTCGAAGCGCGATATAGCGAGGGATTACTGTA
>JANRMT010062856.1:66474354-66499298 GCA_026402145.1 Polypterus bichir lapradei
GAGACTTCCTGGTTAAAACTGCATTCAGCACGCAGGAGCTCAACTGCGTGCTCTGATTGGTTAGCTTCTCAGTCAGGAGAACTTAACTGCGTGCTCTGATTGGTTAGCTTCTCAGCCATCCGCCAATAGCGTCCCTTGTATAAAATCAACTGGGCAAACCAACTGAGGAAGCATATACAGGAAGTAAAAAGACACATTGTCCGCAGAACCCGCGAAGCAGCGAAAAATCCGCGTTATATATTTAGTTATGCTTTCATATAAAATCCGCGATAGAGTGAAGCCGCGAAAGTCGAACCGCGATATAGCGAGGGATTACTGTATAGCTAAATTTGTTGTGAGGAAATTATGATAAAGATAAAAAAATGCATTGTTTTTTTTCTCTATTCCCCTTCTAGGATCTAGCTACATATGTACATACACGTTTAATATTTTGTAATGTAGAGCATGGTTTTGAATTACTTGGGTGGGGGGGACTTTGGGGGAGTTGCCATTTAAAAACTTTGGACACAGGTTCAGCGAGTGCTTGAGCTCTGGGAAACCTCTGAGATCGGATGGGTTGCCTTCTGAGTTCTTTTGGAAACAAATAGCACCTCTATACTGTATATGCAGATTCTGAACTCTGCTGTCTCCTCTTTCTCTTTTTTATAAATTGATTCACCTGGATCTTGCTGGTTTTAACCATAATTTCCGACCAACACATAGTATTTGTTATCTTCTGCATATTAGAGATGGGGCTTCTTCCCTGCTCCAACCTGCAGTTCTTCTGGCACTTGATGCAGAGCAGGTTTTCGACTGCTTGAATTGGGATTTTCTTTGACGGTCTTTTGGTGAGATGCATTATAAACTGATCAAGATGGTTATACTTCTCCCCAATTGCATTCATTCTTACCAACTTACTATTTCTCAACCCTTTCAGATTAGGGCTGTCAAATCAGCCAAATAATAAGGTTTAAATATTCAAATTTAAAAACAAGTAAATAGTCAAAATATATTCCAACTAAGGTTAATGATTCCGGGCATTACATGTGCATTTGTATGTGCTTTTTTTTATACTTCATTATGGTAACGGCCACTTTGCCAGCCATAGCAACTAGCAAGGTCAAAAACAAAGAGTAAAAAAAGAAGCCCAGCGGTACTTTTCTCAAATATTTTTTTTAAGTATATGAGCCATCAAAATTCTCTGCATCTGTACAACTGTTTTTTATATAGTCTAACTAGCAAAATACTCGCGCTTCGCAGCGGCTAAGTACTGCCTTAAAATTTTTATTAAGAAGAAAAGTAAACCTTTTTAAACTGAGGGAAAATATACCAATAATTATTTGTTAAGGATCTCTTTGTATGCCACGTTGTCAGTCCGGCCCTCCGGTTGTAATATGACCAAGCTGTGCGCTGAGCTTACTCTTGAGCATGCAACGTACAGTTGGCCCTGTGAAAAGCAATCTTGCCTCAAATCTCACAGCTTGGATTGCTGCTGTCATAATCGGTTTGAGTTTCATGGTTTGTTTCAATTACGTTAGTATTTGCAGGACTTGTTGTGTTGAAGTGACATTCGGCATCTGTCAAGTGTTGTAAGCATACAACTGGTTTCATCGATAACCTCGCATCCAGCTTTTGAGAGTTTAAACATTCATAAACATCAAAGTGTCCACTACTCAAATCGTCACCAGTGAATCTAGGATGTTTAAGAGGCATTGGCGGTTGTCCAAAGGTGTAAAATATTTGGCCATTTCGGTACACTTGAAAGTGACACCCAAACAATTCAGCGGCAGCTATCAACTCACATGCAGCACCATAGGTGAAGGGCTTAAGCATTTCACTCTTATAGTGCTCCTGTGTAGTATAATTATCTCTTGTACCGTCATCAGTCCACACCTTGAACCTGTCCCAGTCATTCAATACATAAGAAACAATGTTCCTCCGGATATCAGGAGTGAGCCTGATATGGCCATGCAATATGTAACACAGAGAATGGAAAAGGTAGGCGCCATCTCCGGGCATGGAAACCACTCGGTAAGTGACAGTTCTTTGATCGATGGTGATCACCTCGATAGACATGTTAAAGTTGGGTTTTTAAAGCGTAATAAAAGAAAAAAATAAGAATTATGACAGTTATTCTCCATTTGCTTTAATGAGACGGTTTTAGCATTGAACTGTCAGTCAGTCATTCTCCAACCCACTATATCCTAACATAGGGTCACGGGGTCTGCTGGAGCCAATCCAAGCCAACACAGGGCGCAAGGTAGGAACAAACCCTGGGCAGGGCGCTAGCCCACCGCAGGGCACACACACACACCCACACACCAAGCACACACTAGGGACAATTTAGGATCACCAGTGCACCTAACCTGCATGTCTTTGGACTGCAGAAAGAAACCGGAGCACCTGGAGGAAACCCACGCAGACATGGGGAGAACATGCAAACTCCACGCAGGGAGGACCCAGGAAGCAAACAACAATAATCAGGAATATTAGGTTTAAGAGGGAATGGGATAGAACCAGTTGTAAAAGTTACTTTTAGGGCCAGGAGAAGTGTTTAAAAGACCTGCTATGAGTACATTTGTAGATAGATCAAAGTACAGAAAAATGTGTTTAAAAAAAACAAAACTTTGCATTGTGAAGGGGTCTGACTGTAAGTTTTACTAATGAAAATAACAAGCTTACCTTTCAAAATTACAAAAGGCTGGTTGTGGAAGTGAAGACAGAACAGTAAAACACTACAGCTTTGTATAGATTAGATTAGATAGAACTTTATTTGTCCCCAGGGGGAAATTTGGCTTTTTGCAGGAGCTCTTTAAATAAATAAATACCTAAATAGATGAATAAATAAATATACACAAACACTTTGCTCTGAACACACACCAGAACGACTACAAAACAAGAAAACTAAAAAGAAGGAAAAGATCTGATTTGGCTGTCACAGCCACACTCAAAGTGAGGCATTATACAGATGTATTGCTGTTGGTATAAAGGAGCCTCCAGTAGCATTTCTTGGCACACTTCTACTGAATAATTCATTGGCTGAAAGTCCTCAGTGTTAGTGCATCAGAGAGAGGATGTGTAGCATTGTTCATAATGGCATTCAGTTTTGTTTTAATTCTCTCCTTTGCTACAACCTCCAGGGGGTCCAGAGTGTATCCCATAACTGATCCTGCCCTTTTAATTAGCTTGTTGAATCGGTGGGTGTCACTTGAAGTGATGTTACCAGACCAGCACACCACAGAATAGAAAATCGCACTAGCCATCACAGAGTTATAGAAGATGTGAAGGATGTCCCTTCCCACATTAAACGAATGCAGTCTCCTAAGGAAAAATAGCTTGTTCTGTTCCTCCTTATCTAATTCCTCTGTGTTCCAAGACTAGTCCAATCTGTCATTAATGTGAACCCCTAAGTACTTGTAGGAGTGGACCACACCTACATCCTTGAATAGTGACCAGACACAGAGGCTCTTTGGTGTGGTGAAAGTCAATAACCAGTTTCTTGGTTTTGCTGATGTTAAGTTGTACAGTAGATAATTCTCTGTGTGTCAAGAAACAAAGTCCTTCACCTGACTACTATACTGTGTCTCACCCACCTTGACAATAGACCCCATAAGTGCAGAATTATCTGAGAATTTCAGCAAGTGACATGACCAGGTGTTATATTTATAGTCTAAAGTATACAGAGTGGAGACAGTTGTGTTGTTCCAGTGTTGCTCACATCCATATCAGAAACACTGTCCTTGAGTCTCACAAACTGTTGTCTGCTCCAACAGATAGTCCGTTATCCAGGACACCATAGGCTCATCCACCTGTATATCTCTGAGGTTACCCCTTAACAGAGATGGCTGGATGATATTGAAGGCACTGGAGAAATCAAAAAACATAATCCTCACAGTGCTGCCAGCATTATCCAGGTGAGAATAATTGCATCTTCCATTCTAATCTTTGTCCAATAGGCAAACTGCTTTGGGTCCAGGTGATACCACAAGAGGACTTGTATAGTCCAGGACCAGTCTTTCAAAGGTCTTCATGATGTGAGACTTAAGTGCCACTGGTCTGTAGTCATTAGGTGAAGATGTACTTGACTTCTTTGGAATACGAACAATGCAGGATGTTTCCCACAGCAGTGGCACTCTCTGAACAGATGACAAAAGACATCATAAAGTTGGTCAGCACATGCCTTAAGAATTCAAGGACTCCATCTAGTCCTGCAGCTTTTCCTGTGTGTAGCTTCCATCATTTGTCCTTTTATTTTGTCTTTAGTTATAGACAGTCCACACTGATCGTCAGAGGTCAACTTGTCACTAGCAATTCCAGTTGATGTGGTAGAAGTTGTTGATGTAGTAGGGATGGTGTGGGAAGACTGATCATTGGACGAAAGTATCAGTGGGAGGGAAAATCTCTTACAAAAATTGTTTTAGGGTGTTAGCTTTGTCCACATGCTATTCTAGCAACTGAGCCCTAGATTGCTTGAATCCCGTAATTATAACCAGTCCATTCCAGACATTATTCCAGTTATTCTGAATGAGTTTGTTTTCTATTTTAGCTTTGTAAGCATCCCTTCCTTCACTCAGCTTTTTCTATAGCACATCTGGAGTAACACTATATCATAATTATTGTGGGCATAACAAACAACTGTTCTTAACAAATATCGGCTTTTGCCTTCGAACAAGACCTTTTTAAAACAAATTTGAATTATATACCAATAACGATGTTCAATCTGACCACCTGATTTCATAATCAGAAAGCTACCAAAAATGACTGTCTGCTATGATCCCCTAAATTTTAATTCCTCACTTTAGCCTCTGGCTTTCATTGTCCACAAACCTGACTTCATTGCCTCTGTTGTAGACTTCTGTTTTTGTTCATGATATTTTGCTTTTTCTTGGTAATTTATATTATCATTCAACCAGCACACGGTGAGTTAAGCCTTCTCAATAACCCACCATCTTTTTTTCCTATTGAACTCCACATGGTGGATCCCTGTCAGTTCTTCCCATCACTTCTTTGAACTTAAAGGCTTGCTTCATATGCTCTCCAGATTTGACCAAAATTTGATAGACATCTCAGCACTTCTCTAGTTTGGTACAATAATACCCCGATCTTTGTATTGGTGGTAAACCTATCTTTGATTTCCACCTGGGGCAGGTCAAAATATTTCAACATTTGGTGACATTTATGATAACCAGATTTGTTTCAATTACTGGGGTCCAGGTTTTTTGTTTCTCCTTCCTCCTTTTTTTCCTAATTCCAACTCCTATCAGTTATTAAAGCAGATGGTGTCCCAACATCCTTTTAACTCTCTTACCACCCCATTTTATAACATTTTTGTTTATCTTTAAACTTAAGGCCAGTAGTGACTGTTAGGCCTCTGCCTTTTTTAATCTAGCTATACGAACTCCCTTCTTTTCCTCCCCATCTCATGGAAAGCTATATTTAATAATCTCTCTGCTATTAACCTCAATTATCAGCATGTTCACTTTAAATACCTTACCCCTTGCAAACATTATGTTCTGCATTTAGCAGATGATCCCATTTGACACTTGTATCCCTTAAATGTCCCTGGCACATTTCTTTATATGTTTTGCCCTGCAGTCTCTACTTTTTGGTCTGTTCTTACTGCCTATCTTCTATTCTGTCTGTTAGTATTCCTTTTTTTCTCAAGCATTTCTTCTCCTGGACATCTCAATTCTTAACCCTCATGTTTGTCTAATAAAGTGTATTTTTTCTTGGTAAGATTGCTGTCAATTTCTGGAAAACTCTTTCTTTAACCTAGTCTTATCTGAACCTTCAGGGGCAGGAATAGAATAATATTGAGAAGTGGGAGTTTGCTGTACGTTTGGTTGTGGGCTGGTGGATTGGTGGTTTGAATTGTGTTTCCAGCCTTAATTTCTTGTTTCTATTTTCTTGTCTCTTCTCTGGTTTTGGGTTCTCAGGGTCTGTCGTATGTCTCTTCCTGGTCTGTGTGGGAGTCAATAACTATGGATCCTTCAGGGACCTCTTTTACAGAGAAGTTCTGGGTGGGCTGAATGGGGTTGGGTGGTGCAGAGGGTGTTTTTACTTCTTACTGTACCTTGATTGTTAATAACTGTTAATAATTGTCATGACTGTTGCTTTCTTGTTCAACTGCAATAACAATAAATGTGATTGTTTTAGAATATACAGTATAATGTGACTGACACCATAGGCACTGATTAAATTGGAAGTGGTGTAATACTGAAGATCCATGGAAAAAGCTTTGTAATAATGCATTAACCTCTTTGGTTTCTTTGACTGATGAGCAAATTTAATGAATGTAATTCCAATACATTAAATAATGTTTTTTTTTTTTTTTTTTTTTTTCTTCTTCAGCTGGTATTTTGGAGCAATAAGCCGCAAGGATGCAGAGAGTCTGTTAATGTCTTCTGCAAATGCATATGGTGCATTTTTAGTCCGAATCAGTGAAAGCAATACTGACGAATATTCCCTATCGGGTAAAAGGTTCTTTTTGTATGCAGTATTTTTTTAAATGTAATGACAAAACATCTACAGTCTTAAAAGTATGTTGCTGTACATGACCACTAGTGGGGGACATTTTCATATTATCAGAATGTGATCTTCTTGTAAAATTATTTTAATGGTTGATTGCTTTGGCATACATTTCTTTTACCCTTAGGCTTCGTTTCTGTATTTCGGGAGGTTAGAGAAGTTGTTATAAAAGTCATTGTGTGATGTTGACAAAATTTTAAATTAAGCTTGAGCGCATATATAAGTGAAGATATCAATTTATCTCAAAAAGTCAGTTTATTGTCATCAATTGGGCCTTTATGTTCAAAATAGGTTGAACAGATGTGGTGATGTAAAGTTCAGGTGTGCTTAGGGACTTAGTTTTCAAAGTTGGAACATTATTGTTTAGCTAATCAAAGTGACAGATATTACATTTTCTTATTAAAAAAATTTGCAACAATGAGTCGTATCCAAAAATGAGTAGTAATAGATTATAATAAGATATATTTTTACAGTACATAAAATACACATTTCTTAATAGCAATTTAAAATACCATTAAAAAACTGATCCTAAAAAGACTTGTGTTGCTGAAATAGCCTTCACAGACAGCTGTTTTCATTTCAACTGATATAAAAAAAAATAGAATTTTTGAACTACTGTTAGTTGTTGTTTCCTAATGGTAGCTCATATTCCCTAAATATAGAGAAGTAGAGTTAACGTCTATGTTGAGAAGTCTCAAGCTAAAATTGTTGAGTGCAACAGACCGTGATGAATGGCAGGTCAGAGAAATATTTAACTATTATCGTCTGCAGATAGTGTAGACATGAGGTTGCTTTCAGTGTAACATAAACACTTTGTTCTTGTGTAATTACTGTATACATAATGGCTTAGAGAGCCACACTTCGAGAGCTGCTTTCCTCATACATTTATTTCTGGCTAAGTTATGTGACCTTTTGGGTTCCTTGCTTGCATTTTTTAGTTCTGTGGTGATAAAGATTATTTAACTGACCTGGTACGACTACAGGCTTGAGGACACATGAGTTGATATTGCAGAGGTCTGTGTAAGCCATTTTCACTCATGCATGTGTGCACCAATGCCGTTCCCTAATTCAATACCTTGCTTCAAGCTTCTGTTTTGCTGTTAAGGGAAGCTACTGGATGAGTAAGGGCAAAAAAATAAACTCTTTTATGGTAAATCTGAAATTATTTATTAGTTGAATTAATACAGACTGTGATGGACAGTTTTGAAAGTCTGCCAATGCTTTAAATGTGATTTTTTTTGAAATTTCAAAAATTTCTACAGTACACTGTTTTGAAGATATCTCATTGAAGATTGAACTTTCTTTAAAAAAAAATTTGAATTAGGGTATTTTTCAAAAAAATTGGTTTGCTGTGATCTGAGTTGTTTTATGCAGACAAACACAATTATGACAGCCTGTGCTTTTTGCCTCAGATGCAAATACAGTACACCTAATAATGACTGAAGTCCCACAATACCTCTTTAACTTTTTAGACCTGTTTAATCCTTTGATTATATTTTTTGTGTGTTTATCTCATTGATACTGCCCTTCCTGTGCTGACTTATTCAGTTCTTAATTTCAAGCAACACCTTTGTATACACCCATTTTATAATCCAGTTTTAGACATCAAAAAGAAGCTTATTTTAAAGCTGAAAACACTTTTGAATATATGGCTTTGATAAATGGTTCAGGTTTCCAATTAGTTTTATAAAGTAATAAGCTTAACAATATGTATGTGCAAGTTTTTAAAATTTAATAAAAAGGTTTTCAATAATAGATTTTTTTTTTCCTTGTAGCTCGTAATCACACCAAAGTAAATCATTATAGAATATCACGGACAGACAATGGTGGTTACTTTATTTCCAACCAAAAGACTTTCAAATCTCTGGAGGACCTGATAGCATTTCATAAAATCCAGTGGCAAGCATTAGGTGTGGAATTATTAAGACCTTGTGCACAACAGGTACGTAAATCAAAGGCTACACCATCTCTTTTATATGCACCATGGAGACCATTACAAGAGAATTAGACCTTTTCTTTTTACTCGAAAAGCTGAAATTTCTCTTAATTCTGTGATAATTTAATTATCTACATGCATACAATAATAATGGAATTTTAAAGTGTATATATATTAATATATATTGTTCTTTCATCATAAAATAATATTAATCAGATTTGATGTGTGCCTAGTGCCAGAATTTTGTATTTGCCTTACAGAACCCAGGAAGGAATATAGCAGTTGTTCTGAACAGATGGACACATAAAAGCCTTGCTTGTCCTAACACCACCTTACCTGGTGCTGCTCCGTGGCACATCAGCTGTCTGAGAATGTGCTGCTGTTTTGTAAATTCGTTGTACATGTGATTGATGAATATGTTGGGGGAGTAAAAAAGTTTGTTGTAAAAATGTATGTTAGAGGTCCATGGCTGATCAACCCATCCATGTGAAGATGCGTTCAGTTCCGCCAGTACCTCATTAGCGTTCTGGGGAGCATAACTGAGGTACCTAAACCCACAAGGTATCAAAGGAGCCTGGGATAAGTGGTTTATAGAGAAATCCTTCAGACAGTAATGGGAGGAAAGTCGGGATCACAGTAGGGCTGGTGGAGCAGACAGGAGGCATGAAGTTCCAGAAGAGGCCTCATGTGGAGCAGTGATGTCCCTGCTATTAAACAGTATTTGGATATATTTATGGATTTGGATTTTAACCCCCACATGCATTCTGGTTTTTTATTGGATTACTTACTGTATTTATTGAAGAAGGATTGAACTTTTATTTATTTATTTAGACACTTTTGTTAAAAAAATTTCTACAATGCATTTTACACCAACTCTTGTTTGTTTGTGTGACCTTATTGCTGAGTCCATCCTCAGTTGTGACTATAGCTGTCCCGAGTTCAAGGACAGTAATGCCAGCTGTTGGCAACCTGGTCACAATATTTGTGGGTTCTTCAGATCCTGTATTTTCATTTTTTTTTTATCTTTCAATATGCTTTGAGACAGAAAGGGATTTTTAAGCTCAAAACCACAATTATTTTTAGAATTAATAGAATAGAATAACTATATTCTAACTATATCTAATTACAACTTTTACCTTGTAATCAGTGTGCTTTTTCAACCAGTAGTAGCAAAATTTTCTAGTGTTTCGGATAATTGCTCATGGTACTTTGTCACACTAAAATCACAGCAAGCTATAGCATTTCCATGCTGTTATACATATCCACAGCTAAAGCTGAAGCATCCATAAACGTGAAAAGAAATGTTTGGTGTGTTGGGTTGGATGCCTTTACCAGAAACCCACATTCATATCAGAAATGCAGATTGGCTATTTTGTAGTTTGAAAGAAGCAGTACAGAGTTTTTTGAGGTGAATTCTTCATCATTCTTTATATATAGGTCTGTACTATTCCTTTGCTAAATCTACAGTCGGTATAATCATTTATATGACCTACATTTAAAAAAATGTGTTACTATCTTGCAGGGTGCTGTTATTATAGTTTTATTACTAAGAATTTTAAAGCACAAGATTTCTTTTTCAGTTTTCAAAATGTGACCCTGAACTAGTCACTTATGCTGCATTCCAACTGCACAAAGTATATATAAAGAATTGTGCTATATCAGAATCCTGTACAGTACATTGCCTTGGGTAAAGACATCACGCTGATGTACTATGATAAGTGAAATGTGACATCTTTCTTCTTTAATTGAACTGGTTTATTATTTTATTGTCTTAAAGTCTAAATAAAAAAAATATTTTTTTCAGTGCTTAACATTGATAGAACAGAAAATTAAATGACGATTTATACTCTTACATGGGTGATCTTTTTCTGATTGAGACACCTGAATATGGTGTCTCCAAGTGAACAAAGGAATGTGCCTGCCTGCTTCAAATTAACTGAATTAACTTCTGACCAAGATATAACCAGTCCGCAATATAGGACTCTTCTTATTTGCACATATTTTTCCATTGTTACAGCTACATTTACATTTAAAAACAGTATACTTTTTAGCAAATTTTGTTGTTTAAACCTCACTTTCTGGTTCATTGTCTGATTTGCTGAAGCAGGCAGGAAATTAATTTCTCTTTTGAGGATAAAATGATTTCTTTCTTTTTAATATTTAAAATGAGGAATTAGTGAAGAAACATAATCTACTTGAATTTGTGGTTTTCTTAAATAATGAATATGTTAATTGAAACTGTAGATTAGTTAACTTTTGCTCCACACACACCAGGAATATATCATTTTATAGGCAAAAATCTGATGAGATGTTAGTTTGAATGTGGCGGTTACAAGTAATAACAGTAGTTTTTCTTAGACCCTGTTAGCAGAGCACACATTTGTTATTAGTTGGAAAGAAATGTATTTTGTTCAGTATTTTTAGAACCACTGTTTTGTGTGTGTGTGTGTTTTTCAAATTAAAAGAGACTAGCTGAATTGGATTTGTAGTGAGGATGGCCCCTTTTGTCTCCCACAGGTGGGGTACCTGTCCATCAGGAAAAATGCAAGATAGTCAGTCCAGAAGCATCTCTACTCTTGTATGACCTAGGGTTGTCACAATACCAAAATTTCAAACTTTAATGCAATATCATGAAAAATAATGATACAGTATTTGATTCCCCTTTCAGTTCCCAATACAGTATATAATGTAACTCATTAAAAATGGTATTTAAATACATTGTTCTGTATACAATTAACGTAACACCTTAGTTTAGGTCATGCAAAAATTCCTGTATCACTCATTTACTATTATGTAGCAAGACCATAACAAACACTTCGATGGGTCTTCATGACACTTAAAAAAAAAAAAAAAAATCAGTAAAGTGATTTATTCATTTCTGCAATGTGACCTGCTAACAAAACGTCACTTTGGAGTCATCTGAGCCGTCTTAACTGAGATACATTTCTCTTGATAGTGCATATTTAGTATAAGATTTGTGAATCCTTCATATTAATAAGGAGGTTTACCATCATGTCACTATGTCACACCACACAGAGATGAATATGAGCTGATATTTTATAACTGTTATGAAGACCAAAAGAAGTCTTTGATGAGGTCTTGTTTCATAATAGTAAATGAGTAACAGATGTATTTTTGGAGTACCTAAACTAAAGTGTTACCACATCAAAATCTTAACATGGATGGAAACGAATAATAGAAAGTTTAGTCATTAAATGCAAATACTTCAAGTAGTGCAATCTTTTGTACAAGATGAGTAAAGTTCTATCAACAATGAAAAATGAAAAAATGTATAAATCCTGTCCACAGGTTTAATTTGAAAACAAATGCTCTTACTGTGGTAGTACAGTGAAATGTTACGAATGTCATTAAATGTTAATTGCAAGCATTTGGTAAGCAGTATACATAAAAATACACATTAACATAAAATAAACATTCAAGTAAAAAGAATTTTAATATGCACTTTTGTACACAATTGTGCAGAAAATTAACACACTTAAAGGCTTTGCATAAATGCAATTAGTGTAAATTGCATTTTTCTATAAATAAAATACAATATCTTTGGAACTTTGCAGATTTTTTGCAAGAAAGACTAGCATGTCAACGTGCTCCTCCATGAGCCCAGGGCATGTTGTTGTTAGGCCGCAAATGTACTAAATACATGCTCTGAAACACAGGTATGATTACACAGTAGAGTAACTCCACTGTTTATGCACCCAAGCACTATGTAAATAATGTGATGAAATATAATTTTAAAATCACAATTAATAAAAGCAAGTAATGCACTATGGCAGCAGACTTCATAGAGAGGGTTTAAAAATTGAGGGAGTGATGGAGCCTGATAGTGCTAAAGACTGTTGCTCTGAATGAACGGTACAGGATAAAAGTGAGCTGCAGACACCTGTCTTGAAGTGTTCAGTTTTTAACTGACTACAAAAAAATTTTAACCTGTAGATAAAAATAAAAGTCGCATCCCTTCTTTAAACACAAATTTACAGGGTTATACTTCATTAATGTTTCCATAAATTAGAAATAACATACCTCTCAAATTAGTTTGTATTGACTCGCTTGGAAGTCTTGAATACAGGTCTGCATAAATCTTGTGGTTTTCCATTCCCATTTTGTACAAACCCAGAGTATTTACAGACGCCAGTCCTGCAGCCTTCTTTGTCAGTTAAGTGTGCTGATGAAAAGTTCAACCCTGCTGAAAATGACATCTTATTAACACCTATGAGTGGAAGGAAATGGGGCTGCAGCTTGAGCCATGGTGAGCTGGAAGTACATTTATGATATAGGCTGTAGAACTGATACCATGAAAAATCCGTACTGTAGTAATTTTAAAATGTTAAAATCAATATTTATTATTGTTTCAATACAACCTTACTGTCTTAAAGTATCAGTGAATACTCCAGAGGCACCAAAAAGTAATTTTACCAGAGCCATATATGTAAATCATTTGGACATAATTGAACTGCAGTGAATTTTGAACATGTCACCTCTAATTTTCCTCAGATGTAGTCTATAAGCAGAAAACAGCTGTCAAATGATTACTTCTGTGTAAGAAAGACTTGTTCTGTGGTATGTAAGTTTTTTTTTTCCCCCCAGAGGCAGTACTTACCAGATTCCTGGGAGAAACCTCATGAAGAGTTTGTTCTTAAAAAAAAACTAGGCGAGGGGCAGTTTGGTGAAGTCTGGGAAGGTCTTTGGAAGAAAGAAAAGAAAAATGTAGCAATCAAAATGTTAAAACAAGGTGTGAATTCTTTTATTTAGTTTTTTTTTTGTTGAGTGGTAACAATTTGTGGACTTTTTTTGTATTATTAATAGTTGTGAAAATACCAACAAAGGACTCAACATAAAGACATTGACATTTAAACTTTAATGTTTGAATTTGAGTTTTCAGATTTGAATTTGGATTTATGCTTTGATAAACAATTCATAGCTACTGCTATTTGTTATTACCTTATAGCTCTATATCGTTTATGTACATAACGTTTTATTTACACAATCCAAAGGTCTACCTTAAGTATGAATAAGTGCAGTAAATGATGCTCTATAAAGTAGTATATTGATAGATGGAAGCAATCAAAATGTTTGATAAAACAATAACCATTTACTTTACTTAAGTAAGTGTATGATTCTTATTTTAGATGTTATACACAGGTTAAGGACCACCTTAGTGCCAGTAGTGGATGAAATGCTATTGATCTTGAGTACATCACCTTTGCTGTGAATGACAATATTGACAGCATCATTAGCGTATTTTTTCTGCCTGGGAGATTTATGAAAACAGAATGCAAAACAGATGTAGTAATGAAAATCCACTTAAAACATTTTCATCAAAGATCTGTAATGTTTCCATAAACATTTTATATAAGGAGAATGAAAAAGAAAAAAATACTTCTACTTATCTCTCTGTAAAGTATCAGCTTCCCAGTTTTGGTCCTTAGCTTTCATATTATGACATCAGACTGAAACACACCTGGCCACCTATGCAAGCTGGCCAACTCATATGCATGCATTTCTCAGTGAGGCCCTACCAATCGAACTCTCCATTTCCTTTCAGCCCAGGATTCAGCTTTGTAAATATTTTTAAAGATTCTGAAATTTAGGCATTTCAGCTGCCAAAGTACAGGCTTCTTATTCTTTGCTTTTGTCACCAGCTTTTTAAGATATACTGTAAGGAGTTCTGTTATCCTCTTCCATCCCACTGTATATTTTTTGACCACATGCCCTACCACCTGTCCCCCATAAAAGTAAAGCCATTTGAAAGCCTTTACCATAATGGTTAATGTAGCAACAAGACCTCACATCCCTCACTATTCTGTCCTTAAATAATATTTTTAAAAATATAATTTTCTTCTCCAGTTTCGGTTTGATTTGTTCTTTATATCATCATTATATATTATGATTAGTATATATTTTACAGTGGATCTGGCCAATGAACCATATTGCCATCAAAGTTCTTAAAATTAATCTAGTGCCTTAGTCCCTTAGATGTTTCACTCAATATATATCTGATTACAATTATATACTTATACTAGGGGGTTTACCCCCTGCTTGCTTCGCTCGCCAACCCCCTAGGCCTGCACTACACGCCAGCTACTTCGTGTCTCTGCTGCTTGTATTGTAAAGAGGGGGGCTGAACGCACCCCAAGGAGACGTGGTCGCTTCTCCGAAACCCCCCTCTTAATTGGTGATACAATGGGAAACAAATACAGTTTTTTGGTTTTTTTACCTCCTCTTTGCTCATTCAGCTGCTGCTGCCGTGCTGCGTGATCTGCATCTCACACGGCGCTTTGACAATTTAAGAGCTTGTACAGCAGCTGTCCTACTCTTTGTCTTTTATTTCCAGCCTCTGGCATGGTTAAATCTCTTGGCACAAAGTCTCGACTCTCGGGTTCTTGATATTTTTTAGTTTATAATTTAAAATGGAATTATTATTAAAGAATCTGAAAATTTAGCAACATCACATTAAAGTTCAATAAATTCTGAAAAGAATGATACCAAACATTTATCTATAGGTTTTAAAATAAGCCCGATTTAAAAAGTGACATAAAAAGTCGCATAAAATTGTTGCACTTTTAGGCTTAGGATTTTATATATATATATATATATATATATATATATATATATATAATAGAGAGAGATATATAGGAGATTGTGACCACTAGGGGGCACTGCAACACCTCAAACCCCAGACACAACTGCACATACACAAATCAAAGGCAAGGTTTATTACAATATGGAGAAAAGCACCTGTGTGAGGCTTATGTAAGGATTGCAGTGACATTTGTTACAAACCTGACCCTACCATTTGTAGGAACTGAAAAAGAAGACAACACTGAAGTGAAGTCATGATTATAAACTCAAAGCCATTTTTAAGAGGTTTAACTTGAAACAAATGTGAATATTTAAAAATATGCTGTAAAACTAGTTATAGTTTCTTGTAACCATGCCTGAACAAGGAAGTTCATTAAAGCTTCCAGTATAATCTAAAATCGGCCAAATAAAAGTAACTCTTTACCGTTTAGCATTTCTTTTGGAGTGTGCTAAGAAGCACCTCTGGGAGTCTTTTGTGCCCACTGCTATCAGGCAATTCAGTGCTTCCACATGATGTACTCATTAAGTTTATTTATTTAATAATTTGTTGAGTGATTGGATGATCTGTCCTGTGAGACTTTATTCCTGTTTTTTTTATTTTTCTGCTGCTGTATGCATTTGAATTTCCCAAAGGAATTAATATTTGAAGTTTTTTCTAATTGAATTTAATCTAATTTCGCTAAAGATAATTAAATACTAAGCATTTTAAGCATCTTCAATTTCTGCTTTTTGTTAGCATGGTATGTTGTGTAATCCTGTCCTGGGCAGGATAGGGATGCTTTTATAGTTTATTATTTTTTACATTTTTCTGTACATTAATTGCTTTGTTTTCTCTTGTGTGGTTATAGAACACATGGGTAATGATGAATTTGGAAAAGAAATACAGGCACTAAAGAATCTTCATCATCCCAAGCTGATTAAGTTGTATGCAATTTGTGCTGGCAAGGAGCCCATTTACATTGTTACAGAACTAATGTCTAAAGGCAGCCTCCTGTCATTTCTTCAATGTGAGTAAATGTACAATTTCTCTAGAATAATAATAATAATAGAATGCTACTGCATTGCTTACGTCTGTTTTCCTTTAAATGCACCACTCTGTCAGTAAATAGTACTTTCTTTGTTATTGTCCCCTTTTGTGACTTAGGTATGATAATGTTACATAAACGCTTCAGGTGTTCACTAAGAACTCACTGACCAAAAATGCCTATTGGTTCACATTCTTATTTGAGCCATTACACTTTTAGATTGAGCTTTATGTGTCTGCTTTCTGTATAGCATTTTGTTAATGATAACACTGTCTGAAGCCAAAAACTGCTAAAGTTCACCTGGGCACATACATTCTGCCACTGCACACCAAACAGAGCCAGAACTACCAACCCTCATTTGTCTTTATCCTGCGAGATCTTCCCTGTGCCTTGAAAATGAAGAGATGTCAAGGGTGCATCAGGCAAGCATGAGGGTTCCATAAGGATTTGTGTTGGGCCTCCTCCTCTTCTCCCTAACATCAAGTCCCATGATTTCTTTTATCAGTAGCTGTACCTATCATTCCCACCAGAGGACCACATGGTTTCAGCTAGAATCTCTGCATGTTTTACTGATATTGCAAACTGGAAGAAGGACCACCAGCTCAGTCTGTCAAAGAGGAACCTTCATGTGATTCTAGCTCGTCTGTCTATTCAACACACCATCCCTGTTCTGCTTAACTGATTATTGCTAACATTCGCCAAGTCTGTACCCAGCCTTAAGGCTGTGATTAATGACCAGCTGTCCTTTAAGGACCATGTTGCTATGGTCTGTCAGTTTTGCTCATTGACTTTATACAACATTCACAAGAATAGAGCATGTATGTAGTACAATTCATCATCCAAGCTTTGGTGTTGTCACATCTAGACTACTGCAAATCCATGTGTCATGTGTCTTCTTGCTGCTGCAGGTGATTCAAAATGCAGCCTCACAGCCTTTCATATTACTATATTGGCTCAGTGTAGTGACATATATGAAGTTCATATCCTTGATTCTTGCCTACAGAGTAGACAATAAGTCAGCACCTATACATTTGTAGACACTTGTGAGGTCCTTTTCAATCACTTAAGTGTGTGTCTGGTGATGCCATCTCTGGGTGGCATGAAATCTCAGTCCTGACGAGTTTCATGTGTAGCTTCTAGCTGGTGGAATGAGCTGCCCACCTCCATTCAAACTTCTTACTTCTGCAATGTGTTTAAGAAGCATTTTAAGACTTGTGTTTCTGTCTAACTGATATTAGCTGTTCGGTTCTGGAAACTTAGGAATTGTCTCTAGCTTGTATTTTGTTCCGAGTGCTTCATTTGTGACAATCAGTTTATAACCTTCCCCTGAAAAACTTGTTCCAAACCGTCCCCCAGACTGATGTTTACTTATTTTGCAAATCGCTTTAGATAAAAGCATATGCTAAGCAAATAAATATAAATGTAACTTGTCTTCACCATGATGGCACAGTAGTAGAAGCTGTGAGATAGCAGTAGTGGGATCCTGACATAAAAGCCCAGCTAGGGCACTACCTGTTTGGAGTTTAAATGGTTTTCTTCTATTGTTCCAGAGAGGTGCATGTTAGCTTAGTTGACAACAGTAAATTCTGGTGGCTTCATATGAGTGTTTGTTGATGTGTTCAGGACTGGACTTTGTGAGGAACTGGTAGCCAAATGAGGGTTGGTTCCTATATTAGAAAATAGAAGGATGGATGAATATTTATAACAAAATGCTTAATGCAAATTCCTTTCTGGTAGATTTACTTGTTAAAAAGGATTTTCTAAGTAAAAATCATTTTAAGTGAAAAATAAGTGGGAGTTTTAAAGGTTGTCTTTCAGATGAAATGAAATATTTCTTGAGTTTTGTTGTACTTGGTCATAATTAAAATATAGTGGAGACTACACATCTTTATGGACTTATGGTTCTAGCTTTAACCTGTATTTCCATATGTTAGGAAATTCAGCTTTTCTGTTTTCATTGTTTTTCAAATTGTGTAGCAACACACATATAGTTCCTCTGTTATTACATATTTTTGAGAAAATACTTTCTGGTCTTCAACCACAACGAGATATTGGATCAAATATACCTGAGTGAAAAATAAAACACTTTTTTTCTTATATATAGCATTTATTGAATGAACAGAGTTATGCAACACCATGTAGCACTGCATGGAAAAAGTAATCTGAGAGGCTGTTTATGACAGATTGTGAATTTTATTAACACAGATAAACTCTACTATTATGGATGCTGACTTAAAATGAATAACTTTAGCATTAAATATGACAAACGTTAATAATCAGCAGTGTACCTTGGATACATTAGGGAAGAGGATACACAGCAATTAGAAATGTACCCTTGAATATATTGATAGGTATTTCTTTTTTTGTATCATATACAGTAAGTAGAGCTTAACATTGCAAATTCTGGTTTTAACAATTGCATGTTTTGTATTTTTTCCCCTTTGTTAGCTGAAGAGGGCAAAGCATTAGCCACACCTAAACTGATGTACATGGCTGCTCAGGTGGCTGAAGGAATGGCATATCTGGAAGATAGAAAAATAGTTCATAGAGACCTAGCTGCTCGCAATATTCTTGTTGGGGATGAGCTTATTTGTAAAGTAGCAGATTTTGGTCTTGCCCGTATCATTAAGGTAATCCAAAATTTAAATGTAACTCATTTCCTGTTACTTGACATGATGGTAAAATTCTGCCTTGCAAAATATTGGATTCACTGAAACTACTTCTCCTATTCTTGTTATAATATTTAAGCAATAGATAAACAGCTGTTTCAAATTGACAAAAAAAAATTAACAAAGTATCTAATTTATATATTTATTTTTATTGCACCATTTGAAAAAGCTTATGTTTTTTTTCTTAAATACTGTCTGTAAGTTTTATTTTAACAAAAAAAGTTACTTGCAAGAAATCTTTTCTTTTGTAGGATGACATCTATTCAGTAAGTGGTACAACCAAAATCCCAATGAAATGGACAGCTCCAGAAGCTATCCTGTTCCAGAAGTATTCTATAAAATCTGATATTTGGTCATTTGGAATTCTTTTGTATGAAATTGTGACATATGGGGCAATGCCTTATGAAGGTAAGCAAAGCTGCAAAAAAAGGAGTGTCAGTCAGTCAGTCATTTTCCAACCCGCTATATCCTAACATAAGGTCACAGGGGACAGCTGGAGCCAATCCCAGCCAGCACAGGGCGCAAGGCAGGAACAAACCCCGGGAAGGGCGCCAGCCCACCAAAGGGCACACACAAACCAACACACCAAGCACACACTAGGGACAGTTTAGGATCACCAATGCACCTAACCTGCATGTCTTTGGACTGTGGGAGGAAACTCACGCAGACACGGGGAGAACATGCAAACTCCATGCAGGGAGGACCCAGGAAGCGAACCCGGGTCTCCTAAGTGTGAGGCAGCAGCGCCAGCACTGCGCCACTGTGCCGCCCTAAAAAGGAATGTTTCAGTTTTAAAAATCCTGTTTATGAAGTAAGCAGTGAATTGACTTGTCCTAGCATTAATGTTAAAAAATAAAAAAAAAATATTCAGAATCGTTCATTCTATGGTTCCGTGTTAGAGATCTGTAAAGTGATTTGACTAAATACATTTTTAGTTTGCCGTTCCTGACAAAGAGTGAAATCATAAATAAATGTTAAATTACTTAACGCCCTTCATTGGAATGAATGTAATCCAAAAATAATTGATTGCATGAATGAAACATCAATGCATTTATACAATATCCTGAAATGCCTGGCAACTTAAAGGAAAATGTCTTAAGTGATTCTTTATATTTCTTGTTTTGTTTTTATCCCCATTTGCATTTTAAGATACATTTTAGATCTGGCAGCAATGATTGGCTATTTAAGATGAAATGCGGAATTTACATTTTTATTATGTATTGTAGCTCTTGAGTACCTGCTTGTCATAACTGGCAGCACCTCAAGACCTCATCTGATTGTCTGTAGTGGTTACACCCTAATACCATTTAGTAAAAGTGAAGAATATGAATAAAAATATTAACATGTTAATGTCTGTACAGTCTACGGTAAGTAACATTTCTGATATTAGTGGACTCAAAACATAAGAACAAAGAAAGGCAAACTCAATAAAAGATCATTCAGGAATTCATTTCTTACCCAAGAAAGGATTTTACAGCCTATTATTTATTGTACTTTACAGGAAAGAATAATAAAGAAGTGGTTGAAATGCTAAATCAGGGTTATAGAATGCCTTGCCCAGGAATCTGTCCCAGTGAGGTTTATACAATAATGTCAAACTGCTGGAAAGAAAATCCTGATGACAGACCATCTTTTCATCATCTTCAGAGCCAGCTTCATGCCTTCATTTCAAGGATGCGCAAATAAATGCAGGACAGCATGAACTACTTGTCCATGTAAACTGCTTCCCTTTATCGCTTATTTATCATTCGTTAAAGACTCAGCTCTCGAGTTCTTGGAGATTGTTCTTTCACTCTGGATTAAAGATGAACATGCAGCCTCTAAACCTCTGAAGTGAACCTCTGTGTTCTCATAAGGAATATTTAAATAACTTTGTATGCCTACCTCTCTGCATCTTGTCCTTTTTAATTATGAAATATTCTTCCCTCGGAGCTATCAACAGTATAAACGACTTCTCAAACTGTTCTGAAAGATTTATAATTTTAAAGTTCATTTGTCCAATGGCACAGCAGAAATTGCTTTATTAACATTAGTGTTTTAATTTTAAGTTTACATCTAAATTAAATTATGATTTTAATTCCAACCCAACTGGTAAAAGTGATCAACTTCAAATAAGGACTTATTGATGAGTATTCCAAATCTGTAATCCCTCACTCTGCTTCTCAGGGTATGTCTTAATTCCTTACAGTCATTTTTGCAGTTGTTTTTAATTACTTTTGGCCTGTTCTTCCAGGATATAGTGAATAATTACCCTATCTATATCTAAAATCATTTTTGCATTTGCATTGAATGAATGTAAAGGATGTAAATGTATGTGTAACTCTTTTACATTATCAGAAATTCTTCTGGAATATGAATTTCACATATTTTTATGATTTCTTTTTTAAAAAATGTTCTTTTATACCCATTTTATATGTACTTTTTTGTAGATGAATGATTAAAACAGGTCAGCAACCACAAATTTGATAATGAAAAATGTATTAAGTTTCCAAATACTTTGCAGCTGACAAATAAAATAAATGAATATTTTTTTAAATATTTTATTGTGTACTGGAAATAAGAATTTCTTTAATAATCAAAGCATTCACTTACAACAAAATGACTTGTTTTTGAGTATTGAAGTTTAAAGAAAAATAAATTGCTGCTACTGTATATAAAGTTTTTCTGTGGAGATGTAATTTCTAAAGTGAATATTGAAAGTCATGTATTTTTGTATTAGTTTTTTTCATTGATAATCTTGTCATCTTTGTTTTGTGTATCTTTGTCTTGTTTGGTAATAAACTCTGAGGAATGTCGTGTACTTTATATTTTTGCTGTGTGGTTCAGTTTCATAGTGAACCAAGAACTAAGCTGGAGATAAAAAAAAAAAAAAGTACGAGTCACAATTGTCGGACGGAAATAGATAAGAAATATCTTTATTTGTATGTAAATATGTATGCAGTATTTCAAAAACCAACACCCTGGTTTCAACTTTTTCAGACAGTATGTTCATATTTTGTGTTTAAAAAATATTTTTGTCAAGATACACAAATGTTTTGGCACGCATCCAGAAAAGTCCAGTAAAGAAAAAGTATGAAAGAATGCAGAGGGTGGGCAAAAGATCAAAGGGGTTACTAAATCACACTTACAAATAGATAGATAGATAGTTACTTTATTAATCCCAAGGGGAAATTTCACAATTTCACAATGAGGCTATAAGGCGAGGCTCATTAGGTTCTTTGCCTTTTACCAGTATGTGTCAGCTACAGAACAAAAGAAGTCTGACAATTAGCATTTTGATATGTGGGTTTTCAAAACAAGATGGGGTGAAACATTGTTTCATAGAGGCCAAATATTCTGTTCATGAATTGCATGTGCATTGGTCACAAAAACTGCAAATATCTTCTATGTGTCTCGGGGAATGGTTTCAAAATAATGACATTATATACCATACATTGTCAAATTGTATAAACAAAAAAGGACAGTTGTGCAAGTCAAAGCTCAACAGGGATAGATAGACACTTCACAGGATAGTTGTTAAATGGCAACAAAATACAACCTCAAAAATTGTTACAGTAAGAACAATATTATAGTGTGCACTGAGGACTTGTATTCAGTTCTGCAGAATCTGTGGCACAGGAGAAGTGCGAACATAGGCAGCACCCAGAGGGCAACTAAAGTAGTAGATAATTAACCGATAGTGAGCAGTCACCAACTTGAGAGAAGATAAAGTATACATTCCCAGAGTAGAGGGCATTGAATTAGGTACAGTGTCGACAGTGACAGTGAGCAGAGAGAAAGAAAGCAGTGAATAGTCACCAAGGGAAACAAACACAAAAGCAAGTGTGTGAAAGTATTTTTAATAGCAAATACTGTTGTTTAAAGGGGATTAGTAGGTATTAAACAACATCTGTGTCTCCTTTTAAACATTTTAATTTTTAGTGGCTTAGTCACTCAAGAAAATCATATAAATATTGTGAATATAATTCCATTCCTATTCTTTTATGGACTTTTTTGAAGCTTACTTCTATGAGCACTGTTTCCAGGAGGTCTCAGTCCAGGGGAGACACCAGCTACAACAACAACATTTATTTATATAGCACATTTTCATACAAAACGTAGCTCAAAGTGCTTTACATACTGAAGAAAAGAAAAATAAAAGACAAAATAAGAAATTAAAATAAGACAACATTAGTTAACATAGAAAAAGAGTAAGGTCCAATGGCCAGGGTGGACAGAAAAAACAGAAAAAAAAAAACTCCAGACGGCTGGAGAAAAAAAAAATAAAATCTGCAGGGGTTCGATGCCACGGCACCACCCAGTCCCCTCTGGGCATTCCACCTAACATAAATGAAATAGTCCTCTTTGTAGTTAGGGTTCTCACGGAGTCACTTGATGTTGATGGTCATACAGACTTCTGGCTATTAATCCATCCATCATTGTTGGAACATCACGGTGCTTTGAGTAGATGCGCCACCACCAAAAGGATACCGGAAAAGGAAACAGAAGAGAGAGTAGGGGTTAGTACAGATTTTAGAGCCACCATGAATAGTTATTCTAATGTGTTGGAGATATAGAGTATCAGGATTTTGATTACAGTGAAATTATGAGAAAGCCATGTTAAAGTAATGTGTTTTTAGCAGTTTTTTAAATTGCTCCACCGTATCAGCCCGGCGAATTCCTATTGGCAGGCTATTCCAGATTTTAGGTGCATAGCAGCAGAAGGCCGCCTCACCACTTTTAAGTTTTGTTCTTGGAATTCTAAGGAGACACTCATTTGAGGATCTGAGGTTACAATTTGGAATGTAAGGTGTCAGACATTCCGATATATAAGATGGGCCGAGATTATTTAAGGCTTTATAAACCATAAGCAGAATTTTAAAGTCAATCCTGAAAGACACAGGTAACCAGTGTAGTGACATCAAAACTGGAGAAATGTGCTCGGATTTTCTTTTCCTAGTTAGGATTCTAGCAGCTGCATTCTGCACTAGTTGCAAACGATTTATGTCTTTCTTGGGTAGTCCTGAGAGGAGTGCGTTACAGTAATCTAGTCGACTGAAAACAAACGCATGAACTAATTTCTCAGCATCTTTCAATGATATAAGAGGTCTAACTTTAGCTATGTTTCTTAAGTGAAAAAATGCTGTCCTAGTGATCTGATTAATATGCGATTTAAAATTCAGATTACAGTCAACAATTACCCCTAAGCTTTTTACCTCCGTCTTGACTTTTAATCCTAATATATCCAGTTTATTTCTAATAGCCTCATTGTATCCATTATTGCCAATCACTAAGATTTCAGTTTTCTCTTTATTTAACTTGAGAAAGTTACTATTCATCCATTCTGAGATACAAGTCAGACATTTTGTTAGTGAATCAATAGAATCGGGGTCATCAGGTGCTATTGATAAGTACAGCTGTGTGTCATCAGCATAGCTGTGGTAGCTCACGTTGTGCCCTGTGATAATCTGACCTAACGGAAGCATATAGATTGAGAATAACACTGGACCCAGGATAGAGCCTTGTGGAACACCATATTGGATATCATGTGTCTTTGAGATGTAATTACCACAACTAACAAAGAATTTTCTCCCTGTCAGGTAGGATTCAAACCAATTTAAGACACTGCCAGAGAGGCCCACCCATTGACTAAGGCGATTTCTAAGAATGTTGTGATCAATGGTGTCAAATGCAGCACTCAGATCTAAGAGGATGAGAACAGATAAATGGCCTCTGTCTGCATTCACCCGCAAATCATTTACTACTTTAACGAGTGCAGTTTCTGTGCTGTGATTTGTTCTAAAACCCGACTGAAATTTATCAAGGATAGCATGTTTATTGAGGTGGTCATTTAACTGCATAATGACTGCCTTCTCCAGAATTTTACTTAAGAAAGGCAGGTTAGAGATGGGTCTAAAATTTTAAAGAGCCGAGGGGTCGAGATTATGTTTCTTAAGGGTTTAACTGCAGCAGTCTTAAGACAGTCTGGGAAGACCCCCGTATCTAATGACGAATTTACTATGTCAAGAACATTATCATTTAGCACGCCCGATACTTCTTTGAAATATAACACCTCAGTCTCAGAACTGCTGAACTTGAGGAGGAACTTCTTAGCCTGCATTGTAGTATAGAATTCAGTTAATGTGAATTTCCCCTTGGGATTAATAAAGTATCTATCTATCTATCTATCTATCTATCTATCTATCTATCTATCTATCTATCTATCTA
>JANRMT010062856.1:66499308-66511378 GCA_026402145.1 Polypterus bichir lapradei
CTATCTATCTATCTATCTATCTATCTATCTATCTATCTATCTATCTAATTTTCCTGGTGTCCTTTGGACAGATAATTTGCCCACCTAAAATGAAGCATGAGGAGATGACAGACCAGTGGGTCATGGTTAGGTATAATTTCAAGGTAAGTTCTGCACACTGTCCAACAATTTTCAGGACTTTAGTGGAGCTCAACCTTGACTCTGATGTGTTGGCGAGGAGTATGAGGAGGTTAGTGGAGGATTGTATAAAGAAATGGGGTGAGCAACGAGTTTAGGGACAGGCCAGGGTAATAATTTCACATAAAAGAAGAGAACTTTGAAATTACTAGGCTAAGGAAAATAGACCAAAACAAAATCTATAATACATAAAAAAATTACTTGTGTTAATGAATTTAGATTGTATGCAAGAATGATGAGTGGGGGAAAAGGAAATGGTGGTGGGTTTGTTGTTTATGTAAAACAGAAACTGAGTGATTATCTGCTGCAAATGGGTGATAATCCATGTTTTACTGCAGATATTTGTATTGGATTAGAAAGCATTAAGAATACATACCTGAATTGGGAGTGTGCTATAAGCCTCCCCAACACAGATAATACTGTGAATCTGCATGATTTTAATAATATTAAAAGTGCTACTTTAGGGGGAGATATTATGGTAATAGAGAAGTTAAATTACCTTAGCATTAACAGAGAAAACTGTCAAATGGTAGAGCACAAGAAAAGGAATTCATAGACGTTATCTGTGATTTATTTTAACATAGTTTTTTAATATACCAATGAGTTGAGAAGCCTTGTTTGTAATAATCAGTGTAGAACTCAGGTCAGAGTCTTCTTTTACTTTATTTCCTATATCCAGATTAACTTATTTTGAAAAAGCCAAAGAATACCTTTAACAGTAGGTCTGGCGATTGCTCTGCATCAGTGTATAATAGTCTAGATATTTACAGCCATTTCACAGGACCAAGTGCATCCCATGTTGCAAATGCTGATTTCTCATGATTGTTCCCTTATTTTGGGAATAAAATGACCCCATACACACTCCTAAACTAATTCAAGAGTGGTTTCATGAACACCAATATGATGTTGAATGCCTTACACAGTCTCCACAGTCACCAGATCTTAACAGATCATTGAATCATCATGTAAAGTTTGGGAGTATTGAGTGAGATGTAGATATACATCTCCTTCCACTTTCAAGGTGATTCACATGAAAACGGTTATTCACGTGAAAACAGCCATCCCTCATATTTAAGAAATCATCTCATGTTATACTTTTGTCCCCTTATATTTCCTCCTATGGAACTTGCCCATGTTTATTCACCTAATGGCCCTGATTTCCCTCAAAAATGGGTGATTTCCCCTGACCTGTCAACCCTACACTGCATTAGAATGGAGGAGAAAATTAAGGACAATGTCCGCTGGTGTCACATTCTCCCTGTCTCCAGCTCGTCCCCTGCCTGTAAAAACTGATAGCAACAAGTGATCATCAACCTTGGGTAGAAAACCAAAGCATTGGAAAACACAACAGTGTCATAGACCTTGTGTTCTTCCTATTATTTATTTAATTGTTTCCATCTTCCTTGCTAAACAGCAATTACATGGGGTTTTCTCAAACCCTAATTCTTTGCATGTCTAACTGTCCTTTTTTTCCAGTGTAAAGACTTGGTCAGTATCTGAAAACAGGGTTGAACATATCTGAACACTGAAACTGCATTTCACTATTATGCTGATGATATTGTACTTTACGCTTCAGCACCCTCTATAACCATAGACAATCCACAGAAGGACTTTGGCTTGAGTCAGACGTCTCCACTTCAGATAAAACCAGTGTTAAAAGAGGAGAATACTACATTTTTGACATTGTTTATGTCTCACTGAGTCTATTGATGATGTTAGTCATTCCATAGTTGAACTTGTTTTATCATATACAGTTATCTGTTTGGGCAAATGGGTTGATACATTGTCTTTTAAAGCACATGTTCCAAGAATTCTTCGGTAACTTAAATTGTTCTTTCTGTAGTGAAATAAAACCTGTTTTTCTTTTGACAACAAGAAGAAAATTGGTAGCTGAGCTATCCGTAGTTGATTATGGTGATGTCATTTAACTGAACACTCATCTCCTGATGCTGTACTTTATATCACTGGGTTCTTCACTTCATTACAGCTGACAAATGATTTACTTAGGTAGACTATGTTCTGTACCTTAGAGTGAGCCAGCCATCTCTCACTCCAGAAAGAAAGCAGCATTTGTGATATTGAAGGATTTACTACACAATTTGCCTTATTGCTGTTTGTCACTTCTTATTGGATAATAGCACAAAATCTCTCAAATGCACAGTGTTGAATGCACTGTTTCTTAAAAATGAATTTGATATAATCTGATTTTGATCTAGTCGTGGGTATTAGTCCTTGAAATCGGTTATGCTGTTGCAAGACAGTCAGCACAGTAAAAACTGCTCTTGTTTTGTCCAGTTTTGGTCAAGACTTTACATTTATACGGTACATTCACCCATTATTAATCTTAATCATCCAGTTTAGGGTTAGTGGGGGCAGGGCCTATCCCACCAGCATCAGATGCAAAGAAGGCTTTCAACCTTCACAGGGATGTATACACACAGGGGTTCATTCACATGGGACAGGGTTAGACTCACAAAATAATGTAACACTGGAAAACCGTTGTGTCAAGACAAGAGACATTTGCTGTCAAAACAGAAAATTACTACTAGAACATTAGAACACGCTAGACGAGAACAGGCCATTCAGCCCAACAAAGCTCGCCAGTCCAATCCACTTATTTCTTCCAAGAAAACATCAAGTCGAGTTTTGAAAGTCCCTAACGTCTTACTGTCTTCCACACTACTTGGTAGCTTATTCCAAGTGTCTATCGTTCTTTGTGTAAAGAAAAACTTCCTAATGTTTGTGCAAAATTTACCCTTAACAAGTTTCCAACTTTGTCCCCGTGTTCTTGATGAACTCATTTTAAAATAACAGTCTCGATCCACTGTACTAATTCCCTTCAGAATTTTAAACACTTCAATCATGTCACCTCTTAATCTTCTTTTGCTTAAACTGTATAGGCTCAGCTCTTTTAATCTTTCCTCATAATTCAACCCCTGTAGTCCTGGAATCAGCCTAGTCGCTCTTCTCTGGACCTTTTCTAGCGCTGCTATGTCCTTTTTGTAGCCTGGAGACCAAAACTGCACACAGTACTCCAGATGAGGCCTCACCAGTGCATTATAAAGGTTGAGCATAACCTCCTTGGACTTGTACTCCACACATCGTGCTATATATCCTAACATTCTGTTAGCCTTCTTAATGGCGTCTGAACACTGTCAGGAAGTCAATAGCTTAGAGTCCACTATGACTCCTAAATCCTTCTCATAAGGTGTACTCTCGATTTTCCGACCGCCCATTGTGTATTCAAACCTTACATTTTTATTTCCTATGTGTAATACTTTACATTTACTGACATTAAATTTCATCTGCCACAAATCTGCCCAAGCCTGTATGCTATCCAAGTCCTTCTGTAATAATATAACGGATTCCAAATTATCTGCTAATCCACCTGTCTTGGTATCATCTGCAAACTTAACTGGCTTGTTAGTTATACTCCTGTCTAAATCATTTACTGTATATATATTAAAAATAGCAGCGGCCCTAGCACTGACCCCTGTGGAACACCACTCTTAACATCAGCCAGTTCTGATGAGGTTCCTCGCACCATCACCCTCTGCTTCCTGTGTCTGAGCCAATTCTGCACCCATCTAAAAACATCACCCTGAACTCCCACTTCTTTTAATTTGATGCCCAACCTCTCATGTGGCACCTTATCAAATGCTTTCTGAAAGTCCAGATAAATAATATCATAAGCTCCACTTTGATCGTATGCTTTTGTTGCAACCTCATAGAATTCCAACATGTTAGTAAAACACGACCTCCCTCTTCTGAACCCATGCTGACTGTTCAGAATAGCTCCTGTCCTTGCCATGTGTTGCTCAATCTTATCCTTAATAATTCCTTCCATTAATTTTCCTGTGATGCATGTTAAGCTTACTTGCCTATAGTTGCTTGGATCTGCCCTGTCACCCTTTTTGTATAATGGGATGATATTTGCCATTTTCCAGTCCTTTGGAATCTCTCCAGTGCGCAGTGGCTTCCTAAAAATATGTGTCAAGGTTTTACATATTTACTCGCTAGCCTCCTTAAGAACACGAGGATAAATACTATCTGGGCCTGGTGATTTGTTTGATTTCATCTTATTTAATCTGAGCAGCACTTCTCCCTCTTCAATTTCCAAATCCCTGAGTACCTCCTTAGTAGTTGCGTTTACCTCTGGGAGGTTATCCACTTGCTCACTTGTAAACACCTCAGAAAAATGTAAGTTTAGGGCATCTGCTATTTCAATCATGTCTTTTAATTCCCCTTTACTATTCCTGATGAACTTGACCTCCTCCTTGACTGTTCTTTTACTACTAAAATACTGAAAGAATCTCTTGGGGTCTTCTTTCGCCTTATCTGCTATATTCCTCTCCAACTGTCTTTTAGCCTCCCTGATATCCTTCTTAATGGTTGCCCTCATGTTCTCATACGCCGTACGATTTACTTTTCAGTCATTAGTCTTATATGCCTTATACAGCAGTTTTTTCCTTTGCAACTTCTTTTTTAAATCTTTATTAATCCACCGTGGAGTTTTTTTTAGTTTCCTATTAATTCCAAATTTAGGTATGTATCTGTCCTGCATTACATGTAAAACATTTTTAAACCTGTTCCACTGCTCCTTGACTGTCTCCACATTTAAAAGCTTATCCCGGTCTATCCAACTTAGACTTTGTTGCATCTGATCAAAATTATCCCTACCAAAGTTCAACTTAACAATTTTAGTCTTTGCATCTGTACTCTTACAAAATACTGAGAATTGTATTACATTATGGTCACATGACCCTAGTGGTTCAATCCCATCTACACCCTCAATTCTATCCTGATTATTAAAAAATACTAAATCCAGACAGGCTTCACCCCGTGATGGTACTCTAACATGCTGTGTTAAAAAACAGTCACTGATTACTTCTAAAAACTCCTGCTCTTGTGCTCCTCCATCTGCAAGGTTAATATTTGGATAATTAAAGTCCCCCATGACTATAATATCTCCCTGTAAACTTGCCTTTTTGATATTACTAAAAAGATGTGTGTTGAAATTACTGTCTGAATTGGGTGGTTTATAACACACTCCTAAAATAAGACCTCTTGTCCTAATATTTTCCAGGCGAAGCCACATGTCCTCACTAAGATGGGGCTTATCATCCAACTGAAGATGACTTACATTTAAACCCTGTTTGGCATAAACAGCAACCCCACCTCCTTTTCTGTTCTGTCTATCCTTCCTAAAAAATTTGTATCCCTCTATATTACACTCATCCCCATCTTTGTTATTTAGCCAGGTTTCTGTTATTGCTATAATATCATAATTATGCTCTGCTACATACAACTCCAACTCACTTACCTTATTTTTGATACTTCTAGCATTAAGGCAAGCTATTTTTAATGTGTTACTCCTTCTACATTTAAATGTTTGCTTAGAATTTACATTACTATGAATTTTTATTTCTACACCATTGTTTGTTCTTCCATGTATAGATCTAAACCTGGCCTGTCCTAAACTCCCTGCCCCTCCATTCCCTAGTTTAAATAATCTTCGACTAGCCTACACATATGCCTCCCCAATACATTGGTGCCCCTCCAGTTCAGATGTAACACGTCATGGCGGAATAGGTCCCATCTGTTCCAAAAGGAGTCCCAATGCCCCATAAACCTATACCCTTCTATCTTGCACCAAGATTTGAGCCACGCGTTAAGCCTTCTAATCTCCTCAATCTTACCTGGACTGGCACGTGGCACAGGCAGAACTTCAGAGAAGACTACCTTGTCAGTTCTGCTCCTCAGCTTGGCACCTAACTCTTTGAATTTGGATCGCAGAACTGACAGACTACCCTTATGTATGTCATTTGTTCCAACATGGACAATGACAACTGGATTCACCCCCGCTCTGGCCAAGAGCCTATCCACCCTTCCAGGGAGGTCTCCCACCTCTGCTCCCAGAAGGCAACACACCATGTGAGAATCTCTCTCTCTGGAGCACAACTGCGCTTCAATCCCCCTAATGATTGAGTCCCCAACTATCACTACCTCTCTTTTTTTGGGAATGGTTTTGAGGTGGCCAGTTGGGGCTCCTCATCCTTGCCTACCACCTCAGAATTATCAGAGTCAATGTCCAGCTCTGCAAGGACATGATAATGGTTTGACACTTCTAGTTCTGGGGTTGAGGTCCCCGGACAGTGTGCACCCTTTACCTTACGCCTTGTGACCGTGACCCACCTATTCCTACCTGTCTAGTCTGGAATCTCCTCCCGCGCCACCTTGGGGGTGCACACTATCTCTCTAAGGACACCTGGGCCAAGTCTGCCAATTCTCTTTTACAACGCAGGTCAGCCAACTCCTCCTCCAATTCAGAGACCCTGAGCTCGAGGTGCTGGATCAGCTGGCATCTCTTGCAGATGTAGCCCTCATAGACAACTGGCTCTTCCAAACCATCATCTAAAAAGTCCAACATCCAGCAGGACTTGCATTGCACTGGCCTCATTATTAAAATTTGATTTAGGATTACTAAACTGCCTTAACTTTTTTTTTCTTAAAATTTCTTCTTCTTTCAGCTGCTCCTTAACTTAAATGGTAACACTAAGATCTGGTACAGATATTTTACACCTTTCCCCCTTAAGCTCCTGTACTGTTCTCCCTCTCAGCTGCCTTCTATTTGTCTTTCTATGAGGTTAACTTTACTTTTCTCTGTCTCTTCTCCTAACTTTGCGCTCCTCTTACTTATAAGCTCTCCACTCGCACTGTTTGTATTCCCCCGTATTAATAAACCGCCCACTTAACTGTTCTAACTCTGGACCGCTAAGGACTGTTAAATCTAAAATAAACAAATAAATAGAACTTTACTACTTTATTTGCTCCTACAGCCCCTTGTGCCTGATCGGCGTCTTAACGCTGGCCGCATACCTGCCCACTGCTGAGCCTTCTTTCCCTTTTACTGCTTTGAAGTCAGCCGCGGCCTTTTTTTTTTCCTTTTCCTTTAAACTAAGGAATCGCTGTTACGACGACGTGGTTATTTACTTACAAATACCGATATCAATTACTGCTGCTTTCTACCCTGACTCCTCGATGCTAATTCAAATACAGATAACAAGAACAGGTACAAGTACTGTACAGTATAAGGAACTTTTCTAAGCGCACCTCCAAACACCACTACTTTTGCTCTTGTGCTCTTGTCACGCACGCACGCCAGATGATCTCCTCACAGGCATGATTGAGGCATGCAGTTAACCCTCCAGGGTGCTGTTGCTAAAGTTATCTTCTCCTTCTCTCCCAGCAGCACAAAGAAATCGCCCAGTGAGTGCACTTAGCTTCGGTTGATCTAGTATACAGTAAATAGCTTGTCTGCCATGGAGGGAGGCATCATTTACAACTAGAGCAACCCACCGGATGGCTCATATGAACGACCCCTTAATATAGCGGCTGAGAGCCAAACCTGTTTTGTGTATCCTTTGCCTAAAGGGTTAAACATGATGCCAGGAGGCATTTCCTTTGTTGGACTTTTTTTGTTGATCAAACAGGACAACCCCACTTTTACCTTTGCACGGCCTGTCATTCCTGCACCATGTCACACTAAATTAACCAGATTGTAAGAAGAAGTCTGAATGATTCTGCATGTTTTTGGAAGAATGCTGCCTTGAAGGGATACTTTAAAATTAATGTATTTTTCCATGACAAAATCTACTTGTGCCTTTCAGCTGTCTAATGTGGAGCTAGGAGTGTCACAATTTGGGTCTGCTTTTCTCCCCATTTACCTATAGGACTTACCCCACTGAGGCAATCGTGGATTACTTGTGGGTCTCTAAATACCCAGAGTGTTTATTAACTATGGCCAGCTCTAGGCTAAGACTAAGTAGGCACTGGCCTACACTGTAAAAAATGTCAGTAAATTTAACGGCACAAATACTGTAAATGGTGAAGGTAAAAGACCTTTTCTGAAAAAAAGAAAAGTTACCTTATGTTCTACTGAAAATTACCTGTATATCTTAAACAATAAATTTCATTATTTTTTACAGCCAAGTTCTGTAAAATCAATATTTTTCTACCTTCAAAATATGCTAAATACCGTTTATTGATGCATTACAGTTATACTGAAAAAAATCTGTTAATTTTACAGTGCAAATCTGTTAAATAACGAAGGTAAACAACCGTAAAATGTAAAACGGTAAATCACTGTTTCAGTAAAACCGGTTACGATATTTGCATAAGGACACGCCCCTTTTTACAATATTATTCCTGGTGAACCGCATACCTTTGAATAGTAGGGAAAAAAACTTAACCTAAATTAGCAGACTTATTTTTCCCCCATGTGCTGAAGGTTTTTTGAGGTTATGGAAGCTGATTTATGGTGGGTTGTATTCGATAAGTAGGACACCATACACCACAAAAGAGAAAACTTTACTTCTCTACCAGGCAACGTGCCGTAACTTCCTTAAACATTGAATTGTTTTCAATGTGTTTAGTTAAATGGTGCATGCCTGCCATTGGTTGTTGTTAATTAACTTATGCAAACTGTGTACTGGGCTTTGACCTTGCCAGTACATATTGTTTATTGGTTGTTATATTTATTACACAACATGAATTTCTGGTTATGCTTAAACATTCCCTTCTGTTGGAGTTTGTTGTGAAGACCAAATAGTTTTTGCTACAAAATTATACTGTAGACCTAAAAATATTGTCACCTTATTACAGTAAAATTTTGGCAACCCAGCTGCCAGTATTTTACCGTAAATTTAACATTATTTTTTAAAGTGTACCGTAGACAAAAACATATTGTTACCTTCTTTTTTACGGTAAAATCCTGGCGACTCCAGCTGCCAGTTTTTTACCGTAAATTTAACATTATTTTTTAAAGTGTACCGTAGACCAAAAAATATTGTTACCTTCTTTTTACGGTAAAATCCTGGTGACTCCAGCTGCCAGTTTTTTACCGTAAATGTAACATTTTTTTTTTTTACAGTGTAGGGTCACCAAGCCATATTCCAACACCCCTCCATCTATGAAAGTCATTATAGCACATTGCACATAACTAAAAGAGGACCTGTCCCTTGTTCTTTGATAGCATGTAAAACTATGAATGTGCACTGATCTCCAATAAGAGTACAACACTCAGTTTTTCAAAGTCGTATACAAGTCTAAATGCATTGTGATCTCCAAGTGGAACCTCCTTCCACATTTTATGATTTCATATACAAATGTGAACGTGCTCCCCCAGCTTTTCAATTACATGCCTCAATGCATTCTGACCTATAAGGGGGAGCATCAAGCACCCCTGAGCCAGCACTTGTATTCAAACATTGAGTATCTTTAACATAATACTGTGTGGTAGCAGAAACCTATCGGTGTTTAACCCTCTGTCAGGTGCAATGCAGTTTGTCACACATAACGGGCGCAAGTTGTCTGTCAGGCACATGTCAGAAATATTATTATAAAATAGGAATTCAAAATGCGAGTGCTTACATATATCAACAGTTTGGTGTAATGCTTTAAAAATACAACCTGTACATACTACACATGACTTCATTTGCAATAATTGTATCCGTTTATTCCACTTTTAATAAAAGACAAAATATCTGAGTACATTGTGCAAAATACTATGTACGTGACACAGAGGTTATGATCTTTGAAACAAATGTATGTTGTCACACACGTGCGCATGGGAGGCAGCTAAAGGGCTTGAGTGAAGGCAGTTCGGAGGCATGCCAGGGGGTGGCAGAGTGCACTGACTCTTTTTCTCCCTTGCCTGTAGACCATTCCCGGGGGATTCCACCTGGCTCTCCTGACATCACTTCCAGGAGCGAGCCAATGGAAGTCGGCCACACCAGCTCCAGTCCCCCTGATGTCATGTCCGGCTATGATCCAATGGTGGAAGACCACGTGCTTGATCCATATGACCTCACTTCCTGTCTCCCCCTTTAAAACCTGCCCTTTTTCCTCAGTCTTGTTTTGGACTCAGTTGTATGCACTTCAGTGCTGTATATTTTGCTCAAACGACTTTTGCAGCCAGGATACCACATTACACGGGTGGCTGCCCCAAACCTTTATCTGTCCATGTCTCGTTCTTGTGACAATATGTAAGAAGTACGTTATCTTCATGTAACTGAACAAAACTCCCTTTGTTTACTCTGTAGGTTTGTTTTCAAAGCATGACTTGCAGACCAAAATGGCACGGTCCAAACAAAGTGCAGTGTGCCATTTTTTGCCTTCGCATCTTGAAAGCCTTCTGCCACCACTGTCTCTGGTACATGGAGAGCACCTTATTCTTTTTGCTGATGGTCCTAGAGTGTTTCCTTCATCTTCACTTTCTGCCTCTTTTCTGGCCAGGTGATATTTTTACAATTTTGCTTGAAGATGCATTGGCATTCCCACTCTTTTTACATTCTGTCTGGCTAGTTCTCCTGCAACAAGTTTTTTGGAGAACATCTTCAGAAATATCCTTCTTCTTACTGTTCCTAAACCATTCCCCAGATAAATTACTTGACTGTTAATGCCAGCTATATTGATCATGGTGAAAAATACTACCACAGGCCATCGCTTGATGTTTCGAGCTACATTGTATGTAGCACACATTTGGTCTGTAGTGTCCACACCACCTGTTGTTGCATATGGAGTACATATGGAGTGAAATTGCACTATCGGGCAATAATAGGAACAGTAACTAAATATAAAGTAATACTGTATATGGCAATGCATTATTGTGACATATGGTAATAGAGAATCTCAGACAAGTAAGGCAAAAGTAAAAAATAAAAAAACCTATTTTGTCACTAATGACGTATTTGGGCGCAATGTGGCTGCGGGATTTCTGACACCGTATCTGCCTTCCACGATGTCGAATCTGCAATTACTCATCACGTTGTTTACAGACCCGTGATGTGTGAGGTTGGTTCAGGGGCAGGTCCAGCTCCACCAATCAGAACATGAGATATCCGAAATTGCATTATTTGTGTGCCTGTCAGATCAGTTGCGCCCAGCGGAGGGTTAACTAGAAGCTACATCCCCTTGCTAGCACTCTCAGGAAACAAAGAACTTTCTCTGAAATGCAAACCAAGAAACACTTTCTCACAAATAGGCAGCAAAAAAACATGAATGTAAAACATATGACATATAAAAAAGCATATGCAATGTAGCATAATAATAATAATAACAATAGGTAGAAATAAATTATATTTTGCATATGAAGGAATAATATTTCATAAGCATGCTAGGTATATAGGTGAAAAGCTTATTAAATGTACAGATCACAGTGATATATTGTATACTAATTGAACTTCATTCCTTCCTACACTCAGAAAAAGTCTTAAACTATGTGCTTTATTTTTGATTTAGTCGTGAACTGTTAGCTTGCAAATGTTGCACACGCAATGGTTTCTTTGTATTACGTAATTATAGTAGTTTCTTTTTTTTAAACACACTACTGTGTCATACATCCAGAGTGTTGACTTGAGCACCATCTTTGTGGAGCTTTTATTTTCTCTGTGTCCTTATGAGTTTTATTAGCCACTCCTGGTTTCCTCATGTATGAAAGATGTGCAGATTAGTTTAGTTGTCAAATATGAGTTAGGCAGGTAGGAGTGAGTCAAGACGTCCAGATGCCTAAGTGAACACTGCAGCAGACAGCAACTAGGAAAAATTTTAATGTGATTTGGGCATCAAAAATGTCCCAATAAAGTTAATACTAATTTAGAAAATTATTATTCTCTAAACTATGGGAGAATTCTAGAAGTGTTAGATTGAAATTAATTTGTATTAGTGCCTTGCATTGATCCTATTTATTTAATTTGCAATGGATCCTTCCATTCAATTAATACATCTAATTCTATATGATCATCATTGAAATTCTGTCTGGTTTTCTAATAAATAGCAATTAAGCCATAGATAGATAGATAGATAGATAGATAGATAGATAGATAGATAGATA
>JANRMT010062856.1:66528355-66553077 GCA_026402145.1 Polypterus bichir lapradei
ACAACAGACGATGCGCTATTTTCAATACACTCTACAGGCATTTCAGGATTTTGGTGTATGTACTGTGAGGAAACAATTAAGGCAGGACTATTCAATTACAAATTTAGTTGAACCAGATTTTTAAACCAAGAAATGTAGCTGGGCCAGACATTTTCAGCAGCTGGTAAACAGCAGGTAATAGATTTTAAACCAACACAAATGAATGTACTGAAAAACAAGTCATGTTTATTCATTGTTTCTCTTTTAAATCTGGGCACATCAAAAAGTGCATAAAAACACAATAAAAAAGCTGTACCTGTACAGAATCTGAAGTAGTACCAATACTGTTTTTCCACTTTTGAAATATAAAAATAATCATTTTGGTCATATCTAATCTAGGCACATCTCAAAGTGCATAAAAGTAAAATGGTGCACAGTATTATAAATAAAGTTTGCTTCCCTTTTGAAATAAAATAAATATTTTGGTCATATATGACCCAGGTACATCACAAAGTACATTATAAGAATAAAAAAGAGCAATGCTATCAAAGCTATCAGTGCACAAACCCGTAACAAGTGTTAACAGTAACTAACATACACAAATAGGTCTACTGCACACTGAGGGAACGCAGGTTCATTTTAATTCAGCGTTATGTGTGATTAGCAGGGCCTTTTTAGGTAATCAGAAAGTTGGCAGTATGCATATCTTGTGTGTGGATCGAGTCTGAGGTACTGTGACGGTATAGCACTACATGTTTCGTTTATTTGGTGAAAATACATAATATTTAAAATTTGAAATTGACAAGTATAATCATTCTTTATGTTTATAGAGTGCTTTAATCACAACTCAAAGATCTTTGCTAACTCCTCGCAGGGAGTGTCCGGGATGTGAATGCATGATCTTCTTATTGTAAAGCAGCGGTGATACTATTACTCCACCTACGCAGGCGTACTGTACCACATAATATAGTGTTTGATAGTTTAAAATTACTAACACAGAATTTCCAAAATCGAAGTATATTAACTGCCAGTCAATAACAAGGTCTACATCATACAATAAAGTTATTATGTAGTCTCGCAAAGCAATCAGTGTTTAATTTGATTGAGATTTAAAGAAAATTCCAACCTTTTTGCATGTTTTCAGTCCTTTCTAATTTGTTCTTCACTTTGAGTGCCAATGAATGAACATCGTCCTCATAATAACCATGAATTTGCAGGATCAATGCATGTGAGTGAAAGCCAACCAATCTTATGAAGAGAAGTGCAGGGACAGTGCTTTTCTGTAACCAGGCTCTCATTGGAGTAACAATCAAATTCATTTGCGAAAACCCACATTCGCACTCACTTGATGAAACTGGAATAAAACAAAGATTACAGAATCATTTACTATGTAGTCAATGCCATGACCAGCGGTCACAACCAAGATGCCGATATAATGTACCGGTATGTACCATCACAAAAAAAGAATCACTATATCATAGATTACTACCACCAGTTCTAGACACACAACAATAAGCTGCATTGTGGGTTGAATGTTATTCGACTATGTGGAGTGTTGCATTCATGGGCTGTACTACTGTAGGAATTTATGCTGTAATTTCGGAAGCCTGCTATTGGTGCATGCTTTCAACCTCCTCCTCCTCCTCCTCCTCCTTGCGAAATGTGAAGCAATGCTAGCACTGTTGGTCAGGGCTTGTTTTGGGTGTAAGAAATCCAACTACTCCTGTATTTCTCTCTCCCTCCCTGGCAGCTGGACTCATGGTGTATAGAGCACCTCAAGTGTATAACCACATCTTAATTCACTTTCAGTGAACCTTCTTCCATCTCATTCTACTTCTTTTCCCACATCAAAACACCTCTGCTTATTCATTCGATGGTCCACATTATTGGCAAGTGCCGCTGTTGTGCAGGTGGCTTTCAACTGGCATTTTGTCGGTGCCGAGCACAAAAAAAGATAGGCTGCCTTAAAATAGCCCACTCGCTATAGCATTATTATTGATACATATCAACAACTTAACAAAATGTGTGTCAGGTGATTTTCTTTTTTCTATAAAGTCACCAAATTTCAATCAAATCATTTAAAGTGTTTTTAAGATTTTGAGGTATTTCATGTTTCTATTGTTGGGGGAGGTTACCCTTAAATATTTATATATCAAAATGACCTTTCTTTGCAGATACCTCCTGCCCTACATGTACCATCCTGCCAAATTTCACCTTTTTAAATAAACAGGAAAAAGTGTTTTTGTTAATGACTGAGTGAGTGAGTGAGTGAGTGAGTGAGTGAGTGAGTGAGTGAGTGAGTGAGTGAGTGAGTGAGTGAGTGAGTGAACAAGCAAATGAATCAGTCAACTTTGCATTTTATCTCTACTCTATATATATATAAAATCCTAAGCCTAAAAGTGCAACGATTTTGTGCATCGATTTTATGTGAAGTTTTTATGTCACGTTTTTTGTCGCGCTTTAAATCTGGCTTATTTTAAGACATACATATATATGTTTGATATCATTCTTTTCAGAATTTATCGGACCTTAATGTGATGTTGTTAGATTTTCAGATTTTTATTTCGTTTTTAAATCATAAACTAAAATATCAATAAAGTTGTGGTTTTTATTTTTGATCTAGTTAGTTTAGCTGAAGGTCGACTTAACGATGACCCATTGCATACCACTTTAGTTTTCACATGATTTTTCCTGTTATTTAAATGAGTCATTTTTTAAAAAAAGTTTTTTTTATCTATAAGAATGTCAGTTAAAACAAATGGATTGTTTATTTAGTTTCTTATAAAGACTCATCGAGCATAGTGGACCTCAGTTTAACGGGAGTACTTCATCGGTAAGAGAGTAAATATTTTATTCTCATTTCATGATATTTACTCCGTTGAATAATAATTAATTTTTATTTTACATATTTATAGAATTTCGTGATTTTGACTCCAATAAATACAATTTTTTCTTTTGTACATTTATGGATTTTACTAATATTCTGGCCGCAACTTGAGGGTTGGGCGCCGAAAATGCCAGAGGGCTTGCCCCCTAGTACTCTATAAAGATTGCTGGATTTAGTTATGATTACTGGCAAAAGATCCATTTGACTGCCTGTTAACGAACTTGATACAGATCTTGACTCATGGTCATCTCCTTGTCCCCTCTCATTTAAAATACAATCTCTAGTCTTCAATAGCCACAGAAATGTATTTTGCCGTTTTTAGACATGTTCTGTTGTTCTTTTATGGTCATGACCATACTGTGTGTTGATCATCAAAACAGTTGCCACCATATGACTTGCATTGATGTTAAATGTGACATCATCATGTGTTGACTATTTAAAACAGCATCACAGATACCTGAATATCCAAGATTTTAGATAACTTCTAAAATTTATTTCTGCTTATGTTGTTTTTTTTGTTTTTTTTTCTTCAAAGTTTGATGTTTTGACTTTCGCTTGTTTCTTGGTGTTTGAGTTTGAATCCACAGTACCTGTGATTTCACTCATGTCATGCCTACAACTTCCAACATCCCTCACAACACACAGGCATCCCCTGTAAGGATGCAATTCTGTAATTATGTTCAAGGTTAGGGTTAGAATAGGGAGGGTCCTACTCTGTCTGTGAATCTATTCTGATGATTTTTTAACTTTCATCAATAAATTAACAGCCCTTAATTTGTGGTGGAAGGTGAGTTACTGCCTCAGGTGGATGGATAGATGGGTTTAAATACTTCAGAGTCTTGTTCAAGAGTGAAGGGAAAAGGGATGGTGAGATCAACACATGGGTTGGTGTAGCGGGTTATGCTGTCACTATGCTAATCTGCACTGGGGAAGAAGGAGCTGAGTCAGAGGGTGAAACTCTCAATTTACTAGTCGATATAAGTCCCTACCCTCACCTATGATCATAAGCTTTGGGTAATGACCAAAAGAATGAGATTGCAGGTGCAAGTGTCAGAAATAAGCATTCTCTGCAGGGTGGCTGGGCTCTTCCTTAGAGATAGAGTCAGAAGCACAGACATCCAGGAGAGGCTCAGGGTAGAGCCACTGACCCTCCGCATCAAGAGGAGCCAATTGACGTGATTCAAGCATCTGATACAAATGCCTTCTGGATGCCTCCACGTGGAGGTTTTACAGGCATTACCAGCTGGGAGGGGACCCTGGGGCTCTCTAGGAGGATTATATATCCCAAATGGCCTGGGAACACCTTGGGATCTCACAGTATGAGTTGGCAAGTGTGGCTGAGGAAAAAAACGTTTGGGATTCACTGTTAAGACTGTTGTCCCCATTCAGAAAATGAATGAATAACCATGGAGATGGACCCGTTGCGACTAACATCAATGAATGATGTCAACGGATGTAGGCTGAAGTTAGGTCTTTTGCTCTTGCAAGAAGCCCCCTGTAAGCATGAAATGATGTCAATTACTGAGTATTGAAAGGCTTGCTAAAGTAATCAGAACTGAGTATTTCAGAGAGCCAAGTAATAGTACACGATACAGACAACCTAGTATTAGCATTAGTATGTTCCTTGCGTGGAAATTTAACTGAAATATTCAGCACACTATAGCACAATTCATAGTAAAATGTGATAATTTATGTTAGTGAGACTTACAACAGGCTCACTAACATCATAATTCCTGTTGGTCTTTCTTCTTTACTCGATAAATCAACCACACATTCATTTTAGACTTTAATGATGATGATGGGCCTGTCGTGAGGGATATCAATAGGCAAGTCATGAGAGACATTAATGATAATGAGTAAACTGAGAGTGGCATTGGTGGATGCAGGCAGCAGCTAGACCCTTCTGAGAGAAACACTGGTCATAAGGCAGGATCATACCCTGAAGTAGTGCAAGACAACTGCAGGATCCATTTTTCAGGGGCCAGTTAGCCTAAGTTTAATGTATCTGAGATGTGATAAACTTGTTAGACTTGAGGAGAACATGCAGACTCCATACAGACAAGCAAAATTTATAACCATTGACCCAACATGCCATTTATTCTTAAAATAACATTTTTTTCTTTAAGACTTATTGGATGTGCTTCATTTTCTTTTATACTAAGTGAGGTTTCTTTCCTCCAGGATGTAACCCTTTTTATTCCATTAAAAATATAATGATAGATAGATCCTTATTTGTCCCCATGAGAAATTTGGCTTTCTACAGAAACTCATTAAATAAATGAATACATATATATACTGTATATATACTGCTCAAGAAAATTAAAGGAACACTTTTTTATCAGAGTATAGCATCAAGTCAATGAGACTTCTGGGCTATTGATCTGGGGCCTCATGTATAAACGGAGCGTAAGCGCAGTAATGTAGGGTAAGAACATTGCCACATTCAAATCGCGATGTATAAAACCTACACTTGGCGTAAAGCCATGCACATTTCCACGGTAGCTCATACCCTGTCGTACGCAAATTCTGCGCTTGGTTTTGCAGACTGGCGGCACCCAGCGTCAAAGCAGTGCTACTGTTCCAGTGTGGTTTCCCTTTCTTTTTCAGATCCACATCCCTGACGCTGCTTTATAAATACACTGAAATTAACCGCATATTGTTTATTAGTTTAATGCATCTGATTGTAATTAACCTGTAACAATATAATGGTCCACAGAATGGTCAAACTATTCTAAATACGATAGCTGCTTTTGCGTTGTTACTCTCACTGCACCTTTTTCTTCTCCTTTCAGCTGCTCCCGTTAGGGGTTGCCACATCGGATCATCTTTTTCCATATTACTCTCACTGCACCACTCGGAGTATTTATACCACTGTATCTGAGTGTGGAATCACAGGAGTGCAGCAGCTGATCGGAAAGAGAATTATCGGTATACAGCATCAAGCACACGCTGCCTCAGCCATGGTGTCTATTGAACTGCTCTCACTCGGCAAATGCTGCAGAGCCTTTCCTGTACGGACCTCGTGGTTCAGAAATAGTTTCATCACAAGAACTATACACGCACTCAATCACTCCATCAGGTGCTCCTTGTAGAACTGTTTGTACTTGCAAGTTTACAGTGAGGTAATTGTACTTATGATGCAGTTATAATATTGCACAACCTGAGCCACTTTATAAAGCGTGTATTTACATATGATGACGATATCTTTTTTTAGATGAAATCCAGCAAAATATATTTATTATATTATACTGATAAAACTTTAACTTTAATTACATGGTGCTGCAGCAATAGCGAGTAATTTGAGCTTTGTTCACAGATTGTTCCTGCCTCGCCCTGTATTCTTGCTGTGGCTGGCGCGACACTGGAAGGATAGATGGATAGAATAATTAAACATTACAAAGATATTTCAATGTTCCTTAAAAGTTTTGAAGAATCAGCATTCTAAGCTTACAGATGGCTTAAAGTCTATTACAGAGCTTATTGTGTTGCGATTGGGTATTTGGAGAAAGAAAAGTAAGGACAGGAATTGGGGGTTAGTACATTTGAAAGAGACATTACTGCTGCAATAAAGCATTTCATCGAAGGTCGCGCACAATCACTGCACCACCGTGTTCCCATGTGTAATAACATGCTTTAACTCCTATCATCATGAAAATTATATCAAGTATACTTCTCAGTATTTTACTTATTCAGAGAGTTGTAATATCACGAATGTAATGGATTCTGTGTCCTGTCAGAGGAAGAGAAAGAACGGAAGCACGTAGTGATTCACACACAAAGAGCACATAGAAGATCAAATACAAAACAAAGCATTTAACGTGCTACTTTAGTTACGATGGGATTTGAGAAACTAGTAAATTAAACGATTTTAAGAAGTTTATGATGTTCTACTTTAATGACAAAATAAACTACGTGATTAAAGTGGAAATTTAGAGATTAAAGTTGACATTTTGTGCTATTTTCACACTGTGTGCCTTTTTTTTTTTCGCTGTACCCTAATAAGCTTTCATAGGACACTCAGACGGTGGGCTACGACTTGCCTTTTCACGGCGACTGATATCTGACAACTTATTTTTTTATTTTGGGCACTGTGCGACATTTGTGAACTTGAGCTTTCGAGTTTCTCCGACACGCTATGTCACTCGATCAGCTTCCTTTTGTTGTTTATACCACTGTTTAAACCAACAAATAGTACGTGTTTTTTTATGCCTCCACTTGGTATTCGCTGAAATTCTTCTATTTTTCCTCATAGTTTTGCCATTGCCTTTTCACAGAACACTGAGCTTAAGGGCTAGTTATATTGATTTGCATATTCAAAGAGGCGTAATTCTGGGAGGAGTCGGGGTATGGCAGCAGACACGTGCGTTACTTTCCACGCTGACCGGGATTTATGTAGCGGAAGAACGTGGAAGTTGGCGAACGCACTGATTTATGCATCTGGATTTTTTGTGCGTAAGTACATTTCCTTTTTTGTGCTTATGTCATGTTATAGTGCGAATTCTACGCATGGCATCATGCATGAGGCCCCAGGTCAGTTAAGTAGCAGAGGGGGGTTTAAATCAGTTTCAGCTGCTTTGCACTAGAGGGGCAACAATGAGACAAACCCCAAAACAGGAATGGTTTAACAGGTGGAGGCCACTAGTTTTGCATTTGGCTATGGTCAGTGTCACTACTGGTAGCATGAGGCGATACCTGGACCCTACAGAGGTTGCACAGGTAGTTTAACTTCTCCGGGATGGCACATCAATACATGCCATTGCCAGAAGGTTTTATGTGTCTCCCAGCACAGTCTCAAGGGCATGGTGGAGATTCCAGGAGACAGGCAGTAACTCTGGGAGAGCTGGACAGGGCGGTAGAAGGTCCTTAACCCATCAGCAGAACCGGTATCTGCTCCTTTGTGCACAGTCAGAAACAGACTTGATGAGGATGGCCTGAGGGCCCAACATCCTCTAGTGGGCCCTGTGCTCATTGCCTGGCACTGTGGAGCTCGATTGGCATTTGCCATAGAATACCAAAATTGGCAGGTCCACCACTGGCGCCCTGTGCTTTTCCCAGATGAGAGCAAGTTCACCCTGAGCACATGTGACAATCGTGAAAGGGTTTGGAAAAGCCATGGAGAATGTTGTGCTGCCTGTAACATCGTTCAGCATGACTGGTTTGGTGGTAGGTCAGTGATGGTCTGGGAAGGCATATCCATAGAGAGACGCACAGCCTTCTACAGGCTAGACAACGGCACCTTGACTGCCATTTGGTATCGGGATGAAATCCTTGGACCTACTGTCAGACCCTATGCTGGTGCAGTGGGTCCTGGGTTCCTCCTGGTGCACAATAATGCCTGGCCTCATGTGGCGAGAGTATGCAGGCAGTTCCCGGAGGATGAATGAATTGATACTATTGACTGTCTCTCAAGCTTGCCTGACCTAAATCCAATAGAACACCTCTGGGACATTATGTTTCGGTCCATCTGACGTCGCCAGGTTGCACCTCAGACTGTCCAGGAGCTCAGCGATACCCTGGTCCAGATCTGGGAGGAGGACCCCCAGGACCCCATCTGTCACCTCATTAGGAGAATGCCCCAACGTTGTCAGACATGCATACAAGCACATGGAGGCCATAAAAACTACTGAGTACGATTTTGAGTTGCTGCAATGAAATTTCGGCAAAATTGATTGCCTGCCTCATTATTTCTTCACTTTGATTTTTGGGGTGTCTTTGAATTCAGCCCTCTATAAGTTGATCATTTTTAATTTCCATTAAATGATATAGCATCCTTTCATTCCTAACACATTACCCCAGTCCATATCAGTAGAGATATCCAGAATGATTCTGATATGTTTTCAAAGTGTTCCTTTAATTTTTTGAACAGTTTATATATATATATACAGTATATATAATGTATATACTTTGGTCAGAACACACACCAGAATGACTGGAAAAAAAAATTAAAAAAAGGAAAACTTCAGTCCCAGTGTGGCATTATGCGGGCACATTGCTGTTGATAAAAGTAGTAGTGTTTCTTCACACACCTCTGCTAAATAATTTGTTAGTTAAAAGTACTCTGTGTTAGAGAAAAGATGAGCCACATTGTTCATAATGGTCATATGTTGTCTTCATTCTTCCTCCAATACTACCTCCAGCAGGTCCAGAGTGCATCCCATAACTAAGCCTGCCCTTTTAATTAGTTTGTTAATTCATTGAAGTGATATTACTGGACCAGCACACTACCTCATACAATATTGTGCTGGCCATCACAGAGTTTTAGAAGATATGAGTGATGTTGCTTACCACTTCAAAGGAATTAAGTTTCCTAAGGCTAAAGAGCCTGCTCTGCTCATTCAAGTGACGTGACCTGGTGTTATATTAATACTCTGAGGTGTACTGAGTGAAGAGAAAAGGCGACAGGACTGTTTCTTGTGGTGCTCCAGTGTTGCTTACATCCATATCAGAAACACAGTCCTTTATTCTCACAAACTGTGGTCTACCCGACAGACAGTCCATCCTCCAGGACACCATAGGCTCCTCCAACTGCATATCTTAACAGGGGCAGTTGGAGACATCAAAAAACATAATCCTCAAAGTGTTGCCAGTTTCGTCCAGGTGTGAATAAGCCTTATGGAGCAGGTAAATAATTGCATTCTCCACTCCATTTTTTTGTCTGACATCCAAACTGCACTGGGTGTAGGTGGTCTACCACAAGAGGACTCATAAAATCCAGGCCCTGCCTCTCAAAGCCTGTAGTTAATAGGAGAAGAGACACTTGCCTTCTTCGGATCAGAAACAATGCGGGATGTTTTCAACAGCAGCAGCACTTTTGGTGCCATAGGGGCATGTAGTATAGGTGACAGAGAACGCCAAAAAATTGGTCAGCACAGACCTTAAGAACTTGAGGACTGCCTCCACCTGCTCCCACAGCATTTCCCATTTCAATATTATTTTTAACATAAATAGCGATGCAGCTAAACAATATGTAGTAGTGTAAAAAGGCTGGTATACTGTTTGCTTCCCTAAACTACATCCCAACTGTATTGTATTAAGGTAACTTGCCACGCTTTCGGCTTCATTTTATCAGTGCTAATTCATCTTTACCTCAAAATATTTTAGGTCAGGGTTCTGGAACTCATCCAGCCTGTTCTGGATGAAAATCTGAGATTAAGCACCTATTGAGCATTCCCTGACTTGGGCATGGGAAAAGCGCTATATAAATAAAAGGTATTATTTTTATTATTATTAAGAGGTTACAAAATCGCTGTGCCCGTCAGGTGAAATGCCCAAATAACACGAATGCAGTTATGCTTACTATCATACATTCCGGATTCTAGAAGGCAGGTGCTTCGTAACTACCAGCCAAACCCCGCTGGCCTTTGTTAACTAACCTGAGAACCCAAGGCGTCTTGGCGTGGATTTTCAAACGGGAAGTGATAAACCGGTTAACTAATGAGGAAGTCAGCACACAACTATTCCAAATAACAGACGCGGTGCCTTACGACTAGCAACGCTTGAAGGGAGCTGTTTTTGCTGCGGTCCTTAACCCAATGTTCGCGCTGGAATCTTAACCAGGAGCTTTTAAAACTGTGAAGAGTACGGGACTTCAATGGCGGCCACGCTGTCCAGACTTTGCCCATGCCTGAAATGCTTGTGGGGAAAAGTGTGCTGCTGCGGACGTTCCCCCTACAAGCCTGATTCCTCCGAACCTGAGTCGGTCCCACATTCACCAGACCGGGAATTGGGAGATCCCGTGTACACGGCCGAGTGGAACTTTCAAGCCAGGGCTCTGAATGAGATCAGCTTCAAGCAAGGAGACAAGTTCAAGATTATTGAGCGCAGTGGAGAATGGTGGACCGCGGGGAAACTGGATGAAGACGGTCAAGTGACTGAAAAAGGATATGTACCTTACAATTATCTAGCGAGAGGCGAGAGCCTGCGGGCGCAGCCGTAAGTTTACCTTCTTCTTAATTATGCTTCTAATAATCTGTTTTTAGTAGTTCCCTTAAGTCGGTCCAATGTCGCCGAATGCAACGCTCGCGCTACGGGAACCGACTATGGACGGGATGCCATGTCGTCGCCGGCACGGTTCTGCACACTCCAGCTTGGCACTTTTTATCCGATTGGGACATCGTTAAATCCTGAAATAACGAATTACTAAAGTACAGTCAATTAAAGGGCAAGTTGTGGAAAACGATGCGAAGAATTTAGGGTAAAGCCTAAGGAAACCACTTTAAATAAGTTTAAAGCTGTTGACGTTCACTCATTGTTTTCTAATATTTTCCCAGGTTGAAATAAGCACCCTTAGTTAGGCGTCGAGTTGGCACGTTCAGTCCGTGATTTATTTTTCACCCGTGTGATCAGTTTTTCCCCACATGACCTAATCATATGCATGGCAGGCTACACATATATGTATGTATGTGTGTAAGTGTAAGTGAGCTTCACGTGTGAGTGCAGCTCACCCTGACTTAAAAATGTTTCATGTCTGAGGATATTGCAGTATAGTGTGAAAAAGTAAATCAAGTAGGAGGATATTGCAATAAGCGTTGCTGCCTTGCAGTAAGGAGACCTGGGTTCACTTCCCGCATCCTCCCTGCGTGGAGTTTGCATGTTCACCCCGTGTCTGCGTGGGTTTCTTCCCACAGTCCAAAGACATGCAGGCGATTCTAAATTGTGCTTGGTGTGTGTGTGTGTGTGTTCGCCCTGCAGTGGGCTGGCGCCCTGCTCAGGGTGTGTTTCCTGCCTTGCGTCCTGTGCTGGCTGGGATTGGCTCCAGCAGACCCCCGTGACCCTGTAGTTAGGATATCGCGGGTTGGATTATGGATGGATATTGCAATATAGTGTGAAAAAGTAAATAAATTAGGGGAAATGTATGACATTTTATTCGCATACTGACTAGTTCTCTATTATTATGAAATAAAAAAAATTAACTTAATGATCAAAATAAAAGTAAACAATCTGTACTATATTGTGAAACCTTTTATAAACATCTGCAGGTGATTTTACACCACAGCATCCATACTCCAATTTCTTGTACCTTCTTATGAAATTCATGGTCACGCAACTAGAGGTTTTATATTTTAGCATGCTTTATAAAGGATTTATTTTATACTACACATTTAATATTTTGGGGTGGTGGGGTGGTAGTGCTGCTGCCTTGTAACAAAGACATTAGGGTTCAAGTCTCAGATTATCCATGCATGAAGTTTACCTGTTTTCCCAGTGTTTGTGTGAGTTTCCTTCTGGTGGTCCATTTTCCTCCCACACTCCAAAGACATGCAGGTTATGTAGACTGGTGATGCTAAATTGGCCCCTGAAGTTGTCCAAACATTGTTCCCATCTTGCACCTGATGCTTGCTGGGTGAACTACAGCTTCCCCAAGACCCTACTCCACAAAGTGGGTTTAGAAATATTTTTTATGTATTCCCCATACTATGCAGGTACAGTGGCGCCGATGATGCTGTTGCTCCCACACAAAGCATAAACCCAGGCTTCATTCTCAGCTACATAATAATGGATTCCTTCTGTGTTGAGGCAACTTGCTCCCGTGGTGGTCTTGTGGGTTTCCTCCTGTTTTCCCTCTCTTTTCAAAAATGCACTGTAGGTTTTATTGGCAAATGTAAACTGGCCCCATGTACATAATTGTTTCTTGTACCCAGGCTTCTATCCTGTTTAGGTTGCTTCTCATAGCACGTTCTTGTTTTGGGGTTGCTTCCTTCCTTCCACAATTTGCTGTTGAGGTATAAATTGTGGCTTCCTGTGACACAAAAAAAGAAAGAATTATGTCTAAAAAAGGATGAATAAGCAGGGCTGTTTGTGATGCAGGGTGATCTTTTAATCCAAATCTGTTTTTTTCCTAGTGTCTTATCAACATCTCATTTCTTTTCATCTCTTTGTGCATATACATATCCTTGGCTGATTTTTTTTTTTTTTTTGTAGGAAATATTAACACAGTTTACCAGTTTGTTTTCATTACCAGGGCTGATGCTTGGTTGGTGTATTTTAGACCACAGCGAGTGGTCAGTTACTGTTATGAGCCAAAAAGAGTCACCACTTTTTGTAAAAAGATTATACTGATATTCACACATGAACAATCCTGAAAGCCAAAACAAGTCTCTGAATGACACACTGCTATTTGAAATATTAGAGACCATCGAGGAAAACTCACATCGCCAAGCACTCTTAATGTAGTAATACAGTAGCCAAATAAGAGCTCATTTATTGGCATAAATAAAGAGACCATCATTTCAGAGTGGGACAGGAGTAAAGTCCCGTGTTGTCAGCCATCTAGTAGAGAGCTAGCTTACTTCTGTCTTAAACTATGCAGTTTCTGAACTGCATAGGGTGGCCCAGATCTAATTATGCAATTTTCATTACCCTAGAACTTATTAAGTTTATTACATAGAAAATCACCCGAAAATCCTAGACCATCGAGAAGTGTGCGAACTGACGACATGAAAAATCGTCTTTGCGCCGAGCCCTGCATGAATCAAAGTCATCTAGACAATCTGGATCTGCATAATTAGATATGAACCACCCTGTCCATGCAGCATTTGCTCATTCCTTTTCAGACCAGCTCAGGTTTTTCTTACAGGCTGTTACATTACAGCCATTCAGCCCAGGGCTGTAGACAGCCAGAGCCTATTCCAGAAGGTTTTGGGCATAAGGCAAGAACCAGCCCTGGACAGGACTCCAGTCCATAACAGGGCACATTCAGTGATGCACCTACTGTACATTCACTCAAAAATGGCCTCTTTAGAGAGATTGAACAAACATGTATAGCATAAATAATAACAAAAAACTACATGGAACTAACCCAAACCACCCAATAATACTAGTGATAAACACAGAAACACAAGTGTATATTATATGTACTTTTGCAAGTAAAAAATTCACTTTACTCATGTACATGTGGCAATACTACTATTACTACTACTATGAAATATTTGCATAGATAGATTTGATGAGTATTCATGAATCAAAAGATTCTTTTTAATTAAATACAAATTAGATTCTTAACACATCCAATATAAGTACATGAATAGCAGTGAAAAATAACACCCACCCATCCATTATCCAACCCGCTATATCCTAACTACAGGGTCACGGGGGTCTGCTGGAGCCAATCCCAGCCAACACGGGGCGCAAGGCAGGAAACAAACCCTGGGCAGGGAGCCAGCCCCCCACAAAAAAAAATAACGCAACAAATGTAATTATTTTCAAATATTCTTAATGGAATTCATGGTCACTGGCAGATGTAGTGGTAGAAAATGCTGAAATAAATCTTTTCTGAGATTCTAAATGTCCTATGCTAGGTGGCTCTCCAGCTTCTGTTTAAGAACTGCATTGGCAATCATTAGCTGTGGCAGAACCCAGTGAAGGACTGACATTGAGTCCATGACCTCCGCTTACAGATCCGTCACATAGCCGGGGGGTTATCGTGGTCAAAACAGCAGTGTTGCCGATTGCCTAAACAGTGACACCTACATGAAAAGACTCACTAACAGCCAATCACAACGATTTTTAAGAATATTAAAAAAAAAAAAAAAAAATGAAGAGCCATAACAGCAGCTCTAAGTGCTGTACTAAAATAATAGGTCTCGGCTTGTATTCATATAAGAACGCCTTTGATATTGTCTAATGAACTTTTTTTTGTTTTTGTTTAGTGGGTCCTGTTTATTTCAGTTCATGTTTGCAGGTTGCCAATGCCTACACCTACAGCATCAGACAAAACATAAGAACCAGTCCTGGACATGAAGCCATTCCACTAAGGGACACAAACACTCACACTTGACAGAGCCCTGCCTGCCAACTCTAACCCTCCTACCGCGTCATGGGATACGCACGAAAGAGCCACACACGCCAACTGTAACCGTCCTCCCGCGTCACTCTCGAGGCATGTGCACTGCCTGCTCATGTGCCCGCACACAACAACTCACCAAACACAGCCTCAGTCGCTTTCGTCTGTGCAAAATTTTCACCGCACGCAAGACAGAGAGCCCCGCCCGCCAACTCTAACAGAGCCCCGCCCATGGGTTACGCATGAAAGAGCCACGAACCCCCACTCTAACCCTCCTACCACGTCATGAGGAAGGCACGACAAGGCCCCGCCCGCCAACTCTCACCCTCCACAGGCTTCCAACATCGCTCTCGAGGCAATTTATATGGCGACATTGACTTCTCAACTGTCACTCTGGAACAACTCAGTATGCGAACTATATTAAGTGTCACCAACAAAGACTCACTACACCTTAATGAACAGGTGCTGAAACTTATCCCTAATGACGAAGTAACTTTCACCAGCGTTGACTCCATCGTCATAGACGATCCTGCAGATCAACTTGCATTCCCCGAAGAATTTCTTAATAGTCTTACTCCCACTGGCATGTCTCCGCATAAACTCAAAATTAAAATTGGTTGTCATCATGCTTCTCAGGAACCTCATGCCAGCAAAAGGTCTCTGTAATGGCACTAGACTTTCAGTTACCAGCATTCACTGCAATATACTGGAGTGTAAGACTAACACATCTGCTACCTCACAAACTGTCCTTATTCCCAGATTTCCCTGACCCCATCAGATTCTAATTTGCCTTTTACTTTTACACGCAGACAATTTCCTGTTAGATTGGATTTTGCAATGACTATTAATAAGGCACAAGGATAAAATTTCAAAAAAATATGCCTGTATCTGCCAAAACCTGTTTTCACTCACGGACAATTGTGTGTTGCTCTCTCCAGAGATACATCTTTTCATTCGCTGACAGTTGTATCCTAAAACCCTCCCCATTTGGACAACTGTGTCTTTCAGGAAGTGTTCACTCATCAATAAATAATTATATGCAGCGTATGCTACGCCACGGGTTGGCTAGTACTTAATATTTGAGTAAGCTGTCTTTTTCATTGTTCATTCATATTCAGATGTGAGCATTGGGTCAAAATAAACTTTAATCCTTTGCAGAAAATTATCTTTGCAGTGTAGAAATCACATCTAATGCTTACCCATACTTGGTGTTCTCATTGTACTATCCTGCAGCTGGTTGTTGTCTGTGTGAAGTTTTTACTTGCTCTGAGAGGGTATCTCTTTGGGTAGTCTGCTTTCCTTCGATATCCTGAAACACATACAACTTGGGTGAGCTGGTGATTCCACATTGGAGTGTGAGTGTGGATGTGGTCCTGAGTGGACCCTGTGATGGACTGGCACCCTCTCTACAGCTGATTTCTGTCTCAGGCTCAGTGCTGCTAGGATGAGCTTCACCACAGTGACACTGAGCTTAATTAAGAGTGTTTGAGAATGTCACATTTTTGAATTCATTTCAAGGTTCTTCCATGCTGTGATGTTTATGAAGGATAAATACATGAATCTGCTTTTCCGCACCGTCATGCTTTTGGTTTCATTCAAATTTTGTAAGTTTTTTCACTACATTATTATGTAAGTATAGAACTTTTTATAGTAAAGGTTACAGCAGAGAATTTTGAGGATTTCCGCTATCTTTTCAGGCTATGAATCTTCCTATAGACTGTATTCACTTTTTTATGGTATTTTATTAAAATGTTCTCGTTTCAGTTGCATGTGGTGCTGCAAAAGTTGTAAGACAGTGTATGAGCATAACTATATGTGTGTATTGCCAGTCATGTAACATATATTCCTTTTGAATTTTAAATCCTTTAACAGATAGGTTGTACCTTATTTATGACAATCACAATGAATGTAAACATTTAATAAAGTTACACGTTTAATACTGTATAATTGTACCGTAGGTTTGGGGATAAAACTTCAGTGGCACTTGATCATAGGGGGCATGTGCTCTTTCTGAAGATATTATGAAAACATCCTCGAAAGCAACCATATATATATGCCACATGAGTGGTTGGGCATCAAACTAAAAGAGGTGGGAGTTCAGGGTTTAGTTTATAGATGGGTGCAAAATTGACTAAAACACAGGAAGCAGACCATTATGGTGCAAGGAGCGTATCAGAATTGGGTGATGTTAAGAGTGGTGTTCCTTAGGGGTCAGTTCTGGGGCTGCTGATATTTTTAATGTATATATATGATCTGGATAGGAATATAAATAATTAGCTAGTTCATTTTCAAGATTATATCAGACTAGGTGAAATGGCAGATTATCCAGAATCAGTTGAATCATTACAGAGGAACTTGGACAGAATACAGGCATGGACAGATTTGTGGCAGATATAATTAAATTAACGTAAATTTAGAGTTTTGCATGTAGGACGTAAAAATGTTAAATCTGAGTACGTAATGGGAGGTCTGAAACTTATAAATACACGTTATTAGAAGGACTTGTGTGTCACAGTGGAGTTGTCATTACCTGTATCTAAAGTGTGTACAGAAGCCATTAAGTAGGTTAACAGAATATTGGGCTATATAACATAAATTGTAAAGTACAAGTTACGGAAGGTTATTCTTAAGCACTAGTGAAGCCTCACCTGGAATACTGCATTCTTAAAAATAAAGCTACAGGATTGGTTCCTAAGAGTGATGTCATCCACATAAAGGTTATTTTATCTAGATTGTAACAGGCTCCATAAAGAGCCATGAAGAGATGATAAGAAATTTCTGAAACGCCACTGGGTTTATGATTCGAAAGGACAATTACACAGACTAAGTTTGAGTTTTCCTGATCTGTTGTATCCTGCTAGGTAGTCTAATGTATGAGAAATTAGGAAATTATGTCAAACCTTTATTCATCCTTATAAGATCTGTTAACCAATTATATTTAAAACATTTTTTGAAAAAAAAAATCAGTGCCTCTCACTATCTTACATTAGATGTAATTATTTCTCATTAGGTCTGTATTAAAAATATAACTCTCTCTTCTCAGAATGAAAGTTTTTGATCACCAGTTAATTACAAGTAAAATATTTAGAGTACAAAGAAACGTATCTTGGTTTAAAGAATATATGCTCTTGAAAGCTAGAGTATGGATGGAGAACAGCCTAATGATAGGTACTTGGATGATATTGTTAAAAGCTATAAGAGTGTGCTTTATCTTGTGCATTCTGAGTAGGATTTTGGAATAATATGTACATGAAAACAGAGAACTCTTGTGTACTGCTTAGAGCAGCAGCTAGTTCTACAAACAAGAAGTTTGAACTGTCATGTACAGTAAATTACCTCTTGACATTAATGAATTTTATCTTAAAAGATAAAATAAGCAATGTAAGACTTTAAAATAAATTACTTTATAATTATTAACGTAGTAATTTCAATTTCTTTGCAGAACAGGATATTCTGAGTTTTATTTAGAAAGTTAAATTTACATCTTGTCCCTTAGTTTCTGAAAAACTCAATTACTGTACTTGTAGCACCCATTCTTAACATTATCAATAGACCTTTACTGGCATGTTAAATTTGTAATACCCTTAAAATAACCAGTTTCAAATTCTTCATTGTTATTTATTTAGCTGATGTCTTTTTCCTAAGCAACATACAAGATCAATATATTTTTTTAACTGTCACCAGTATTTTTTATGGTTGGTGTTCACCAAGGTTAAGTGACTTGCTGAGGGTCATACAGCAAGGCAGTGTCAGGAAATAAATCAGCAACCATCTGATTTAAACTCCCATATCTTTACCACTGTACCATGTTACCTACCATTTTTACCGGAACAAATGACTAGCCTTGAAGCTTTTCATTTTTACCTTAGCTTGTGCAGCCGATTTGGAAACTTTCAGTCTGGCATTCATACCAGTCACAGCATTAACTTGCGTTGTCAGTGACTTCTATTATCTTCGTTCACAGGAAATGCTCAAGCCATTATCTTATCAGATTTAAGTACTGATTTTGTCACATTTTACCATCCTCTTCTATTACACAGACTTGCAAATTATGTTGTGATATCAAGCAACATAATCATTTTGTTCATACTTTTCAAATCAATGTCAGCAGTTACAGAAACATGATGACAGTTTTTTGTCATTATTTTTTAAAGTTTGTTATGGCCCACAGGTGTTGAGTCTCTTGTTGGCACTAGTATTGTTTTCATTGGGCATGCTATTACAACAAAAGCAACAACAATATTTATTTATATAGCACGTTTTCGTTTTCATACAAATGATGTAGCTCAAAGTGCTTTACAAGATGAAGAAAGAAAAAAGAACAATATAAAAATAAGATTAGGCAATGCTAAGTAACAAAGAATAAAGTAAGGACCGTTGGCCAAGAGGACAGAAAAAAAAAACCTCCAGAGGGCTGGAGAAAAAAAAAAATCTGCAGGGATTCTGAGACCACAAGACCACCCAGCCCCTACTGGGCACTACTACTGGGAGAAATGGCTTAAAATCCTCTTATGAAGTTTTGCAGATGGCACTCAATTATATACAGGTAGTCCCCAGGTTACGGACATCCGACCTATGACATATGAATAGGGCCACAGGTGCAACACATGCGCCTCAGTAACTGCCGCTCGTCATCTTCGGCCTGGGGACGCTGCAAGCGGTGGCTGGAGGGGGGCGATTTCACTGCCCACGCAGTGTAGTGTCCCTCAGGCGGTTTCACTGCCCGCCCACCACACACGGCTGCCCTGTTCGTTCTCGGCGGGTGGCTGGTAATGCTGTAAGTGATGACCTGGTTGTGGCTGAACGGAGGCCATTGAGGGTGAACAGGGCGGTGGGGAGTAGCATTGTAGTGTGCATTGGATGGCTGCCTATTGAATGGGGGCGGCCTTTGGCCGCACCGTGTTCGTTCTCGGTGGGCGGACGCTGCAGGCAGCAATCTGTAGTGGAGGTGACTGTGAGGTGGGCTGGTGATGAACCGCCTGTCGATGCCCCCATTCATTCTTAATAGCAAGTCTGTTTGTACTGTTACGTACATAGCAGGAAGTTGTCTCTTGTCAGTACATCAGACGTGTTAACGACTGGTGCCTTCCCGATGTGATAGCGTGTACAGTGCTGTGTAGAAGAGTTCATCTTAATCTTTTGTCTTCACCCTTCAAGAATGTCTCTGAAACACAAATCCTGATGCAAGTGCTGGTGATACAGTAAAGAAGAGAAAAACCATCACCATTGAAAATAAAGTAGAAATAATAAAAAGGTCAGAGAGAGGTGAAACTCCATCATCCATTGGCAGAGCACTTGGTTACAGTCGGTCAACAATAGCATTTATTAAAATAATGTACCTGTTCCAACTTACATACAAATCAACTTAAGTACAAACCTACAGTCGCTATCTCGTACGTAACCCAGGGACTGCCTGTAATTTAGACATAATAACTTTCCCCCTGGTGAGTCTTTGGCTAATTGCTTCAACAAGTTTAAACACTAGTCAGGAATAACTTTTCAATAATATGGAATAAAATAAATATTGTATTAGTTAGCTGGAGTACTAGAGACCGTTACAATGCATTACCTTTTTCAGTTCACAGGTTTTGAACAATAGTATTTCTGAATCCTCTCTTAAAAATATTAGGAAATTACAGCATTTTTTCACTCAGTGAGATATAGACAATCAGAAATCAGGAGGTAGAGTTTCACAATTGACTACTGCAATAGTTTATTAGCGTTCTATTCAACAAATTTTACTTCCACTGTTTAGTCAATTTAAAATACTATATCAAGGATTGTTAGCAGAACTAGGAAGTCTTTACACTGGTTTCCAGTTAAATTTATGGTTGATTTCAAAATCTATCTTCTACCTTAAAAGAACTTAAAAGTTGTTAACTATATTTACTTAACAGAATTTATTAATGCATACATCCAAAAGTGTACATTGTGATTTCAAGATGTCGGTGTTCTCCTTCTGAGGAATTAAGCCTTTGATTACAAAGCTCTAAAACTGTTGGATATGCCTGCTTGTGTAAAGTATGCCCCTTTGGTTTCAGTATTAAACTCCAGCTTGAAGCCCCATTTCTTTAGTGTAGTATAACCTGATTAGAGCCACTTATTAGGCTCTGCAGATTGCATCTCCAAGATTCAGTGATTGCTCATACAATACCAGTCAATCTTATACTTTACTATAGCTTATATAATTAGGGACTTCCTTGTGCCTTGTGCCGAGGAAAGGCTGTGGATACTTTGACCATAACCTGTATTATGCAGGTTTGATAGTATATGGATGGATGAATAAATAGTGCTATTTTCTTGGCAATGTTAATCATTCTTGAAAAATGCCAAAGTATACCAAAATAATTATAATTTGCAGAAAGCAGAATTTATGTGGATGGGGAAGTATCTAGTGTCACACACGTGCGCATGGGAGGCAGCTAAAGGGCTTGAGTAAGGGCAGTTCTGAGGCCTACCGGGATGTGGCAGAGTGCACTGACTTTTTTTCTCCCTTTCCTGTAGACCATTCACGAGAGATTCCACCTGGCTGTCTTGACGTCACTTCCGGGACCGAGCCAACAGAAGGAGATATTGCCGGCTCCGGCCCCTGTGATGTCATGTCTGGGCTCTAACCAATGGCTGAAGACCTTCATGAGCCCAACCCCTATGATCTCACTTCCTGTCTTCCCCTTTAAAAGCCTGCACCTTTTCCCTATTCCCTCAGTTCTGTTCTGGACTTGGTTTTGTGCACATCCGTGCTGTACTCATTGTTTGCAACTTTGCAGCCAGGAATTCAATTATACGGGTGGCTGCCCCAAACCTTTCCATGACTCTGTGTCGAATTTCTGACACTAGAAAACATAGAATAGGAAAGTATATACTCAGCAAGTGTAAATGATAGATGGAGTAATTTTGGAGACTTTCTGATCCAGGCTCAAAATACGTATATTTCTAAAACCAATAACACAAAAAGACTAAAAGGCCCAAAATGGACAAAGGCATAATTAAAAAAAAAAGTAATATTAAAAAGATTTATGTACAAGAAAGTTAAAAACAAAATAATTCTGACTTAAGGGAATACCAGACCTCCAAGCCATTAAAAAAGCATTCAAAGACTCAAAAGAGGACACTAAGAAAATGCTAGTGAAGCCAGTAAACAGCAAGCACTTTTTTTTAGCACTACTCATCTAAAAAGATAGTAAAAGATAATTTAAGAAACTTCAGGGGAGCAAAATGAGATATTATTGAAAATGAGACGGAAATAGCAAATGAACTAGACATATATTATACCTAAGTATTTATAAAGGATGAGACAAACGAAATTCCCCATGCAGAAGTAAAAGTACGCTTTGATTTCATAGATTTTAAAATAGAAGAGTCAGATGTGCTATAAGCCCTTGATATGTTAAAACTAATAACATTAAATCTGATGGGTTTTACCAGTTGTACTAAAAAGAAATGAAAGACATCATCTTTTAACCCTTATTAGGCATATTTGGTGACTCACTTGAGAAAAGAGAAGTACCAGAGGACTGGAAAGTTGCAAACGTGACTTAAGTCTTGAAGAAGAGAGACAATTATAGACCAATCAGTCTTACGTCTGTTCCATGCACAATTATGAAATTTATAATCTATACTAATAAACGGCAAAGCCCTCACTCACTCACTCACTCACTCACTCACTCACTCACTCACTCACTCACTGACTGACTCATCACTAATTCTCCAACTTCCCGTGTAGGTAGAAGGCTGAAATTTGGCAGGCTTATTCCTTACAGCTTCCTTACAAAAGTTGGGCAGGTTTCATTTCGAAATTCTACGCGTAATGGTCATAACTGGAAGGTATTTTTCTCCATTTACTGTAATGGAGTTGAGCTTGACCGCCGTGGGGGCGGAGTTTCGTGTGACATCATTACGCCGCCCACGTAATCACGTGAACTGACTGTCAACGCACTATGTAGAAAACCAGGAAGAGCTCCAAAATACGCTGAACAAAACATGCATTATATAATTGAGAAGGCAGCGAAACATTAAGAAGCGAGCGAGTGACATACTACCATATTCATCAGTACAGCTACTTCGGAAACAAAGCGAGGTATAAACCTAAACTTTAAATTAACTTAATAGACAGGCTGCCGCTTTTGCTTTTCGTGCCCACGGGTAATGCGGGATACAAGTTTAATGAGAGGACGCAGGATATAAACAAGAGTTTTGATCACTTTGTAACTAAGTTAAAATTGCAGGTGAAGGGGTGTGCTTATGCAAATTCCGAGAGACTGTGTTTGTGGGGGATTGACAGTTAAGGCGGGTGGGGGAGTCACGTCATCATCTCCCCTCCCATTTACCTCATTTCGCTCTGAGCTGAGCTCCGCGGCTAACGCCGTCTTCCGAAGCAACTTCGTCACACTGCCACCAAATACAGAGAAATCCACAAGTTAATACACACTCTGTCTCTAGACTTTCTCCACACTGAATCCTCCAGGCACTACTTACAAAAGGTTACATTGACAATCGTGTTACGTTATTTTTAAAATGTTTAATTTTCTTAGCACAAGCACAGCTGAGAAGCTTCGATGCATGTGCTCCATAACGCGTTAAAAAATAATGCATTTAATCACACTTTGCATTACAATCAAAGGGGAACTTTTGTCAATGCATGATTTCCTGGTACACCGATAACATTGATCAGCGCATCCCAATTCATTTTAGCCTCGCACCATCTTGGTTTGAGAAGAAGTATGAAAAGATATGAGGTTAACACACAAAAACAGATCACCAATTCAAGCTTTATGAATAATCGATTCGCCATCAGTAATTGTTTTGGTAAAGCCATACTCAGTGTAATCCTCCTTCCATTTTATAATTTTTCCGCCACTAGCCATGATTAAATTAACGGTAAAAAAGTAAGAGCGAAGCGAGGGTGACTTATTTAGGCAGGCATGTATATGACAGCAACACTCATGACAATCATGTTACGTTATTATTAAAATGTTTCCTTTTCTTTTTCATTACTTCTTTAACCCATTACTTCTCCGCTGCGAGGCGCGGGTATTTTGTATATGAATGACCTCCAAAGAGCGCGGAGACTTTTGATCATGTGAACGTGTCTGCAAAAACTGGCGTCTCCTGCCCAGCCAAAGTCGAGCAGCCGGCGCGCGCGCATAGCTGTGCCGGCCTTTCACACGCTGACTGCGCTTCAGCGGCAAAATAATATTAAGGCGCTTCGCACTTTATTTTGCACGTATACGATTATGAGGTCGTCAGCTCTTATGAAGACACGCACAGGAGTGAAGGACTGACAGTGCCATCACAGCCGATTAATAGCTGGGACGTCTCACCAGTCTGCACAAGACCCACCGCGACTGTCCCCAAAAGGCGCTCATATCGTCAGCGAACACATCTCTCTATACTATATAAAAGAAAAGAAAAAGGCAACTTTCCTTTCTTTACACCTTTTTTCCGTTTATCCCAAACCAAAGCCTTTCTCTCTTAACACTGCAGAGGACACAAAACTAATTTTCTTTAATTGCTGGTAAGGCACATTATTAGAGGCAGAAATTTGGACTTTCACATAGAAAATGTAATTTCTATACCACAGCCGTCGTGTAGCGCCTTTCAAAAGGGATCTACTACCGAGAGATGATCCATATACATTTTAGCTGCTGTTAGTACTACTTACCTCTTCTGTTATACCATCTTTAAAATGTAGTTTACCCGCAACCACTCCAGTAGTGCTCAATGTACCTTTACTTCTTAAAACGTTAATGTTTTACTGTTTAATAACTTATAGACTACATTTTATTATTTTTCCCTTGCACTCAGTGATCAAAGCTATACACACACATATAGACACATACATATATATATATATATATATATATATACACATATATTTATATATACCTGTGTGTATGTTTGTATGTATGTGTATACACAAACACACACACACACATACATACATACACACACACAAATTATATATATGTGTGTGTCTGTGTATGTATGTATGTATATGTGTGTGTATATATGATGTAGATAGGTATGCATATATATATATATATGTATATGTAGATATGTATATAGATATGTATT
>JANRMT010062856.1:66568077-66602828 GCA_026402145.1 Polypterus bichir lapradei
ACAGATAGGGGGCGCTGTTGTCCCCTTGAACACTCAGACACCAGGCACCAGATAAAAGTCCAAATGTTAACTTTATTATTACAAATAAGTGCACCAAGCACCTCCACCTCCACTATTCCTCAATAATACAATAATCACAATCAGTACTCAATAATAAATCCTCCACACCTCCCAGCAGCTCAGTCACCCTTCCTCCCAACTCGGCTCTGGCTGTTGGGGTTTCCCACAGTCCTTTTAAAGTCTATGACCTGGAATTATTTCTTCTCCGGGTCACCACATCTTCTTTCCTCAAACGTCCTGGAAGTACTGCGGGCTTCCATCCTTGTGACCCCAAAGTACTTCCTGGTTGACGTCCTCATAATATCCCCCTGGATCTTGGTGAGCTCCCCCTGGCGGCACCCACGGTACCCAACAGGGCTGAGGATATGGACTCCATGTCCCATGCTGCCCTGCGGGAATCCGAGGCGCCATTTTCATCTAGGGGAGCTGCCATCTAGCGTTCAGGGGGGATGTAGTGCCCTGAAAAAGCTGTTTTCTTCCTTGTAGGGACGTCCCGACCGGACTGAAATACCGGCCGTTCACCACTATATATATATATATATCAGTTCTGATACTTTGGTTGGATATATCAAATACATCCTTTCAGATATATACATTGTTTGAGATATACTGTATATATTAGTTTAAATACAGTAGATCAGTATAGATATATACATTGGATCAGATACATCTGTTCATATATATATATATATATATATATATATATATATATATTGGTTGAGATACATCTGTTTGTATATATAGGTCGGTTCAGATATATACATTGGTTTGAATAGAATGGTTGAGATTTATAAGCAGGCACAGCGCTTCATCATTGCTTCAACATTGTTGTCATTATTGCACATCTATATATATAATTCACTAAGGCAAGACACCCATGGAAAGCACGCTGGAAGGGGCATGGATTCACTAAGCCGCCGACAAGTAAGACACCTATGGCGCACGCAGGAAGGAGCCACGCCCACCAACTCCAAGACCATTGGATACGACGACAACTCGTAGAGCCACGCCTACCAAATCGGACGTGATGACACAGAAAAACTGGCGTCCCATGGGATCCTTAAAACAATCCTTTACAAATGAGGTTAAAACACAATGAAGTAAGCAGTCTTTAAAAACCGAGTTTTCGGTTACGACGCACGACCGCGTGCACCTGAGCAAACTGTTTTACACGCTACATACAGCAATTCGCATCCGCGACAAACATGCGTCTACTTAGATGCTCCTGAAGGAATACGAAAGACGTTTCCCTGCCCACCAACAATCCTTTTTCACCGGCCCGCGTCTACCCTCGCTCTCTAGGCATTCACACTGCCAGCCCATGTGCCCGGACGCAAAAACTCACCGACTACCCAGTTGGTCCCTTTCATCTGTGCTAGGAGTCCACATGCACGTCTGAGCCACGTTAACTTTTCATTATTCTTTTCGGTTTCGACATCCGACCACGTCCACTATGAAAAACCATGCGAAAGGAACAACGAAGCCCCTCCTCGCTACTACCGTGGCTGGGGTGTCTTGGTGGATTATATATAGAAAAGCAGCAACAACCGCACAGAGCAATGAAAAGTCTATGTGAGTCACAGGTGCATCTGGACTGTGCAACGACGACAACGACCTAAGTGCCGAATTGGAGGTGGACACATGAGCAGGCAGTGCATACTGAACGAGAAATCAGCAGACTAGCATGACGGAGGGAGCAGAATGGACGTCCTTCTCCTCTCCTCCCGTTCCACCCTCCACGCCTGAGCGCCGTCCACCCCCATCCCTCCGTCTGGGAGGAGAAGGCGCGATGGCGGTCCGCCAGTTTTCAGTCACGGACAATTGTGTGTTGGTTCGTTCCGTGCATTGTCACAATGTTGCTTTTCTTGCTGATTTATTACATTACCGATTTTTCAAATGTTAATTTTCTCCCTGTGCTTAAAAATCATTAAAAAACCAGCCTGATTATGCGGCATATGGTACACCACGGGTTGGCTAGTATTTTATATTAGAAGCATGTGCCTGTCAGTTGTGTTTTATCCCATAAGCCATCTTTATTGGGGGTCCTCAATTCCAAGCTGCTGTTCTTTTCCTTTATTATTTAAAACACTCACAGAGATACACACCTACTTTCCCTTCCTCATTGTGCCTTCCTCTCTCGCTTTCTTTTGTCCTTCCCATGACAGATTCTTCTCAAAAGCTGAGTTAGCAGAAAGTATTGATCGCAGCCACAGTAGTCCCCTTTTTTCACCTCATGAAACATTTATCATTGACCGAAAGCCACAAGGTGATTTGTGGTATTCCTTATTGGCAGTGTTTCATTAAAGGGCGATCTACATCAGGAAGGATAAGAGTCCCATTTGATGATTGGATGATCCTCTTTACGGAGGAAAACACTGCAGTTGTGCAGTTTCTTCTGAAAGTTGATCAGTGATCAGAATGATCAGAATATTCCTGATTCACAAATAACAGATGTTTAACTCTTTTTAAGTAGTATAGAAATTATTGTATATATCTAAACCGATCTAGTTAAACCAATACATATAGATATCAGGTATATATCAGGTCTAAATGGAAAATACGCCTTACCGAACGATTACAGAGGCCAAGTTCAGAAGAATGCTTCCGAGCAGATCGACTTGGACTGCGCAGCAGGGCTAGATGTACGCTTTCCACATTTTCAGGGGTACGTGCCATTCGTGTAGCCCCCGGCGGTCTTTTGTTCATTAGTGTATCTCATGCACGAAGTGCTTTAACCCAACGTAGGATAGTGTTACGAGCGGGAACAGCTTTATTTCTGTGGATATTGAAATGGCAATTAAACTCACATTGAACTACGGTAATAGATTGGTTGTTCTTGACAAAACAGTCGTACGCAAAAACTCAGTGTTCTATTGTTCTTGGCTCCATGGCTTCAACTAAAAAGAAAATAAAAAAATGCTAAGACTTCACGAACCTAACGCCACCTACCGCACATCTGTCAGTCCACCTAGTGGCGAGTTCTAGCCATTTCAAAGATGTCCGTCCTTTCTGCCTCACCCTGTATTTTAACCCCTCTGTACTAAATATGTTGAATGAATGAGTGCAGGTGTATAGAATTCCACACTGCATGCCACTCAGAATGACACAGGTAACAAATTTAATGAAGTGCTAAAGATGTTGCGATGCCAAAAAGCAAGGCTACTCCCAAGATGCCTTGAGGCATGGATAAAACCACAAGGGACTTCTACATAAAAGGAAGTGATGTCTTTTGATAAGTTCTTGTTTATTATTAAAACGGAGGCCACATGGGACACTTACTTCTTTATGGGAATTTAAAGATGTAAGGACACTAGGCACTGCTACAGGGAATTCTATCCTGATGTTCCTAGAACAAATGTGTGAGTACAACCAGATAATTAAATATGAAAATAGAACAGAAAATTAAAGTGAGACAACTATTCTGAAACTTGAAAAGTATGAAAATAGGTGTGCCACCCCACTCACTTATGTATGAGCCAGGGCAAACATGCAAATAGGCTTCATTTTGACTTGATGCACTTGTTCCTTTATGCCTTTTTATAATCCTTGTATTCTCTTTACTTATTTACTTATATATATTGGCACATCTATTATTTTGATATATTTGGATTTCTTGGAGGTCATCACACACCTAATAAAGGTTACAAAATGTCTCAACATGGAAATAACTTTATTATTTTTATTTGGCATTGCAAGTCAGGGCCTGGAGCACTTACCAGGAGGTGACCTATTCTAAATGGTACACTGTGAGATCATTTGTAGTCTTTACAAACTTCCCTGGTTTGTTTTAAACTCTGGAAAAGAGATCTTAATGGTCCCTAACTTTACTGAACATTCTATGATATCCAAGGTCAGATCAGAAAGTTCTACGGGTTTGTTAAATTACTTGAAAAGATAAGGAGGCAGTGAGCTGTGCTGAGGTGTGTACTTAAGAGAATGACCAGCTCACTCCTGGATCAAACCATTTCCTTGAATCGTATAACCTGTTTTAAGAAAGGCATGTTCAAAGATGGGCACCTGTCTTGCCTCCTCATAAAAATGGATAGAAAAAGAAGCAATGTGTGGTCCATGCTTTGTACAAAAATGGTAAAAGTGAAGCAGAAATCCTCCACATATTAAGACGTACCCTTATTGATGATCACTTGGTAAGTCTGTTGGTTTACCCTATGGTGAAAGCATTTGAATTTATTTTTGAATTGCTTTTCAGAAAATTCAAAATGATAAACAATCTCTTTTTAATCAAGTCAGCCAACACTGACTGAAGACCTTGGTATGCATTAAGTGTCTCTGAAATGCTCTCTGGGACTTTTAACTAATAAAAATAACTAATAATAAGTTTCAGCATTGACAAGAGTGTGAGAATAGGAGACAAAAGGTTAGAAATAAACCCCAGTTTCATCATCTAATCCCTACAATCAAAATTAAACTAAAAGGAAGGAGCTTTGATGGCATTTCATCCATCCAGAATCATGTTAAAACCACCTTTGCCACATCACAATTGAAGACATCGAAACTTCATAACATTCCCAAATGTTGCATGAGTGTAAGAGCAAATGTACAGTATATACAAATTAACTTTGAAATAAATGCTTAGTCTTATAATGATTTTTCACTCCTTGTTTGTGGTGATCTCCTTGTTTTGTACTCATCAATAAAAAATATCCTCAATGTCTGATGCTTTTAAGTTTTCTCTATATATCCAATGAAAACCTTTTTAAAGTCCAGCCATATAACACAAATTACCTTCTGCTATATTTTTGATTTCTCCTAAAATTCTGTATGTTCTTAGTCATATATCATTCAATATATGACATAGTGCAAGCTTTGCTAACAAGCCAGTACATACCGAGGTAAATGCATTATTTTTTTCTAGCATCCACTTCTAAAGAATTTTCACAATTTTTAATGATCTCAGCAAAACAGATACTGCTTGTATATATAGTAATTTAATTAATAAAAATCTTTGAAACCCCTAGGATAAATATTTAGCGTGGGCATACGTTTTTGTTCATTTATTCTTTGTAATGATTCATTTGTGCATTTTGCTATTAAAATATGTTGTGTTACATTTGTTTGAAATGTTGGAAGATTAAAATGTTCTCTAAATATGCAAGATAATGAGAAATTAATTAATGCATTTATTTCTGGTAGGACTGACTATTGCAATATGTTATTTGTTGGCGTTCAGGGCTCAAGTGCTTAACTGGTCCCTTACACATAGTTAGTCTTATGGCTGAAGACCTACTACTTTAGTTGAGGATACCCTGACTAGAGCTGTTGATTAACTATGCATACTACATTTCTGTTTGTTTCTGTATGAAAAAATATAAGTAATACAATATTTATAAACCATTACTGACCCTCTTCTATTCAGTTTCTCTTCTCAGTATCTGGATGTGGCATTTAGTTCCATTGTTCTAATGCCAGGCTGCTCTTTTGCATATGGAAAAGTCATTTAAGATAAAGGGGTAATGGAATAATTGGATGGAAAGATTCTCTCATCAGATCAGATGGCCAGCACAGATTCCACAATACAAAACCCAGGCTCAGGTTGGTGGCCAGATGGCTGAGATCTCTAGCACTGTGACTTCATTTTTACCTTTCATTGTCAACTGGCCACATAGGACATTAATATACAGATATTTCTGGTTTCCATTAATATTAAATAAGTTTGGACCTTATTCTCTGTGTTTTTAAAAAATCTGTATTTTTATAAGTACCAGTTCTGTATTTAGCAATTAGTATAATCTATACTTGTATTTCAAATCTGCGCCCGCACTCAGTGAAGAGTGCTATGCAAAAAATAAGTGGTATTATATTGTTTGGATTATTCCAATGTCTGTAAAAATTAATAATATACTTTTCATTACCTAATGTGTACATCTGCAAAAGCTTTAATGTAATGAAAACTACAGAGAATCTGTATAATAGTGAGCAAATGCTCAACACCAAACCTAAACACATTAAATAATTGTACTATTACTGATTAATATATCTGTGGTGGGCTGGTGCCCTGCCCGGGGTTTGTTTCCTGCCTTGCACACTGTGTTGGCTGGGATTGGCTCCAGCAGACCCCCGTGACCCTGTAGTTAGGATATAACGGGTTGGATGATGGATGGATGATTAATATATATATATATATATATATATATATAGGTTTGTAGATGTCTTGTTTTTGCTTCTAGAAATTGAAAAACCAAAAGTTTGTAATTTAGGCAATAAAAAACTCTTGAATAGAGCAATGTTTTAACAATATCTTCAATATCCATTAAAGTGAAGTTTAATGTTATATTAGCTATTGTTTCAACTGCAGTATCCTCGATCTTATTAAGAGGATAGCATGGACACATGGCGTGCACTTTTACTGAAGTGTTTAAAACGAGTGACTAAAGGGAGCAGACTGCAAAACCTTAATTCTGCAGTCTTGAACCAATAGCTACATTAATTGCCTATATTAAACATATTTCATCCAGCTTGCTTATTAAATGTAAGCTCTGTTTTACAGGTTCCCTGATACAGGCATCATATCCAGAATTAGTTCCTGTGCTGCCTGAACAGTCTCTGGTTCAAAGCAATCAGGAATTGGAGCGATTTGAGTAATTGGGGTTCAAGCTTTATTGGCTGCTTCAGAGAAAAGATAAACTCAAAAAGCTTTGAAATGAAATGTTCTTGAGAGTGACAAAACTCTCATGAGGACTCTTGAGCTTTACAGTATGTGTCTAATTTGAAACCAGACTTGATATCTCAGTGAAATTCTGAGTTGGGAGTGGGGGAGTTGTAGGTTCTTTAGGGGTATACCAGTCCTTGATAGTATTCACTAAACATTTTAGCTCCAGTTTAAAGTGATCAGTCTTTTAATTGACTGTAGCTATCTTGGTTGCCTACTCATTTTTTTTGCTGATTGAAAATGGTGTCTATTTAGCAATCTCTTTGTTTGTATCTGAGTGATACTGGATATGTTTTATCATTCAAAGTATTAATAAATTGGCTGGAAAAAATATGACAGAAAATATATATTTTCATTTCCCATTTTATTCACTGGTAAGTATATTATCTGAAATGGCATTATACAGAAAATACTAGGCCACAAGTACCATGATTCATGATTCACTTTATTGGCCAGGTACACTAATCGGTGCTAGAAACTGTTCTTCATTGTATTGGTACAACATACAAGGACAACACAGAATACAAAAAAATAAATATAAGAAGATAAAATACAAAATTATAAGATGTGAAATGATAAAATATGATACAAGGGCAACACAAAAAAAAATAAAAGAGTAGGATTAAAATGGCCAGGAAGTCTAGTGTGGAGGTAGAAGCTCAGACCTGATTAGTAAGAATAACTGCACATGGAAAAAAATGCTTAGGTGACGTGTTGTTTTAGCTTTCACTGCGCAAATATGTTTGCTGGAGGGAAGTCTTTGGAACAGGTGGTGCCTTGGGCGAGTCAGGTCAGCAATGATCTTTGCAGCCCTCTTCCTTACCCTGGACTCGTATAGGACTTCAGTATGCAGTAAGTTACAGCCTATGATCCTTTCACAGGCTTTGATGATGTGTTGTAAATTGGCCTTAGTCTGAACAAAGGCAACACCAAACCTGACAGTTATAGATGAGTTCAGAATAAACTCGATGATGGCTGTATAGAATTGGACCCATATTGCTTGAGGGAGATTGAATATCCTCAGCTGACGCAAAAAGAACATTCTGTGGTGGGCTTTATTAATAATACATGTGATGTTATTGTCGCATTAAGGTTTTGTGACAGCACAGTACCCATAGATTTAAATGATTCTGTTATCCCAATGACTGAGCCAATTATAGCAAGTGATGGGTGAGCATGTGACTGTTTCCTGAAATCTATAATCACCTCCTGAGATTTTTTGAATGTTAAGGTCCAAATCATTATGGTAGTTTTTCTACCACTTTCTGTACATGGACTCATCATTGTTTGAAATGAAGCCTATTAGTGATATATCCTCTGCAAATTTAAGAAGTTTGACAGATGAATCGCCAGAAGTACCGTCATTTATGTAAAGTAAGAAGATAAGTGGGAAAAGGACATATCCCTGTGGTGCACCAGTACTAAGGGTTATTGGGTCAGACATGTTTGTGCGCAACCGCATGTACCGTTTCCTATTTGTAAGAAAGTGACTCAATGGCATATTGAACTGGGCAGGTTGAACTGGGTGAGTTTCTTACCAAGGAGCTCTAGGATGATTGCATTTGTATCATTTCTTATGAGGTGATACTACATATAAAGGCCAATATACTGTAAGAACAGAAACCTATGAAGTAAGTGCAGCATATGATGTATGAGTGAAGTGTAACAGTTGTACATTTTACAAAGGCTTGGTTGTCCATTCACATGAATCAGTTTCCATAGAAACCAAACTGTAGCTGAATCAGAATCAAAAAGCAAAGCTAAAGTCCTCAAACAAGATCTTCACATATGTCCCTGACTTATCAAGGTATTGGTAAATAAAGCTCAGACCTAAATTCACTGAATCATCAACAGACCAGTTGGCTCTATATGCAAACTGAAATGGGTCCAGGAAGTCCTTTGTAGCATTCTTTAGGTAATTCAGAATAAGGCATTCAAAGGTCTTCATTACCACAGAGGTTAATGCAATTGGTCTGTATTTAGGCCTGTGACATTTGATTTTTTACTTTCTCGATGCGTAGTATAGGAAAAGTCTAGTAATCGTGAAAAAATTCAACCTTGAGATTTTGATGAATCTCCACGTTTCATGCAGTCCTGAACATGTTTTGACCATTTTTGCAATTGTGTGTGTGTGTGTGTGTGTGTGTGTGTGTCTGTCTGTGTGTAAGTATGGAAACACTACAACTTGAGAAAGCTTTGAACTAGATAAATGAAATTCGGCATATGGGTGTTATATAAAAATGTTAGTTTCCTATAAGCCTTTGGGCAATATATGTCAACCGGAAATGGTAGTTTACCTGAACACATTTCAAAATCTTTCCAATAAACTGGTACATCCATCCATCCATCCATTATCCAACCCGCTGAATCCAAACAGGGTCACGGGGGTCTGCTGGAGCCAATCCCAGCCAACACAGGGCACGAGGCAGGAACCAATCCTGGGCAGGGTGCCAACCCACCGCAGTAAACTGGTACATTGTTTAAATAAATAATTAATTGAAATTTTGTATAGTAGTTTTTCATGTGAAATTGCACTATAAGAAGAGAAAAATAATTGAAGTTTTGTATCATTATTAGTTTGGGTAAGAAACACACAGATATAGAATTTCACCTTAATTGGATAACTGGAAATGATATCTTAACAGGTATCAGCACTATTACATATGCATTACTAACATTGTATAAACAGAGATAAATAATTTAAACATTGTACAGTATTATCATTATTTATTGTTAGATATAAAATTTGACCTTGATCAGGAGAAAGGAAGTGGTATATTACTGAAAACAAAAACAATCACATTTATAATTTCAGTTTGATCAGATTGCAGGAAGTAGTTCTTTGCCATATAAACTTGTATTATAAAAAAGATAAGTGATTGAAGTTTTGTAAGAAACACATGGCTATGAAGTTTAATTATAATTGGACAACCGGAAGTGGTATCTACTTTACCTGAACAGGTATAAGGAAAGTTGAGTGGGGAACAATCCAGATTTTGTATGCTTTATGTGTGGTGCTTTACAAAAGACTGACAAATTTACAGTCATCAATGCCCTTAACAAAATAACTAACTATAGTTAGTATATGGATGTATACTTCCGACGTTTGGTATGGATCACTGTGACACATCTGGTATAATAAAAGTTTATTGCCTCATAGGATTGATGTTTTTATGGACATCAAATTTGCCTCTAACTTTTTAACCCAGAACTAGGGATTTCCTAGAATTTACCCCACCACTTTGATGGACCTGCGGTGGGCTGGCGCCCTGCCCGGGATTTGTTCCTGCCTTGTGCCCTGTGCTGGCTGGGATTGGCTCCAGCAGACCCCCTGTGACCCTGTAGTTAGGATATAGTGGGTTGGTCAATGACTGACTGACTGACGGACTTTGATTGACTGACAACATTTCAATATGCTTTCTTGACAGTTTCCATATTTTTTGGATTGCCTGAATTTTTTTTAATTGCCTACATTTAATTTTTAATTTGAAAATGAGAGTTATAAAGCAAACACCATTGCAAAGGCAGACAAAAATTAATCAGTTGCATACACATTTACCCTCTGATTATTCATATAAACAGAATGAAAGAGTTAAAGACAGGGCTAGAGTAATATATAATTTTAATAATATCTAGTTATTCATCTTATTTGGCAACTGGTGGCACAGTACTTAACACAATTGCTTCACAGCCCAGATTCTGAGTCAGCCATATTTACATTTTGTGTACAATTAATACATTCTCCCAACGTCTTCATGAATTTTCACAGGTACTTCAGATTCTACATTGTAAAAGCTGGCACCTAGTGGCACAGTGGCCAGGGATGTATTTTCAGATCCTAGCCCAAATAAATACCTAAGTCATGTTTGCCAGTGTAAGCATGGGTTTTCCCTGGCTATACCAGGTTCCTCCAACATTGATAAGTGCAGATTTGCACCTCCTTCCAAACCCTGTAATAAAATAACTGATTTTTTAAAAAATGGATGGATAAATGGACCTGGGCAGTTCAGTTACACAATAGTATACTGGCTTGTAGTTCAAGGGATCCGTCTTAAATTCCCATCCCAGTCACTGTGTGGAGTTTGACAGTTCTCCAGATATTTGTATATAATTTGTATAGTGATGATAATAATAATAATAATAATAATAATAATAATAATAATATACATTTTGTTTAATTACAGCCTTCAAACTAGTTAAGGATGTGTTACAAAGAATAAAACATCACAGCAAATATTAAGCACTACAAAACGGAACAAGCGAAAATCAATATAATCCTTAAGAACATCCAGCAAGTAAACTAGAGGCAAATTATAGAGGGCTTTGTATGTATGTATGTAAGTAAAAGAATCTGGTAACTGATCTAACCTTCAACCTGCCACCAATGAAGTGTAAAGAATAGGGGTGCCCTAAATCAACTCAAGCCTGTTTACCAGCATTTTAACAATAAGACACTAAAGAGAATTATAATAATCTAATCTTGAAGTAATAAATGCATGAATCAATATTTCAGTTGAAGCATAAGATAAAGAGGAAGTTAACCATATTACGTGATACTACACAAGGCTATGTATAAATTGTGCATACCAATATTTTTATTCAAAAACTTGGTTTCACCTTATTTTCTCTTAAAAGGTATTCTGAATTCCACACAAATGTCTTGACTTATCCAAACTAAAAGAATCCAGATCACAGATATATTAAAATGGGGATGTAGACTTTTAATTCTTCTTTGTCATCCAAGTTCATATATTATAGTTACAAAATGATATGTGACAAAGTTAGATTTGCTATAATTAGTTAATTACTGTATAGGTTACATAAAAATACCTTTAGTATTAAAGGAGCCTTTCAATGACTATATATACAGTGTAATATACAGCAGTATACCAAATCTACAGTATATATCTATAAACTCTATCAGTGTAGTAGATTACTGTTTTGGAAAATTTAGTTATTTAGGACTGTCATACTATAAACAAGCACGTTATTTATGATGACCTCCACCATTCATTAATCAGTAAATAACTAATATCTATATGATTTAGCTAGTACTGGAGAAACTTTACATAATGATAGATTGCTGTTTACATAATGTTTAAGGCCAAGCTGGAGCCCATTTCTCCATCATCATGTTTAGAAAATGTATAGAGAAATACATTCTATATATATATATATATATATATATATATATATATATATATATATACACTAGACATTAAGCCCGTTACAATAACGGGCGCTAGAATAGTAGTGCATTAGTAGGAACAGTCTATATTAAATGGCAAGGGACCTTGACGTCATTCTGTTTCTTGTCTTAATTTTTTTTTGTCAAAAATATTTTTGCAAGAAGCCTAAAGTAAAATAGAAAACGTATATGACAATACAGTAAGTACAATTAATATAGCCTTAGTGTAAAACTTTGTAACAATCTGTAATACACAATATCTGAAGAAGACATTTAGGAAAAATGTTCTATTTTTTTACCTCATGAAATTTTTCTATAAAATTTCATTATAGACAACATTTCTTGTAAATATTCTGTCTGAGTTTTGCAAGTGTTGGCCTTGTTCAGGACCATATACAACCTTGACAACAACATCTGGAAAACTTCTAACTCTTGATAATGCAACATATAACTGACCGTGGGTGAATACTGGTTCTGGCAAGTAAATGCCAACTTTTTCTAAGGTTTGCTCTTCTGAGTCTTTGTCTTTGTCTTTTAGGGTTTCTCTGACGCTCTTTTTCTTTTTCTTCAATCGATCTATTTGCTCGTATTTTTCATTGTCTTTCTGCCTTCCTTTTGTTGATGTTTACTTCTTGAGCTGACCGTTCTTCCAGGAGATGTTGCTTATATAGGATTTGATTGTCTGTGTCTTTTGTCCTACTTGACGTGTCCTTTTTTTTTGGATGGCATGTTGTTAGTAGATACGTCCGTAATATTTTCTCTTACATTAATACTGGCTTGTATGTGGCTGTAATATGCGTCACTGTATTGTGTGCCTTTAATTTTCTCTCGCAGTAATACTGATTTGTATTTCCGTAAAATGCCTGGAATTTTCTCTGACAGTAATACTGGCTTTGATGTCCATAATATGACTTTAATTTTCTGTCACAACAGTGGACAATCAGCAGAGTGTGCCCAGCAACAGATGTAATGTGTGGCGTGCAGCTGATAATCGTGCCTGTGGCGTGTCCCCAGCAAGTACTGTGCAGTTCCCCAGCAAGTATCTTAATCTGTGCTGGCGTGCAGTTTGTTGTATGTGTGGTGTCTCCCCAGCAATGGATTTTATGTGTGCGGCCGTGACTACCCAATCAGCACTCTCCCCAGCAATGATGTCCTTTATTTGCTTACCATGTGCGGGTAGGCCATTCACTGTATGCCCAGCTTCCAGTGTGTGTGCATCCACGGTGCTGTGCGCATGGGCGGGGCTCAGTGCGATGAGCGGTGCGGCCCCGCGCATGCGCACTTCACCAAAAGACACACACACACGGACACCTGGATGCACACAGGGGTTTTATTAAAGAGAGTATATATATATATACAGCCTGGACACAAACAGGCAGACCCAGAATGTTCCATAACACACACGTTTAATTAGAAAGTCCACCACACAACACAGTGCCCATGCACCAAACACCCTTTTTCAGTTCGGTTCTCTCCCTTCTGGATTTCTCCTGCCACCTTTCCATCTCTCTTCCCAAGCGTTGCCTTCTTCCTCCCGGCTCCAGCTCGTCTACTTGAGGGAGGCGGCCTCTTTTATAGCCACCCGGATGTGCTCCAGGTGCTCTGTGACGGTCTTCCGGCGGCACTTCCTGGTGTGGCAGAAGTGCCACATGAGCATCCGGAAGCACTTCTGGTGTCCCTGGAATTCCAGGGCTCTCCAATCCTACAGGTGCCCCCCTGTGGTGGCCATAGGCCCCAGTACCGACCAGGGCGGCTGCCCTCTCGTGGTCCTGGGGGAGGTATAGTCCCTCTCCTACTCCTTCTACGCGCCCTGGCCAGGCATGGGTCCCGGCCGTCCGCTACAAAAAAAACCAAAAAAAAAAAAAAAACAAAGCAGTTCCAGATTCAAATGAAGGATGTTTATTATAACTTTGTACAAACAAACAAGTTTTTTCGTCTTCTTTCTCCTGCTCTCGCTCTCTCGAGCACACTATTCTCCTCCAGTCAAGTGTTGCCTTCCTTCCTCCCAGTTCCAACTAGCCTGTCCCTTTTATTGAGGACCCAAGAGTACTCCCAGCGCCATGGCTTTTGCCCATAGAAAGCAGTTCTGAGTCATATGGAAGTCCCAAATAACAGGGAGTGTATCTCCCTACAGCACCCCCTTGCGGCACCCACAGACCCCAACAGGGCTGAGCTACCGGACTACAATTCCTGTCATTCACTGCTGGTTTCCAAACAGGAACCAATATCCACGGCAACTGCCATCTAGCGTCCTAGAGGAATAAACATCGCCTGGAGACAGTCCTTCCCTTTTATCCCAGTCAGGGAAGGTACAGGAAATATTGTGTAAGTGTCCAGTTGAGACACTTGTCCATCTACCTGAGGCTTTCCGTCCAGGTAAGGAACCTTCCTCTCCTTTAGCTGGGATGTCCATACATCCAGCTGGGGAGTCTTGTTTGGGTAAGTCACCTTTCTTTCTCTCAGCTGGGATGCTTGTTTGTTCACTTGGGGCCTCCCGTCTGGGTAAGGAACTTTCCCCTCTCCTGGTCGGGATGTCCGTCCATCCCGTATGGCACTTACATTTGGTTTTCTTTCTCTTTGTTTTGTGTAATTCTTTAACTAGTTTTGTCTTGATTATTAATCCTTTTCTATGTTTTGTAAATTATATTATTTCTTGTTCATATTTCTTTTATATTGAGCCTAAAGGGATAGGGACTTCTGACATAGAAGCTGTGAGTGCTACCATTAATCCTGGGTTGAAGCATTAGCAAACATTTGCTTATGTTGTTCGGCTCTTCTTGAGATTCTCACATTAAATATTTTTTTAAGTATATGAGTTAAATTTTCTGCTTTTTGCTCTGTGCTGGTTTTATGATTTCATTTTATGCATTTGGATATTACTTCCTTTGTTATTGCCTTTCTGAGGTAACACTTTGTTGTACTTTTCAAAATCACATTTTGTCCTACTTTTTTAATTCCTTCTTTTTTTTTGAATAAACTTTATCATTAACCTTATAAGAAGAACTGTTTGTTCTTTGTACCAGGGTTTATTGTGGTTGACCTTTCCCTACGTTTTAGGGCCTGGCCTCTTTTATATTAAGAGCACTTCTTGTAGTTTTTATGGCATTTTGTTTTGAAGGTAAAGCCTTTCTTGAGTTTCATGAGCCCTACACCATAACAAAATGTTTGAGCCTTTGGAAATAAAAAGAAATGTGGTCTAAGAAATAGCTCATTACAAACTAAGATGAGCTACTTTTTTCGAAAAAATTTCTAAGTGATTAAAATACCTAACTATTGATCGAAATCCAGTAGCCAAGCATCTCAGGGGGAAATAATTTTGAATTATGATCAATTAAAAGACACCGATGTTAAATTTTGGCCCCATCCTTTGAGCAGAGATGAGAATCTTGTGAAAGATTATATCCTTTTTAAAATAAGGGATTGCTTGCATTTGGTCTTCATTATAATTAAATAGGTTTTGTATGAGTACAGCTGAACAATCAAATACTTTTCACTATAAGAAGCTCACATCCAATCCCAAGGCTCCAGCTATCACACCCAAGTCTCCACTGAGTCACCAGTTCCAGTCATTACCATAGTCATTATTCAGCCATCAGCTCCAGTGTGTGCTGTTGCCTCTGTTGCACCACATACACCACTACTTGTTGTCACCAGCTGTAAGGTTTGTTGCCATTTCCTTACAGTGATTGACTTCAGTTTAATGTTCTGTGCTTTGTGCTAATCTCCAAAAGGTATGCTACAGTTCTCATTAAGCCTCCCATTCTAATATGTTATGTCATTTATTGACCTACCTACCCCATCACACGTTCGTGTTAACAATGAACTTTCAACTATGCTTCCTGCATTTCACCAGCCAGCCTATACCTGTCATGGCCTCAGAAATGGTCGGACCAGTTTTGCTACCCTAGATCATGTCAAGGGGAACGCCAGAGACCTTGCTAGGAACATCACCACAATCCAAGAAATGGTTGCTTTGAGCATTGCCTGCAGCTCAGGTGTGACCATTACTGAACTGTTTGCAATTCCTTTGCCAGAGGAAACTCCTGAGTGTAAAAATCTGTCCTGATGCCTATAGGCACTTCAAATCAGTTATCTGCACCAAAGCATGCAGGCACACCAGATTGGCTTTCTGCATCTGTGCCAGAATAAGCTGCTCCAGTTTTGCTGTCCCAGGTCTCATAATGGTTGACTCAGAATCCTGCATCATAATTCCAGGGTAGGGCATTTCCAGTGCCGCATCCCAACAGTGGGTGCACCCTAATGGTGTACATGCATACTAGCCAGTGGGTGATCCAGAGAGAGAGTTCAGATGCATGAGCCCCTTATAGAAGAGGAAACTCTTTGGTTTTTTTCTCATTTTTAATCATTTTTTATTTTATGATAATTATGTTAGTTGTCAATTTTTTTTCTTTTTTATATTTATCCTAAGGGGGAGAGCAGTTGTGTGGCCCTCCTTCAGGCTTTATAAAGTCCTAAGAGATTTCAGACCAGGGCTGAAGCATTAACTATCTTTTTGCTTGAGCTATTTGTCTCTTTTTGGATTTCTCACATCTGGATTTTTTTGTAAGTGTAAGTGGATTTTCTGGAATGTGTACTTTCTGCTAAGACCTTGTGTTATAATTAGGTGTTGTGGATTTAAATTTTCTTCACTTTGGTGTTGCCAATCTAAGGTAACAATTGTTATACTTTAATTTGTAACTATTGGTTATACTTACTTTTGACCATTTTTTGAAATCATTTTTTGTGCTTTTTTTAATTCCATCATTTTTTAAATAAAGTGTATTATTATTATTATTATTAAGAAGAGTTGTTTTTTTCTTTGGGCCAGGGTTTATAACAGTCCCCTCTCTACATTTTCAAATTTGTAAGTTTGGCTTTGTTTTTGTGTATTTATGTGAAGGTCACAAGCCAGGCTTCTCAGTGTTGTTGATTTCTGGTTTTGAAGGTAAAGTCTTCCTTGAGTTTCATTAACCCAGCATCAGAACTGGTGCTATATATCACATCTTCCATATGTGCTTTTTGTCACAATAAAAATATTTTTTAATTTTTTTTTCATATTTCAGTTTATAGTACTTTGCTTGTCCTTTCAGTTTTAATCTAATTTCAGCACCATTATTATGCCGTAGATAACTATGTGAGTTAGCTGACACTGCCCAAGAAAGTGGAAAAGTAAAATGTAAAAGTTATATTTTATTAAAATATATTACCCTTAAACTTCTTGCATAACTATTGTCAGCAGTGGAAGGCTTCTTTTAATCCAATGATCTTGCTCTTTTCCTTCCATGCAAAGAGCTCAAAATTGCAATAAATAACCAAGGAGACAAATACATTGTGGCCATGACATAAATAAAGGTGAAATGCATGAATAAATAATAATTAAATATAATGTGTAGAAATCTAACATACGTGCTATGACCAAAAGTTATACATCTAAAAACAAGACTCATGTGGAGAAAAACCTGTGAGGCAAATTATAAGTCTTTGTCTTGAAAAACAAACCTGTGCATAAAAAACAAACAAAAAAGATTGTGCTTTATAGATTTACAGATGGAAACCTGAAAATTACATTTTCTGATTTCTTCAATGTGAAATTATCTAGAAGACAATTTTAGACAAAATGAATGCTACGTTAAATATTATTATTTGTATAATAGTGTCTTTGAAATGCTAGCCATGGTGACTCACCTGATAACACATACTTCCCTTGTTCTCTATCACTGATTCTCACGAGAAATACTCCATTACTGCCTTCAGATGAAAAAATATTAACTGCTTCTGAGCGACTTAGTTTGTCAAAGAACCATCTGAATGGAATAAAAAAAAATATATATGTTCACATACAAATATGGAAAGAGTTCAGTACTGTTATATAATAAAAATCCACAACAGTAGTTAAAGACTGCTTTAGAACTGAATTGACTATTAACTTGACACTGTACATTAGTCCTTCTTGAACACAAAATATAGCCAGATATTTAATACTAATTCATACAACAAACCAAAGGAACTTTTAACTAGTCCAGCAAATTTTATCACCAAAGCTCAAGTCAAATTTATTACCTCATTGCAGCAGAAATGTGCAAACATAAAACACTGATCCACAGGTATGAAATAAGCCAAGACAAGAAATTGTATTTATTTTTGCAATCAGTATGCTCACCTAAGATTCTGCTTGTCTTGTGATTCTAAATCTGCAATGTGCCACTGGAAACAGAATTAAGTTGGCCTTATTTCTATCCTCTTGTGATAAAAGCGAACAAGAACTACATCAGACCCAATAACTGTACTAATAATTTTAACAAATTTGTCGAGAGAAGCTTTGCTCTTAACACTAAGACTCCTAATCTAAATAATAAAAGCAAATTTAACAATACATTCAATAAATGAGGTATACAACCATGTCTGCTTCCAAAAATTTCAGACTCCTAAGAAATAACAGCCATTTCTTCCCCCTCTTACCATTTTTCCTATATTCAGATGAAAGGTCTGTCTATCTTCAAAGACCTTGTGTCCTTTTTTAAGGAGCATACTACCAAACAGAAGTGAAACAGATTTATTTTGCTATTAGAAGTTATAAATTTGTGTAACATTGAAAAAACAAGTGAATATAATTTGTGTGCTAAGAGCGCCAGCATAACCTAAACAATAGGCAGTTAAAAATAATCGAGTGAAAGAGCTTGCTGTGGCAAAGTCTTAGATGATGTACTTACTGAGCTGCTATGAAACAAAGAGAAACAGACATCAACAGAAATATTTACATATACTGTATATTAAAAGTGTAAAGGGCACTCAAGTCGTTTAAAAGGTGAGAAATCACTCTTGCCATAACAGCACAATTACGGTGCAAATAAAACTGATTTGAAAAGGAAATTCTTTTATTTTATTATTTAAACAACTTGTTTAAGCAAAAGATTATGTGGGAAAAGTACCTAGAAGGAAATGTGACTATACAGTAAAGGTACAAGTACAAAGTCTACTCCAGTACATGCATTTTATCTTTACACTTCTCGGAAAATTGTCTGCATTGCTATTAAAACAAGATAAGTATCTGCAAAATAAGAAAAGTTCAACTTTTTCATGCAAATAATTAATATATGAGTTCAATCCTGTAAATATTTATGACTGAAAACATAATTATTGCCTTTTCATCTGCTTATGTAGCCTGCCAATCAGTTTGGTTAGGCTCTGCTTGGCTTTCGGGATTTGTGGGCTCCAGCATACACTTGACATTTTTTCTTACTGTGGTTGAAACAGCATTGCAGAACAGTGGATTAAACCTACTTTTAAAAAAAGATCAAAAGAATGGAGTATATGTATATGCTATGCTGGGTACAAAAATAAAATAAAAATGAATCAAATAATTTACAACTATTTTACTAAAAGATTTTATATTCCATAAAAGGTTCCCTTGCAAATGTTGCTGTCAGGATTGGTTCTGGCTCTCTTTATTATCATAATATAGTTTAAAAATAATCAATTGAATTTATTTGTTACAACTGACCCACTATATTGAAGAAATTAAATTTCTGTAACTTTTTAAATGTCTAATAGAGCACAAGCATTATTTTAAAATTCTTTATGTGCTAGTAATTTATTCTATAAGATATGTTTATACTGGCTAACTTGGTACCGCTCACTGTGGAGCAAAAAAGTAGGACCTCCTTTTGTCTACTGATGTTAGTATTACTGAACATGGACACTGTAAGAGGATCATTTTTCTTTTTCAAATATGGAATACCAGACTTAACAACTTTAGAATACCTGTGCTTTGAGTTCTCATTACAATAGAAGGGTCCATAAATAACTAATTTAAAGTAAATACAAACTTAAATTCAACTGTTTATTTATCCAAATACTAAATGAATTCATCCAAACATTAATAATAATTGTAATTTATTTCTTTTCTCTCTATAGTAGTTGTGTTTCACTGTATCCATCAAAGCCCTGTGTCACATAGTGTTGGTTTGGTATACCGACACTGGAAAAGTACCAATAAACTCAAACTTTAAAACAGTACAGTACCAGCATTCTGGGATTTTCTGTACCAGAGGTAAATGCCAGCTTTCCTCTCACACCCCCCGACATTTGCTATTGTGGAAAGTAAACAGTTAAACGTGAGCAGAAATTTACAGGACCCCCAACTTGATGGGGGACAAGACATCATTCAAATGACTTCAACGCGATCTGGGCTTAATAAGGACTCCGCACACCCTCCATCCCCACACCCCATATTGCTTCAAAGTGAACAGACCTTCACGTCCTCAAAAGGGAAGTAAAAATAATCATAATACATTTTATTTCAAGGTGCCTTTCTAAACACCCAAGGACACCGTACAGATAATAAAATCATAAAACCAACAAAAACAAGAATGTACACATACACATACAGAGTATGTACAACCCTAATTTCAATGAAGTTGGGACGTTGTGTAAAACATAAATAAAAATAGAATACAATGATTTGCAAATCCTTTTCAACCTATATTCAATTGAATACACTACAAACACAAGATATTGAATGTTCAAACTGATAAACTTTATTGTTGTTTTGCAAATTTTCACTCATTTTGAATTTGAGGCCTGCAACACGTTCCAAAAAAGTTGGGACAGGGGCATGTTTACCGCTGTGTTATATCACTTTTCCTTTAACAATACTCAATAAGCATTTGGGAACTGAGGACACTAATTGTCGAAGCTGTGTAGGTAGAATTCTTTCCCATTCTTGCTTGATGTACAACTTCAGTTGCTCAACAGTCCGGAGTCTCCGTTGTCGTATTTTGTGCTTCATAATGCTCCAAACATTTTCAATGGGAGACAGGTCTGGACTGCAGGCAGGCCAGTCTAGTACCCGCACTCTTTTACTACGAAGCCACGCTGTTGTAACACATGCAGAATGTGGCTTTGCATTGTCCTGCTGAAATAAGCAGGGACGTCCCTGAAAAAGACGTCGCTTGGATGGCAGCATATGTTGCTCCAAAACCTGTATGTACCTTTCAACATTAATGGTGCCTTCACAGATGTGCAAGTTACTCATGCCATGGGCACTAACACACCCCCATACCATCACAGATGCTGGCTTTTGAACTTTGCGCTGATAACAATCCGGATCGTCCTTTTCCTCTTTGGCCTGGAGGACACGACATCCATGATTTCCAAAAACAATTTGATATGTGGACTCATCAGACCACAGCACACTTTTCCACTTTGCGTCAGTCCATCTCAGATGAGCTCGGGCCCTGAGAAGCCAGTGGTGTTTGTGGGTGTTGTTGATATATGGCTTTTGCTTTGCATGGTAGAGTTTTAACTTGCACTTGTAGATGTAGCGACGAACTGTGTTAACTGACAATGGTTTTCTGAAGTATTCCTGAGCCCATGTGGTAATATCCTTTACAGAATGATGTCAGTTTTTAATGCAGTGCCGCCTGAGGGATCGAAGGTCACGGGCATCCAGTGTTGGTATTGGGCCTTGCCGCTTACGTGCAGAGACTTCTCCAGATTCTCTGAATCTTTTGATGATATTATAGACAGTAGATGATGAAATCCCTAGATTCCTTGTAATTGTACGTTGAGAAACGTTCTTAAACTGCTGGACTATTTGCCCATGCAGTTGCTCACAAAGTGGTGAACCTTGCCCCATCCTTGCTTGTGAATGACTGAGCCTTTTGGGGATGCTCCTTTTATACCCAATCATGATAAGCACCTGTTTCCAATTAACCTGTTCACCTGTGGAATGTTCAAAACAGGTGTTTTTTGAACATTCCTCAACTTTCCCAGTCTTTTGCTGCCCTGTCCCAGCTTTTTTGTAAGTGTTGCAGGCATCAAATTCAAAATAAGTGAAGATTTGCAAAACAACAATAAAGTTTATCAGTTTGAACATTAGATATCTTGTCTTCGTAGTGTATTCAATTGAATATAGGTTTAAAAGGATTTGCAAATCATTGTATTCTGTTTTTATTTACGTTTTACACAACGTACCAACTTCATCGGAATTGGGGTTGTATATGCGTATGTACATTCTTGTTTTTGCTGGTTTTATGAAGGTCATGTAGTGTAAGCTAATCTAAATAGATAAGGCTTAAGATGAGATTTGAAAAAAAAGGTAGGAAATCTGTGTCCCGAATGTTTTATAATAGTGGTAGCGCAATGGCACCATGCACCAGGGAGGTGAACAATGGAGTAAGATAGAGGATTTTGAAGTTATCTGGTATATGTAGAACCATTTTGGTGCCAGTACTGAGATCTGAAAGCTGGTATTCATACAGAAGTCAAAATTTTAGTATCACTCCAACACTAGTGTCACATTATCCTTGCACTAAGCATGAATGTATAGGTAGCAACTCTGAAAACATAAGTCTACAACTGTGCGTTTTGCGTTCTGTCTAGCTTGAGGCTATATCCTGTAATGCTTATTTGTATTTTTACTTAAGAACACTAGAACATACACAATTTGACAAACAAGAGACCATTCAGTCCATCAGGATTGTTTGCTTAGTTAATAGCCAAGATGTCTCATCTAGATTTAAGGTATTTTAAAGGTTGTCAAGGTCTCTGCTCCAACTACATGTCTCAGTAGTTTGTTCTAGATTCCTACAATTCTTTGCATAAAGAAGTGCTTCCTGGCTTCAGTCCTAAATGTGGTTTCCTTTAATTTCCAATTAGTTGTAAGAATTCTGCTAGATCTACTTTAGTCCCCTTGGCTTGAGACTATACATGTTTAATTCTCTGAATCTATCAGAGCAGGCTATGTCTTTAAGTCCTGGGGTGCACTTGGTTGCTCTCCTTTGCATTTTCTTGTAGTGTGGTGACCAGAATTGCACACAATATTCCAGATGTGGTCTCACTAGTGCAATATACAGTCTGGGCATAATTTCTCTTGATTTATATTCAACAGTTTTTACAATATAACCTCACATTCATTTGCCTTTTTAATTGAATCTGCACATTGCTTGGATGATGAAAATATTGTGTCAATATAAACTCTTAAATCCTTTTCAGAGTTTACTTCTTTTAGGAACATGGGTCCTTCTTAGTATTAATAACTGACTTTCCTTTTGTGTAACACTTTCCACTTTTCCACATTAAACTGCATTTTCCATTGTTTTCCCAGACCTAAAAATTGTCCAAGTCTTTTTGAATTGGTTTGGCTGCTTCCTCATCATCTGCCATTCCTCTGATTTTAGTTTCATCTCCAAGTTTACTAACTATACCAGAATTTAGGTCATCAATATAATTCAGAAAAAGAAGTGCCTCAAGCACAGATCTCTGAGGGAATCCACTGATCCTTTTTATCTGTACTCTTTGTCTCCTGTTGGTTAACCAACTTGATATTGAGTTTTGTATATTATCTTTGATGCCAACAGCTTCTAGTTTCAAAATTAATCATTGGTGTGGGACTGTATCAAAGGCCTTTTGAAATGTTAAGTAAATTATGTTTGCGTTTGTCACCTACTCTAATAGCCTGCTCAAAAAATGTAAAAAGATTGGTTTACCAAGATTTCTCTCTCAAAAACCTGTTTCAGTTGTCATTTGGCAGATTAATTCCATACCGGTACACTTCTAACTTAGTTCTTACTAGCTGTACCCCATGGCTTCACCCACATAGTAATGAAACAGGACAAACTTTAAAAATTAATAAACATTGGCACTATATCTGATTGTGTTCAGCTCTGATGGAAAAGTGTTCCCCTCGTGGGGAGAAAAGCACATGGCCGCGAAATCTCTGGCAATCAGCATCAACCCTGTAAAACACATGGAGCTCTGATCTCTCTTTCTCAAAACGTCAAACATTACTCTTTAACAATCTGTAGATGATAATGTCTGTTGAACAAACAGGCATCGCTAGCTAAGTGGAGGCAAGGTGCACTCCAACACGTGGCGAGACATAGACTAACTCGAACAGAGGCTGGCAAGTGAATGAGAAAGGCCCCGTCCCCCTGCTCTTGGCCCACAGCCACTCTGTTGGATTTGCATAAATACATTGGTACCACAAGAGAACTGTGGTACTTCGCGTGATGAGAGAAGTCACAAAATCAACCGGAAAGTTCAAGCAAATTATAGAAAACAACCAGATCTAAATCCGTTAAGTAATTCTCTTGTGAAAAGCAGACAGACATACAAACAGAACGTGCTTGGACCACGAAGTTTTTAAAACCATTTCTTAGCGAACACCTATGGGCCAAGGGTAACCTACATTCCAAATTTCAAAATCCCAAGTCCTCATAGCTCGGGAGATTTTGTGATAACTGAGTCAGTAGTATTTGGCTTTTATATATATAGACTAGCAGAATACCCGCGCTTCGCAGCGGAGAAGTAGTGTGTTAAAGAAGGTATGAAAAAGAAAAGTAAAAATTTAAAAAATAACGTAACATGATTGTTAATGTAATTGTTTTGTCATTGATATGAGTGTTGTTCCCATATCTATATCTATATATATATATCTATATATATATCTATATATCTATATCTATATATATATATAGCAAAATACCCGCGCTTCGCAGCGGAGAAGTACTGTGTTAAAGAAGTTATGAAAAAGAAAAGGAAAAATTTTAAAAATAACGTAACTTGATTGTTAATGAAATAGATATATATAGAAAAATACATATCTATATACATATCTACATATACATATATATATATATATGCATACCTATCTACATCATATATACACACACATATACATACATACATACACAGACACACACATATATATAATTTGTGTGTGTGTGTATGTATGTATGTGTGTGTGTGTGTGTGTGTGTGTGTGTGTGTGTGTGTGTGTGTATATACACATACATACAAACATACACACAGGTATATATAAATATATGTGTATATATATTGTGGTCCCCGGCCGGGGCTGGAGCCCTGTAGGGGCCTGTAGGGGCCTGTGGTCACCGCCAGGCGGCGCCCCGATGCCGGTTTATCCCATGTAGTCCTCGGCCGGGGCTGGAGCCCGGTCGGGACGCCTTGGAGGACCGGAGGAGGGCGTGTGCCTCCTCCAGACCAAGTGGGGGTGTCCGTCCTGGTTATGTAGGGACCCGTGGCCACCGCCAGGCGGCGCCCCAGTGCCTAATTATCCCGTGAGCCCGGCACTTCCGCCACACCAGGAAGTGCCGGGGGGAAGACGACCGGGGATACACGGACGGCTTCCGGGTGCGCAGCCGGCACTTCCGCCACACAGGGGTGTGGCCAACATCAAGTGCCGGGAAGCAGCTGGAGCTCATCCGGGTCCCCATAAAAGGGGCCGCCTCTCTCCAGTCAGGAAGTGGATGTCGGGTGGAAGAGGACAGAGCTGGAGAGAGGACGGGAGGCGGCCAGGAGAAAGGCACAGTGACTGAGAGGCCTGGACATTGGGGGAATCGGTGCTGGAGGCACTGGGGTTTGTGAGTGCACGATATATTGTAAATAAACGGTGTGTGGGTGCAAAAATGTTGTCCGTCTGTCTGTGCCGGGGCCAGCGTTCACAGTGGCGTAGCCGGCAGGATACTCCGCCTGGTGCAAGGCGGGGACCTGCACCAAAATCAAATATGTCTGTGAACGGCCCGGCGCAGCAACGGACCCCACACACTGGCCGCAGGAGCGGCCCGTGCACAACCCCGCGGGAGCGGTTACACCCCGAGACCGCCGCTGGACCGCAGAGAGGCCATCCCCGGGTGCGGAGGAGAAACCGACGTCGCCGGAGCGCAGCGGGCCCAGAGAGTCGCGTCGTCGGGACAGACAGCCAGGCCGGCGTTGCAAAACGAAACGCCACACCGAGGCAGGGGCCTCGGCATGACGGGATCCGGGAGGTGAGTGCCCTGCCCTGTAATAATCGGCCCTTCGGGGTCGTGCCTACCTTATTTTCCGCAGGGAGGGACGAACCGGATCCGCGTCCGTGGCAGGAGCACGCCAGGCCACGGGCTGTCGGCGGCGCAGTGGCAGCAGCAGAGCAGGCTGCGTATTTGGAGCCGCTGCGGCTCAAAGAATCGGCGCAGCTGCGGAGCTGCGAAGAGGCACGTCTCCGCACCCAGAACAGGGGAGACAAGATGGCCGCGGGCCGGATGTCCCGCCCGCTGACAGGCACGGGATTGGTTGGTGTGTCTGGTGTGCCCGCCGATGATTGGATGGAGGCGGGACCTAGGAACGCCAGTCTCGTGCCAAAACGAGACCCGATTGGGCCAGAGGGAGTGGCCCAGAGGAGGCAGGCGTCGCCTGGAGCTGATGGACAGGTAGGCTCACTGACGTCTGTCTCTCTCTTTTCACCAGCGGCTCGGCGCGGGTCGGAGGAATCCCTTCCGCCCGCCGAACCGTCGCTTTCAGAGTTGCTGAGTGTTCTCGCCGCTCAGTGTGAGCAGCTGATGGGGAAGGCAGCCGCGGCGGGAGAGATGCCGCCTGAGACGGAGGATCGGCGCGGCGCTGGAACCGGAGGCCGGCAGAGCACGACGGGGGGGGTGAGTATTACCGTCCCCGTAAAGCAATTGGGGGGGTTCGCCGAACACGGCTGTGACCTTTTAGGGGACGATCAGCTTCAAGTAGGCAACTTCCTGACAGCGGACGCGGCGGTGCAGACGGCTAGCGAGGCGAGGAGGTCAAAAACGCAGGGGCTGGTAGGATCGGGGCTGTTGAGTGCCCTGGGTCCTAGCGCCCTGCGCTCCAAACCCGCTGCTGTCTCCTGTCGCTCTGCCTGGACGCAGACGGGGCTGGATTTGAGCTTTTGCTGTGCTCAGACCCAGACCGTCAGGTCGTCCAAGAGAAGAAGGAGGAACCGAAGGGGGAATGCCGGTTCCTCCGATAGGAGAGGACGCGGCGCTGGGTGCGCGCGTCTGGAGAAGGGCCGTCCTCTGCGCAGGCAGAGGAAATCCCCTGGGCGGCTGGACGAGCTGCCTGCGAGAGCGGTGCCGCGGACATCGTGCGGAGAGGCATGGAACCTGCGGCGGAGGTCTTCAGCAGGCAAGTTAGGGGCTGTCGGAGGGGGGCAGGAGCACTGTCGGTACGGGGACCGACGGGGCACTCGGGGTGAGTGTCCTGGCAGTGCTTCTGGCCCTCTGTTTCATTTTTTCACAGGCCCGAAGCCCCGACGAGCGCTGAGGCCAACGGCGTCAGGGACCTGCCCTCCTGGGACGGGCCGCTCCGCGGGAGAGCTCCACGCCGGGAGGCCTATAGTAGTCCCGCTGCGGGGAACAGCGGGGGCGAGAGCGGCGCAGACCAGAGGGGCACGTTTGCGCCGGCGGGGGTGCCGAAGACGGATGTCCCAGGGTGCCGCGTTGGACCCTGGGGACATAGTAGGACCCTCACCGGGGACGTGCTGCCCTTTCGGGTTGTGCCGTTCGGACCCACGTGTCCCCGGGTAAAGTCAGTTGCTGGAAAAAAAGAAAGATTATGCAACAATATATAATTCATAAACCTAAAATTGTAGTCAGAGAAACATGTGAAAGTTTGTTAGTTCTAATTAAAAAATAATCCATGTCAACAGCATGTATTGCTTTTACAGGAAATCCAGAATCTTGGATCTTCAGTGTGGATCCAGTTTATTAAATCAGATTAGATTACATAAACTTTAATTATATATCGAGCCAAAGAAGATATCACCCAGCTTGACTTCCTGTATCTGCTATCTAGCAACTCGCCATTGCAACTTGGTAGTGGAAGCAGAAAAATGCGATGAAAGTACCATTTCTGGACAAGACTAAATAATAAACAATTAGATTCATCTTGTTAATAAAGTAAAATTATGTCAGAGCAAAACTAGGAAGTCTATAACACAAAAGTACAAAAGAAAAAATAATAATGACTAAACAATAATGAATTTTCACAAATGTAAAGGCTTCAGTCCAGTCTAGGGGATCTGCCAGATGATGAGCAGGATGTAGCCAACCTCCCCCTGGGCCTCCAAGTCACTTCTACGTATAATTTTGCTGGACAGTGTTGTCACAGAGCGATTGTAGACTTGACTGTGCTAGTCTGTTTTGTTGTGTATAAACGAGGCATAGTGTTCGCAACTGCAATCTTAAATCATTCTCCTCCTTCTCATGGGGCTGATGAATGAAATCTTAGTCAAGGGCAGATGGGAAGATAAAAAAAAAAAAAGGTATCAGGGTTATAAGCCACCATTCTAAATGGAGAATGGGGTGTTGGCAATGGAATGTTGTCAAGAAAATATTGCATATGTGTAGGAACACAATGAAGGTACCGTGATGATGTCACCGTCATAATAAGAAAAAAATTCTGTAAACACAAAAGGTAGGGAAATGAGTTTTTAGGAGTTCAATCATTCAAGCTACAACATTACCCAAGGCAATATTAAAATGGACAATAGCATTTTAAAGCATAACCATGAAGGAAAGACTAACCAAATGTTCTGCAGATAGAATGAGCTTGTAGAGATAAGAAAAGAGTGTAAAACAAATGTATAATCAAAAGAGTAAATTAAAAAGAGCATAAAATACTTTTTCTCACTCTGAGTGATCCCAATAACGTTTTGGCTCAGAAGACCTGCCATACCTGCAGAAATGGTTAGACTGGTAAATTTATAACAAGTCTACAAAGGTAGAGTATTATATGCTCTTTAAATACTGCTGTGGGGTGAGTGTTCCAGTACTTAAGTTTTGCTTTGTGTTTGGATTTCTGTTTAACAAGACAGACCTTGTTAGTGTAGGGGTGTCTCTTTTAAGGAAGCTATTCTAAACCTGAAATCTCCAAAGATTCAAACTTCACATGTCAGAGGCTATCTTGGGTATTCAAAGAGTAACAGAATAATTAAGCCACCAACGAAGGAAGTTCGGAAATTGCTAACATATCCATGTCTAAAAATTGAGAAACAGATGTATCTCAGCTTAAGAAATCCTGATTTTCTAAAAAAAATGATGTATAAAATGAATGTCTCACTGTGTTAGGTGAGACATTTTCAATAGGTAGGAACATTTAATTAGAAATCTCATTAGAAAATGTTTGCAGAAAGATTTCACTATACAAAATGTTTTGCAATCAAGTATTCAATATCTATCTGTTCTATTTTCATTGCCTGCTTAAAACCAGCTACATTCCTCTGCAGTGGTTTTGCAGGACTAAATGAACAAAATGTTCTCTGATTAGGTAGTTTTTTAACCTTTCTCTTTCACAGTTCTCCATTGCCCTGGTTCATATCTTGCAAAGCCAAAAAATAATAGTCACTTTGACCAACTAGTAATAGAAGCTGGGCGCTGGATGTGAAAAAAAGAACTAACACTTTTTCTGGCTAATCCAGAGAGGCTGATGATTGCAGCCCCTCACGAGACTGCCAAATGATTCTGATAAAGCAACCTCTGCAAACTCAACTGCTGTCTTAATATTGCAACTCCTGTCTTCAAATGGGGCCTCTAGAAAGTTTAATTCTGTTAAATTGTTACCCTAACAAGGTAGCAAAGTACCACAGAATTCCAGACCTTCAAGCATTCAGTCATATTTTGGCTTCTACCTTTTGGTTACATACCCACAAAGAGAACTCTTTTTGCCAGGTTTCTGTCTTTCAGGATGTCACAAGTTGCGATAGAAACCATCACCAACCTATCAAGTACTACTTAATCTGATTCTTACAAGAAAGCTCTGGCTATCTGATAGGAACATTTACTTTTCTGATGAATTTTGGGCCTGAAATAAAGTACAAGGTTGCAGGCACAGAACCCTTTGTAGCAACATTACACATTAATCTACAGACAGATAGACAGATACACAGGTAGCTTTTCAACAGAACATTCTACTGCCTTATACCTGAATTCTTACAAAGGGCTTATGGGACTGTCAAATTAGCTGTGATATTTTTGTTTCAGATATGTAAGCAAATTACATGACTCATTTATTTTAGTTTTTACTAATTCCTAATTATCAGATATAGAATGTTTTAAATATATTCCATGAACATCAAAACCAAACAGGCGTTATAAATAAATAATAGATATATCCTGGGTGTGTTAGAGAATAAAGACACATTAACACTTATTTACTAAGGAGATGCATTGTTTTAACATTTCTAATTAGACATTTAATTAAGGGATATTTGTTTCAAAGCTGTGCATTGGTATGTGTGCCCTTGGTACTTTTCTCATAATATTTACCCTACATTTTTATTGCTTTTTAATTGTGCCTGATTAAGTAATCCACCCAGTATCAAACTATTAGATTGCGTACCAGTTCAGGGCATACTCACTCACACAACAACATGATGCAAGTTCAAAGTTTGAAATTAACCCAACAGGTTTAAATACTTACACAGGTTTAAATGCTTTCAGTTTCCTTTTTAATTTACCATTTTCTATTGAGTTATCTTCTTTAATTTTATCCTATTTATGATGATTAGCAATGAGTAGTGCAGACACAGAAGCAAACAACACAGAATGCTTATGGGGAATAAAGAAACATTTCTTAATGTGCATACAAGTCAATATGGCACTGAAGTCATTGTGTTGTCAGCATCTAGTTAAAATAAAATAAGCAAACTTTACAGAAAAGGGTGAATTCAAATAAAAATGTAAAAAGTAACTAAAACATTTAAAGTTTGATCAAAAATACAATTATTTTATATTTTGTAAATAAGAGAATGAAAAGGATAGGTAATTTAACATTAATGAAATTGATTTGAACAAAAATATGTAGCCAAGGGGACCCTTAAGGACTGAACTTTGGAACAACTGCACTAAACATTTTCTTAAAGAGGAAAAAAGGAAAAAACAATTTGGCTAAATTACATAAATTATGGGGCAATTAAATCTATACCATATAGTACTATACATTTAGTGATAATGTAAGCAATACAATTTATTACAAAAAGATTTTCTAAAGCTTTCTTTGTTCTTTTTAAACTTCTTAACAATATAAGATGAATTCCATTCAATTCCATATTTTGACAGCATCAGGCTTAAGGTCAGTCTTGGACAGGGTACAAAGTCCATTTCAGGACTCACTCATTCACACACACACACACACACACACACACACACACACCCACATTTATTAACACCAGAGACATTTAAAGGTGCCAGCAGATTACTGGTACATCTTCTGGATGTGAGAGATATTGAAAGTGTCTGGAGAAAAATACATATGATTATGGAAAATGAGTGAAAATTCTGATCGAAACAATAAGAACATGTACTCTCAATATAGTCATTGACCAAGCAGAAAATTAACACCTGAGTGACTGGTATGAGAAGTGGCTTGAGTATCTGAGGGTTATCTGGGGTGCTTGGTGTAGAGGATGGAAGAGAGAACTTACAGTAGCTGGAGTAGCTATCTAGCTAGCTAGCTAGATAGATAGATAGATAGATAGATAGATAGATAGATAGATAGATAGATAGATAGATAGATAGATAGATAGATAGCACTTCATTTGCTATACCTTGTTTAAACAAAAGGAAGCCTTCAAGTAGATTAAATTCTCACTTTAAGTGTTTTTCTTTTTTTTGTGAATATCATTAAAAAAAATTTACTGGCACTGACTTTTTCTGCATCTTATGAAATGTAGTTGATATGTGTAGATCAAGAAAATGTAATTACTTCCACCTTAAAAATAGCCAGATAAAGATCTGGGCCTTTTCTAAAAATAATGCCTTACAGTTTAGAACAAAAAGTAAATAACAATATTTGCTTTGAAATTTCAAAGATGGTTTTAAAACTAAGCACCAAAGTTTTTAGTTATACATTTTATTTCTGTTTTCCGTCATGTTGTGCTCATTGCAATGAGTATGCAGAGCCAGTCTTCAGTATCAATAAAATAAACTGAAATTAATCAAATTTAGGTTTTAATTAATTAATTAACTCCTTGGACCTCTGAAGGATTGAAAATCAAAATTGTGAGGGGTCTCTGAATACACATGTCTAACATACAGTATGTTATGGCATTCTAAATCACTCAGTGCACATAACTACATTTACGACAAAGAGTTGCAATAGCCGGCTGACAGCTCATCCCAGGCCAGATGGTTAAGGCAGGTGTCTGCAGGCATTAAACAGGCTAAGTAAGGTTGGATGCTTGAGCAGCAACAGCTCTCATTCAACGAAAAGCTCATCCTTTAACCAACTAAAAATATCTGAGAAAGAGGGCAGAGATTTTTAGAGAAAAATATATACATAGGGGATGAAGACGGCTATTTGTGTTTGTCTTAGTCTCTGTGATTCTGAAACAGTAAATAACAGAAAGTAGCTGATTTGGTTATATGTGTTGTCACACACGTGCACATTGGACACAGTTTACAGGCTTGAATATAAGTGTTTCTCAGCCAAGCCAGGGGTTGGCCTTGTCCCCTGATACTTTCTCCTTTTTTTCCCTCTGAAGACCATCAGAAGAAGATACCTCCTAATGGCATCATATCCGCCTCTCAAGACATCGCAGCCTGATGACGTCACTACCCACAAGATCCCTCCTCTACCTGCTTACCAATAAATCCACCATCTTAACTCTCCTATTCAGTTCCGTATTGAACTCAGTTCTATGAAGACCTTTATTCTTTTTGAGCCAGTTTCAAGTGTAGGGGTAAATCTCCGCAAACCTTTATTCTTGTTTTAAAGTCTTTTTACAGTGTGTATATAATGTGCTCATTTTGCAGAGCAGAGTGCCATTACGTCAAAGTGCAGAATGTCTGCCATCAGTGCTATTCACTAACTAGAGCTGCAGCATGATTGTGAGTTATATCCTGAAATGCAAAAACACAGAACTGAAAAGGGGCAAACTTTTCTTTTCATCTCTATGACTATTTTTATAAACCTCTGCTGAGTAAATTTTATTAGTGAGGTTTCATTTCATTTGAGTATTCAGTTTACAGTTTGCGTATTTCTCCTACTGGAAAATGTAAAAACCTTTCTTTGATTAACATCTGCAAAGCAGCAGATTGCAACAGTGTGACATCAGTCAATCTAGACCAGGTATCTCAAACTCCAGTCCTGGAGGGCCACAGTGCCTGAAGTTTTTCAATCTAACCCTTTTCTTAATTAGTGACCTGTTTTTGCAGCTAATTAACTTCTTTTGAATTAATTTTAATTGACTTTCTCTTTAAGACTAGGACCGAATAATGGTTTCCTTTTCCTTAAATAGCAGCCAAATAATAATGAGATACAAAATGAACCAAAATAATGACCAGCAAATTGTGACCATCATACAATATCTGAAAATAAAAAGGGTGGAGGTCTCAGGAATGTTGATTTGCTCAGGTCCCCAAAACATTTTAACAATGCTCTTAGAAATGAGAAAATCAACAATTTTGAAAATGTACGCTATTGCACAATGAGAGTAGCAATAAGTCATGGAATTAAAGAATGGGTTTAATTAACAATAAGAATCGCCTACTAATTAAGCAAATGGTTGGAGTGAAATTGGTTGGAGTTTGAGGTTCTGACTTAGTTGGTCTTCTATTGACTCACTCACTTCACATTTCTTTTCTGTTTAAGGAAAGAAATGAAGCAATTCAGAGGAACGATGAAGAAATTCAGGGGAACAAATCTTAAGAAACATTCAATTAAAATGAATTCAAAAGAAGTTAATTAGCAGCAAAAACAGGTCACTAATCAAGAAAAGTTTTACAATGAAAACTTGCAGCCACTGAGCCCTCCAGGACTGGAGTTTGAGATCCCTGGTGTAGACTACCAAAAATAGCACTACATCTGTTCCTGTTAGCTCAAAACTCCACTTAATGTCCATGGCTAAAAAGTGAAAAATCAATGTTTAAACTACTAAGCACTTAACATTTTAATATACAAATAATTATTTCAATTCTAAAGTTTTCTTACCTTTTTGCAAGGTTCAGTTAGTCTTATTCCATCAGTTAAGCTGTTGTTTTTGTAAAATTCAACAATTTCCACCAGAGTTTGGAATTGATGTTTTTCATTTAGGTAAAAAGCATCATTTTGTGTCTGCGATATTTTGAAGTGCTTCACTACATTGTTGCATTTCACTGTGGAAAGATTTTAGAGTTACTCATCTAGGCCTGGCCAAATATACATGTTACTAAATTATAATGAAACACATTCACATTTTAGCTTCTGTACCTCTTTCCTTTGGTGAACTCTAAACACAACTTTTAGCCTTGAGGTTGATCCTGGCAGCATCAAGCTAAAGGCAGGAACCAAGCAAATGCAACAGAGCAATTAATCACAGGACATACATACACACATCCACTCATACACTCACATAAACACACATCACCAGTTAACCAAAAATGCATATTCTCATGATGTGACAGAGCATGAAAACTCTACAAGCTGTGACAAGGTGGAAATCAACCTCTGCAGCCATGAGGCAACATCCACAACAAAAGTAATTCAATGGCACACTTTCACTGAATATGACTGACAATATCACTAAAAGGTGCAAGATCCAACACCAGCACATACAGGTATAAAGGTGCATTCAGGTACAGAAATAAGATTAGAATCCAGAGATACAACAAACTAAACACACGGATCCTTTTAATGAAATCATATTCTTTACAAAAAGCTAAAGTCACAGTATATAACCTTATATATTCATGAGAAAACACATCACAATCGTAAGAAAAGACTTTATAAAAATGTATGTCTACTTATGCTATTTAATAGGCTGTACGAGGGTTTGTTAACTGAAATGAAAAAGAAATACTGCATATAGAAGTTGTTCATTTTTGGTAACAATGTTAAAAAATGTTAATTTCAATCACTGATTTCGATCTGAATATAACCTATTTGTTATTTTCATAGTGGGTGACAAGGTTGGCACAGTGGGTAACACTACAAGTCATAAGGTTGCTGGAGAGTCAATCATAAGAATTCAAATGCTGTGTGTATATATTATGAAGGGCAATTCAGGAAAAAAGATTGGTTTGTAAATATATAAATTGGTTCATATATATATAT
>JANRMT010062856.1:66603228-66613313 GCA_026402145.1 Polypterus bichir lapradei
GTCTTATGTATTGAATGACTGGGACAGGTTCAAGGTGTGGACTGATGACGGTACAGGAGATAATTATACTACACAGGAGCACTAGAAGAGTGAAATGCTTAAGTGTACCGAAATGGCCAAATATTTTACACCTTTGAACAACCGCCAATGCCTCTTAAACATCTTAGATTCACAGGTGACGATTTCAGTAATGGACACTTTGATGTTTACAAATGTTTAAACTCTCAAAAGCTGGATGTGAAATTATCAATGAAACTGGTTGTATACTTACAACGCTTGACAGATGCCGAATGTCTCTTCAACACAAGTCCTACAAATACTGTTGTAATTGAAACAAACCATGAAACTCAAACCGATTATGACAGCAGCAATCCAAGCTGTGAGATTTGAGACAAGATTACTGTTCACATGGCCAACTGTAAGTTGCATGCTCAAGGGTAAGCTCAGCGCACAGCTTGGTCATGTTACAACCGGAGGGCCGAACTGACATCATGGTATACAAAGAGATCCTTAACAAATAATTATTGGCATATTTTCCCTCAGTTTAAAAAGGTTAAATTTTCTTCTTAATAAAAATTTTAATGCAGTACTTCGCCGCTGCGAAGCGCGGGTATTTTGCTAGTATATATATATATATATATAGTATATCTTCTGTTACAATATCGAGCCTAACACAATGAAAGGGAACATCTAAAAGGCACAGGAGAAAGGGGAGCCAGAGGAGGTTTGTGAGCAGAGACGACCTGGCAGTCAGGACAGGACCTGTAGAACTGTTCAACATCCTTGCCCATGTTCAGCCAATAAAATCGTTTTGGTAATCAATCCCTAGTTTTATCAACTTCTACGTGACCGCCCAAGATGTGAGAATGTGCCAAATGCAAAAGAATGTTCCTATGTTCATCAGGAACAACTAACTGTTCAATTAATCTTCCCCCTATACGATCCAAAATCACCCTTAAAAGAGAGAAAGTGTGGGGTCTTGATGCCAACGGACTCGTGCTTCTGATAGTAGGAGTCACTAGTGGAGTAAGCCTGCTTGAACGTGTACTCTAGTGAGCTATCGGTACACTGCAAACGCGCAGAATCCATCTGCTCGCAAGGCGGTGTACACTTGGTGGCTGGTGTAGCCTAAGTATTAGTAGAGGGGCCAGCAAGCCACCCGAGGAAATCAGAGAAGTCCCTCCCGGTCTCACTGGAGAGATCGGTTCGATGTCCAAGTGGGTCTCGAGACCTTCTCCAACAGCCACCAGCTCCTCCCCTTCATTCATGATGATATGGGGATCTAGGGCATGTGCCCCAAACTCGGCTAAGAGTCTAGGGAAGAGGACGTTCCTCCAGCCTATCAGCAAGGGCCATGGGCAGGAATCCGAAATGGCAGATCAAACGTTAAAATTCAGTTGCAGTCACGTCTAACAACACAAAGGTCACTACCTGAGTCCAACAAGGCAAGGCTCTTGCTGCCTGCCAACGTCACTGAGATCATTAAGCCATCCTTTGTTAGTGAAGAAAAAGGAACTTGGGAGCAACACACCTCAGCTAAGCCTGCTTCCATGGACTGAGTAGAGGAGAGGCAACATTCTCTGGCGAGGTGGCCGATTTGTTCACATCGGAAACATCTGCGCTCAGCACCACTGCTTAAATACCCACGGCAGCATCTACGACCAGGAGCCTCTCTAGATGTGGTCACATCAGTGTCAACGGGAGCCCGGGATGGTCTTTCCAAGGAAATTGGATGTTCAGGGCCCTGAGCCCGCTGTTCATTGTGACAATCTCTCCAGAGACGATCTCAGGCAGGTTGAGAGTGTGCCTCTGGCGGAGCAAATGCACCACCCTGTCTCCAAGCAGCCTGGGACCCTACCAATCATTTGGCCAAGGTGGAGAACGAGTCAACATCGTGACATAGAAATTCATATCGGAGCACTTCAGGAATCTCCATGAGTACCACATCAATGGCTACTTTTTCCACAATCCGCTCGATCGGCTCCCCCTCAAACCAGCTGTGAACTAGATGAATTAAATCCTGCAACTGAGCATGAGCAGGGCGATCCAGGTCCAGTTTCCGTTGGCAAAGTGCAGAGCCCTTAGCCAGGAAGGTTGTAGCTGTACATAGAATATGTTGTTGCTTCAAGAAATCATAATTGCCAAGCTTATCAAGAGGGACATTTTGCAACACAAGCAGGGCATCCCCGGACAAATATGGAACGACAATGGCAGCCAAGGTTCATCTATCCAAGCGCATCAAACTCGCCGAGTGTTCAAAAGCTAGCAGGAACATCTCGGAGTTGTCCATAGGACCCATCTTCGCCAGCAGATCCTTAGGAGCAACAGCGGAAATAGGAGGCAGATCCTCTGTCTCTGGAGGAAGCGGAACATTTTGAGCTCGGCGAAACAGATTGTCCTGAGGATTCATCTGTGCAACCACTTCTGATACCACTTGTCACGCTTGGGACACAAAGTTCCACAGATACACTCAGGAAATTCCAGAGATAAAAAAACTTTATTCAAACACTTCGAAAACAAACATAGTCTCTTTCAGGAGTGATCTGGAAGGCACAGCTCCATCTCTCAATTAAAAGAACAGAAAATCTTCCTCTTCAAAGGGTCGCACCTTGAGAGCGGGAGCCCCAACAGGAGCAGAGGATGTCTGAGGGAAGAGGGACAAGGCAATGAGACAAAAGGACAGCTGCAGTACAGGCTTTTAAATGTTTGAAGCGTCGCACGAGATGCAGATCATGTGGCACGGCAGCAGCAGCAAGCCTGCAGCTGATCTAGCAAAGAGGAGATAAAAAACTGTATTTGTTTCCCATTGAAGCACTGTTTAAGTGTGTATATATATATATATATATATTGTGGTCCCCGGCCGGGGCTGGAGCCCGGCCGGGACGCCCAGTAGGACGTGAGGAGGGCTTGTGCCTCCTCCAGACCGCGAGGGGGCGTCCGTCCTGGTTCTGTTGGGGACCACGGGTCGAGGGCATGGAAGCCCTACCCTGTAGGGGCCCGTGGTCACCGCCAGGCGGCGCCCCGATGCCGGTTTATTCCATCTGGTCCTCGGCCGGGGCTGGAGCCCGGTTGGGACGCCTTGGAGGACCGGGGGAGGGCGTGTGCCTCCTCCAGACCGAGTGGGGGCGTCCGTCCTGGTTATGCAGGGGGCCTCGGGTACAGGGCTTGGAAGCCCAGCCCTGCAGGGACCCGTGGCCACCGCCAGGCGGCGCCCCAGTGCCTAATTATCCCGGGAGCCCGGCACTTCCGCCACACCAGGAAGTGCCGGGGGGAAGACGACCGGGGATACACGGACGGCTTCCGGGTGCGCAGCCGGCACTTCCGCCACACAGGGGTGTGGCCAGCATTAAGTGCCGGGAAGCAGCTGGAGCCCATCCGGGTTCCCATAAAAGGGGCCGCCTCCCTCCAGTCAGCAGTGGAAGTCGGGAGGCAGTGGACGGAGCTGGAGAGAGAGGACGGGAGGCGGCCAGGAAGGCATAAGGACTGTGAGCCCTGGACTTTGGGGAAATCGGTGCTGGAGGCACTGGGGTTGTGAGTGCACAGAGACTTGTATATATTAGTGTATAGCAAAATAAACAGTGTGTTGGGTGAAGCAATGTTGTCCGTCTGTCTGTGCCGGGGCCAGCGTTCACAATATATATATATATATATATATATATATATATATATATATATATATATATATATATATAAACAGTATATATACACACTAGGGGGCTTCGCCCCCTGCTCGCTTCGCTCACCAACCTCCATGTTTGGTTTTCCGGATACACACTTTTAAGATTTTTTTTTCTTTGAATTTTTGCTATTTCATTAGTTTCACTTTTATTTCAGAACTTCTGTAAAAACAATATTTGGAATCTTGCAAGTCCCAATATGCTGAATCTTTTTAATGAGGTCAGTGAGACATGTGTTTAATGACTTTGTACCATAATTCAGGATAGGTTTCTCTGTTTGGAATTTCAGCACAGACAAAATGATCCACATCATCAGCAGTTACTAATTTTTTTTACAAAGTAACCAATAAATACATGTGAGGTAAACTCCATTTTTTCAATTGTCAAGATTCAAGATTTTTTATTTGTCATATACCTATACATAGTTATACAGGACAACACACAGTGAAATGCATCCTGATCTGCTTATCAAAAACTGTGCAAAGTTAGAAGATTATTAGTTAGATTAACAAAAAGTCATAGACTGAAAGATAACAGTATAGTAGAATATAATAAATAAGTAAAATTATGTGAATGAAGTAGAATTAAGTGTTAAGGTGCAATAGTGCAGTGATTATTGTGCAAAACCAAAGTTAGAGAGGTGCATAGTTAAATGAGGCAGTTTGTATTTTTTATACTTTCTAATTTTCCTACTTTGATGTTCTTTAACTTTCTCCACATGTGTATCGCACCGTTTTTTTTTTTTTTGGTTTTTTTTTGAGCCTTTCAAATGCCATTGCTTTCATAATCTCTAACCTGCTCTGCATGTGTTTAGCGCCAACGTTTGTGAACATCTTTATGAAGTTCTAATTTGTCTTTTAATTCTTATCCGGATTGTACGTGCTTTTATTTTCAATTCCACTTGTTCCGGGCTGATAATTACTTTCCTTATTTTCTGAATTTGCAGCTAGATTATTCTTTTTCTTTTTTGCTCTTTTTCCTCTTGCAACGCTTCTGTGTCTCTTTTCTACGCGCTGCTTTCTTCTTTGTCGACATTTCATTTATAACGTACTGTCCTTACATGCTTTCTATGCGCTGAGAGCCCTGGATCTGTGTGTGCTCAAATCCTTTAGACGACTGAATATTTTGCTGCCTCTTGGCTTATTTGATATTGATTGTAAGTAGGGCGTGTCTTGCAAGAATCTCATGTTCCACGTCATCGCGAGACAGTCCTGGGTCAGTCTCTTGGCACAAAGTCTCATGTTTAAGGTCCCCACCAGACGCTCTGTAGCCATTCTCTTTCATCTCGCTGTTTCTTTTAAATGTCTTCTGTGATCTTAACGTGAAGATCACGTCTTGACGCCCTTGTGTTTCTCTCCAGGATTTTTTTTATTATATATATATATATATATACAGTAGTGTGAAAAACTATTTGCCCCCTTCCAGATTTCTTATTCTTTTGCATGTTTGTCACACAAAATGTTTCTGATCATCAAACACATTTAACCATTAGTCAAATATAACACAAGTAAACACAAAATGCAGTTTTTAAATGATGGTTTTTATTATTTAGGGAGAAAAAAAAATCCAAACCTACATGGCCCTGTGTGAAAAAGTAATTGCCCCCTGAACCTAATAACTGGCTGGGCCACCCTTAGCAGCAATAACTGCAATCAAGCGTTTGTGATAACTTGCAATGAGTCTTTTACAGCGCTCTGGAGGAATTTTGGTCCACTCATCTTTGCAGAATTGTTGTAATTCAGCTTTATTTGAGGGTTTTCTAGCATGAACCGCCTTTTTAAGGTCATGCCATAGCATCTCAATTGGATTCAGGTCAGGACTTTGACTAGGCCACTCCAAAGTCTTCATTTTGTTTTTCTTCAGCCATTCAGAGGTGGATTTGCTGGTGTGTTTTGGGTCATTGTCCTGTTGCAGCACCCAAGATCGCTTCAGCTTGAGTTGACGAACAGATGGCCGGACATTCTCCTTCAGGATTTTTTGGTAGACAGTAGAATTCATGGTTCCATCTATCACAGCAAACCTTCCAGGTCCTGAAGCAGCAAAACAACCCCAGACCATCACACTACCACCACCATATTTTACTGTTGGTATGATGTTCTTTTTCTGAAATGCTGTGTTCCTTTTACGCCAGATGTAACGGGACATTTGCCTTCCAAAAAGTTCAACTTTTGTCTCATCAGTCCACAAGGTATTTTCCCAAAAGTCTTGGCAATCATTGAGATGTTTCTTAGCAAAATTGAGACGAGCCCTAATGTTCTTTTTGCTTAACAGTGGTTTGCGTCTTGGAAATCTGCCATGCAGGCCGTTTTTGCCCAGTCTCTTTCTTATGGTGGAGTCGTGAACACTGACCTTAATTGAGGCAAGTGAGGCCTGCAGTTCTTTAGACGTTGTCCTGGGGTCTTTTGTGACCTCTCGGATGAGTCGTCTCTGCGCTCTTGGGGTAATTTTGGTCGGCCAGCCACTCCTGGGAAGGTTCACCACTGTTCCATGTTTTTGCCATTTGTGGATAATGGCTCTCACTGTGGTTCGCTGGAGTCCCAAAGCTTTAGAAATGGCTTTATAACCTTTACCAGACTGATAGATCTCAATTACTTCTGTTCTCATTTGTTCCTGAATTTCTTTGGATCTTGGCATGATGTCTAGCTTTTGAGGTGCATTTGGTCTACTTCTCTGTGTCAGGCAGCTCCTATTTAAGTGATTTCTTGATTGAAACAGGTGTGGCAGTAATCAGGCCTGGGGGTGGCTACGGAAATTGAACTCAGGTGTGATACACCACAGTTAGGTTATTTTTTAACAAAGGGGCAATTACTTTTTCACACAGGGCCATGTAGGTTTGGATTTTTTTTCTCCCTAAATAATAAAAACCATCATTTAAAAACTGCATTTTGTGTTTACTTGTGTTATATTTGACTAATGGTTACATGTGTTTGATGATCAGAAACATTTTGTGTGACAAACATCAAAAAAATTAAAGGAACACTTTTTTTAATCAGAGTATAACATCAAGTCAATGAAACTTCTGGGCTATTAATCTGGTCAGTTAAGTAGCAGAGGAGGTTGTTAATCAGTTTCAGCTGCTTTGGTGTTAATGAAATTAACAACAGGTGCACTAGAGGGGGAACAATTAGACGACCCCCAAAACAGGAATGGTTTAACAGATGGAGGCCACAGACATTTTTCCCTCCTCATCTTTTCAGACAGACCAGGCAGACCCAAACGTATAATGAGGGTCTGCTGGGAACGTCTGGCGGAGGAACCGGTCAGAAAGATCTTTAACTGCCACCTCTGGCAAAACTTAAACCTCATTCCGAGGGAGGCGAAGGACATTGAGTCTGAATGGGCCATGTTCCGAGCCTCCATTGTCGAAGCAGCAGAACGGAGCTGTGGCCGCAAGGTTGTTGGTGCCTCTCGTGGCGGCAATCCACAAACCCGGTGGTGGACACCTAAGGTTTGAGAGGCCGTCAAGCTGAAGAAAGAGTCCTATCAGGTCTGTTTGACCAGTGGGACTCCAGAGGCAGCTGAGGTATACCGGCGGGCCAAACGTGTGGCGGCATCAGCTGTTGCAGAGGCAAAAACTCTGGCATGGGAGGAGTTTGGGGAAGCCATGGAAAACAACTTTCAGTCGACACTGAGAAGGTTCTGGCAAACCGTCGGGTGCCTCAGGAGGGGAAAGCGGTGCTCCACCAACACTGTGTACAGTGGAGATGGGGCCCTGCTGACTTCAACTGCAGACGTTATTGACCAGTGGAAGGAATACTTCAAGGATCTTCTCAATCCCACCAGCATGTCTTCCTTAGAGGAAGCAGAACTGGAGGACTCCGGGGGAGGGCCATCCATAACAGGGACTGAGGTCACCGAGGTAGTTAAAAACCTCCGAGGTGGCGGGCCCCTGGGGTGGACGAGGTTCACCCTGAATTCCTCAAGGCTCTGGATGTTGTGGGGCTGTCCTGGTTGACACGTCCCTGCAACATCGCATGGACATTGGGGGCAGTGCCTCTGAATTGGCAAACCGGGGTGGTGGTCCCCCTTTTTAAGAAGGGTGACCGGAGGATGTGCGCCAACTATAGGGGGATCACACTCCTCAGCCTCCCCGGTAAGGTCTATTCAGGGGTGCTGGAGAAGAGAGTTCGGTCGATGGTCGAATCTCGGATTCAAGAGGAACAATGCGGATTCCGTTCCAGGCCATGGAGCACTGGACCAGCTCTACACTCTGGCCAGGATCCTGGAGGGGGCATGGGAGTTTGCCCAACCAGTCTACATGTGTTTTGTGGATTTGGAGAAGGCATTGGACTGTGTCCCTCGAAGCATCCTGTCGGGTGTGCTTCAAGAGTACAGGGTACAAGGCTCGTTGTTACAAGCCATTCAGTCCCTGTACAGGAGGAGCAGGAGCTTGGTCCACATTGCCAGTAATAAGTTGGACTCGTTTCCTGTTGAGGTTGGACTCTGCCAGGGCTGCCCTTTGTCACTGATTCTGTTCATAAGTTTTATGGACAGAATTTCTAGGCGCAGCCAAGGAGCGGAGGAGGTCTGGTTCGGTGACCTCAGAATCTCGTCTCTGCTATTTGCAGATGACATGGTTCTGTTGGCTTTATCGGACAGTGACCTCCAACTCTAACTGGAGCGGTTTACAGCAGAGTGTGAAGCAGCAGGGATGAGAGTCAGCACCACTAAATCCGAGGCCATGGTTCTCAGCCTGAAAAGGGTGGAATGCTCTCTCTGGATTGGGAACACATTACTGCCTCAAGTGGAGGAGTTCAAGTATCTCAGGGTCTTGTTCATGAGTGAGAGAAGAATGGATAGGGAGGTTGACAGACGGATCGGTGTGGCATTCGCAGTAATGTGGGCTCTGCAACGGTCCGCCTTGGTGAAGAGAGAGCTGAGCCAAAAGGCAAGGCTGTCGATTTACCAGTTGATCTACGTTCCTATCCTCACCTATGGCCACGAGCTTTGGGTTGTGACCGAAAGAGCAGGATTGCGGCTACAAGTGGCTGAAATGAGTTTTCTCCGCAGGGTGGCTGGACTTTCCCTTAGAGATAGGGTGAGGAGTTCAGTTATCCGGGAGAGACTCAGAGTAGAGTCGTTGCTCCTCCGCATTGAGAGGAGTCAGTTGAGGTTGTTCGGGCATCTGGTCAGGATGCCCTCTGCCCTCAGGGTGTTCTGGGCATACCCCACTGGGAGAAGACCACAGGGCAGACCCAGGACACGCTGGAGGAATTATATCTCCAGGCTGACATGGGAACGCCTCTGGGTCCTCCCAGAGGAGCTGGAGGAGGTGGCCGGGGAGAGAGAGGTCTGGGCTTCCCTGCTTAGGCTGCTGCCCCCTCGAACTGACCTCAGATAAGTGGTGGATAATGGATGGATGGATGGATCTTTTCGGACTGTTTTCTCATTAGTTTACTACTGGTAGCATGAGGCGATACCTGGACCCTACAGTGTTTGCACAGGTAGTCCAACTTCTCCAGGATGGCACATCTATACATGCTATTGCCAGAAGGTTTGCTGTGTCTCCCAGGAGACAGGCAGTTAGTTACTCTAGGAGAGCTGGACAGGGCCCCTCATAGAAGGTCCTTAACCCATCAGCAGAACCAGTATCTGCTTCTTTGGGCAAGGAGAATAGGATGAGCACTGCCAGAGCACTACAAAATGACCTTCAGTAGGCCACTGGTGTGAATGTCTCTGACCAAACAATCAGAAACAGATTTCATGAGGCTGGCCTGAGGGCCTGACACCCTCTAGTGGGCCCTGTGCTCACTGTGCTCACGATGGAGCTCTATTGGCATTTGCCATAGAATACCAGAATTGGCAGGTCCACCACTGGCACCCTGTGCTTTTCACAGATGAGAACAGGTTCAACCTGAGCACAGGTGACAGACGTGAAAGGGTGTGGAGAAGCCATGGAGAACATTATGCGGCCTGTGACATCGTTTAGTATGACTGGTTTGGTGGTCTGGGGAGGTATATATTCATGAAGGGACATACAGACCTCTACAGGCTAGACAACAACATATATATATTTACATTGTGGCCTGCAGGGGGGTGCACCAGCCCCCCAATCCTGTGTAATAAAGGAACAAAGACAAATAAAGGTTTGGGGTTTCCAGCCCCGTATACTGTAAGGAAATAAAGCAACAAAAAATATTGAGCTTGTATACAATCGTTATGCTCTGACAAGAGGTCATCACATCACACAGTCACAGTTGCAGGGGGGAACTTAAATAAGGAGGGACCGGAAATTGAAGGGCATGCTGAAAGGGAACCGCGGTGGTGTGTGGGAGGAATCTGTTGAATCTGTCTTTCTATGGGAACAAAAGAAAGAAAGGTTAGTGCCTCACCTCGATCCTCTGGCCCGATGTGATATGCGGCTCGTCGGGTCTTTCCGCAGCTCCCTATGCGCACATGTGTAACAGG
>JANRMT010062856.1:66613413-66624755 GCA_026402145.1 Polypterus bichir lapradei
CAGCCCAGGTCCATCGGGTCGGGCGGCCCGAACCGAGAGGTCGTAGACCTGGGAGAGAGCGTCAGCATTGGCCTGTAAGTTGCCGCGACGATAAGTGACGGTAAACTTGTACGGCTATCGGTCCAAAAATCATCCTGGTGACTTGGGGATTCGACTCCTTGTGCACAGCCATCCATTGGAAGGCGGCATGGTCAGTCACTAGAGTGAACTCCCATCCCAACAGGTGCCACCGCCCACTTGATCGCCAAGGCTTCTCTTACCACCGCAGCATATCTGGTCTCCCGGTCCAGCAGTTTCCGGCTCAGGTAACACACGGGGTGTTCGGCACTGTCGATGCTCTGGGTCAACACGGCACCCAGACCTGTGTCCGAAGCATCGGTCTGGAGGATAAATGGGAGAGAAAAGTCAGGGGTTCTTAGCATCGGTGCCGAGGTCAGGGCCGTCTTTAGGTCACTGAATGCCTGTTCCGTTAGGTGGTCCCATGCCACATACACCGGGGCCCTCTTCCTCATTAAGTTCGTCAAGGGTGCGGCTCTCTCGGAGGAACGGGGTACAAAACGGTGGTAGTAACCCGCTAACCCCAGGAAGGTTTGCACCTGTTTCTTGGTTATCGGACGGGGCCATAGCAGGATGTCTTTGATTTTAGAGTATTGTGGTTTCACCAGTGCGGCACGGTGGCACAGTGGTAGCGCTGCTGCCTCGCAGTTAGGAGACCCGGGTTCGGTTCCCAGTTTGCATGTTCTCCCCGTGTCTGCGTGGGTTTCCTCCGGGCGCTCTGGTATCCTCCCACAGTACAAAGACATGCAGGTTAGGTGGATTGGCGATTCTAAATTGGCCCTAGTGTGTGCTTGGTGTGTGGGTGTGTTTGTGTGTGTCCTGCGGTGGGTTGGCACCCTGCCAGGGATTGGTTCCTGCCTTGTGCCCTGTGTTGGCTGGGATTGGCTCCAGCAGACCCCCGTGACCCTGTGTTTGGATTCAGCGGATTGGAAAATGGATGGATGGATGGATGGTTTCACCAGTCCCCCGCCCTACCCACTAGGTAGCCTAAATATTTGGCCTCATAAAACACAAATTAGCATATGCGGGGATTGATACGGAGGCCTGGCCTTCGCTAGTGTTAAGAGGACGGCGTAAACGTGCAAGATATGTTCCTCCCAGGTGCCGGAATAGATGACAACGTCATCCAGGTAGGCGGCACAATAGGACTGGTGGGCCCTTAGCACTTTATCCACCAGATGCTGGAAGGTCGCGGGGGCTCTGTGCAGACCAAATGGGAGGACCTTATATTGCCAATGCCCACTAGGGGTGCTGAAGGCGTTTTTTTCTTTAGCGGATGCCTTTAAGGGAACTTGCCAGTACCCTTTAGTCATGTCAAGAGTAGTCAGGTAATGAGCTGTACCCAAGCACTCAATGAGCTCATCTACTCGGGGCATAGGGTAGGCATCAAATTTGGAGACCTGATTAAGACGTCTAAAGTCATTACAGAATCTCCACGAGCCGTCGGGCTTAGAAATGAGGACGATGGGACTGGACCAGGGGCTGTGGCTTTCTTCGATAATGTCCATATCGAGCATTCTTTGCACCTCCAGCTCCACCTCGGCCCGTTTTGCCTCCGGGAGGCAATAGGGGCGTTCCCTGACCACCACCCCAGGGTCTGTCACGATGTCGTGCTCAATCCACGAGGTGCGCCCTGGTGTCTCACTGACTACCTCCGGGGCGGACAGGATCGCAGACTCCAACTCCTGTCTTTGGGGGGCCATCAAATTAGGACCGAGATTAAGGGTCGTTTTTCGTGAGAAAAGGGAGAGGGTGTTGGTTGCGAGAGGGCTGTCCTCCCGGTCCCTCCACGGTTTCAGCAAGTTTACGTGGTATACCCTCTCGCTCAGTCGACAATTCGGCTGTCTCACTAAATAGTCAACGAGCCCCTTTCTCTCCTTTATCTCATACGGGCCCTGCCAATGGGCTAGCAGTTTGGAGTGGGAGGTAGGCACGAGCACCATCACACGATCCCCCAGGTAAAACTCTCGGAGGGTGGTGTTACGGTTGTAGTTGCGCACCTGCGCGGTTTGGGCCCTCGACATGTGCTGTTTTAGAAGACGCCGAAGTTTTTCCATTCTTTCATACAGTTGCGCGATGTACTCCAAAATATTGGTGGAGGGAAGCGCCTCCCCTTCCCATCCTTCTTTGAGAATGTCCAAAATGCCCTGAGGCTGGCGGCCATATAAGAGTTCGGAAGGGGAAAACCCCGTGGAGGCTTGAGGCACTTCCCAATAGGCAAAAAGCACAAGGGGTAAAAGCTGGTCCCAGTTCCTACCGTCCGCATCGACTACCTTGCGGAGCATCTGTTTGAGTGTTTGGTTGAACCGCTCGACCAACCTGTCCATCTGGGGGTCATAAACTGAGGTTTTCAGATGCTTAATACGGAGTAACTTGGCAACCTCCCTGAACGTATCCGAAGTAAAGGGGGTACCCTGGTCCGTGAGGACTTCTTTGGGTATACCCACTCATGAAAATAGGGCTACCAATTCCCGTGCGACATTTTTTGTGGTAGCGGAGCGCAATGGAACCGCCTCTGGGAATCGAGTCGCGTAATCCACCATGACCAAGATATATTTATGGCCACGTGTCGAAGGCACCTGGGGTCCTACTAGATCGACACCGATCCTTTCAAAGGGTATATCTATGAGGGGAATCGGGACGGGATATCCCGCCGGGGAATCTGACGCAACTGACAGTCGGGGCACGACTGACAGAAATGCCGGACCTCCTCGTTAATCCCTGGCCAATAAAATCGGAGTTTTATCCTCTCCAGCGTTTTCTCGGCCCCGAGGTGGGTGCCTAGGAGGTGCGTGTGAGCCAGCTCACAGACCTCCTGCCGGTAGGTCCATGGGACTAGCAACAACTTCCGCGCCGCACCTTCGTGTCCGCGACTCAATACAACAGATCATTGTCAAGGACGAAGTAGGGCCCGGGTGGCATGGGAGCGTCTGGCGGATTGCCGTCTACTGCCACAATAGCATTCCGGGCGAACTTTAGAGAGTTTTCATTCCATTGCTCTCTTTTAAATGACGCTGGGTTGAACTTAAATTGAAACTCGGCCTGGTTCAAAGGATCTATGGAAGCCGGGGGGGTTGTCAACAACCGGTCCAGGTTGTACTTCCGGGTCGAGGTCCATTAAGAAAAAATACGTCCCTCCAGATCCCAACGTCATCATTAGCCGCCGCACTGCACGGCGTGGGAGCCGCGGGGACAGTGCCCTGCCTGCCCATAGTGAAACCCGAGTCAGCGGCGGGAGTGGCGCTTGTTCTACCACATTCACTTTCTTTGTCCTAGAATAACTGGAAAGGGGGGATCGGGTAACACCGCCACTGATAGGCGCCTCGGGGTACCCCTCCAGGTTATATAGCAGCTCGCGGAACTATATGACTGGGTCTTACCATGTACACACGTTACCCTTACGTGCTGGGGCAACCACTGTCGCGGTAGAACAAATTGGTGAGCAACAATGGTAATGTTACTCCCGGAGTCGAAAAGTGCCCACACCGAGTGCCCATTAACCAAAACCACTCCTGTGTTTGGGACAGCCAGGGGATTAGACAAAGCACAATGCCTTTCTCCTTTGACCCAGGTGCAGTGCATCAATTCCACATTCTGTGGACAGGCAGGCAGGGTGTGCCCGACTTCGCCGCACTTTAAACAGCGGGGCAAAGCTGGGAGTCTCTCTCTTTGTTTAGCGGGAGCCTCTGGCGTATGGCGGTGGGGCTCAGGGACAGCGACCCCGTATACTGTAAGGAAATAAAGCAACAAAAATATTGAGCTTGTGTACAGTCGTGACAAGAGGTTATCACATCACACAGTTACAGTTGCAGGGAGGAACTTAAATGAGGAGGGACCGGAAATTGAAGGGCATGCTGAAACGGAACCACGGTGGTATGTGGGAGGAATGACGTCATTGTGACGGAACCAGGAAAGGATGGAATGTGGAAGTGGCTAGCGTTGCTTTTCAGGCATCCGGGATTTTATGGCGGTGTTGAATCTGTCTTTCTATGGGAACAAAAGAAAGAAAGGTCAGTGCCTCGCCTCGATCCTCTGGCCCGATGTGATACACGGCTCGTCGGGTCTTTCCGTGGTTCCCTATGCGCGCGTGTATGACAGTACACCCCCCCCTTTCAGCCCAGACCTATCGGGTCGGGCAGCCCGAACCGAGAGGTTATAGACCCGGGAGAGAGCGTCAGCATTGGCCTGCAAGTTGCCGCGACAATAAGTGACGGTAAACTTGTACGGCTATAGGTCCAAAAATCATCCTGGTGACTTGGGGATTCGACTCTTTGTGCACAGCCATCTATTGGAGGGCGGCATGGTCAGTCACTAGAGTGAACTCCCATACCAACAGGTAGTACCTCAGGTGTGTCACTGCCCACTTGATCGCCAAGGGTTCTCTTACCACCACAGCCCGATGTGATACGCGGCTCCCTATGCGCACGTGCGTGACACCTGACACAAGCAGAAACGGACACAAGTTTTGAACAGCATACTGTACAGCTTTTATTCATGTGAAACACTTCCCAAACAGCGTTTCCCACAGCCCAGCATATTACACAGTTCAGAGCACAAAGGAATGCTTTCTCTTTCCCCATCTCTGTCTCTTCTTCTCTCTTTCTCTCTGTCCTTTTTCACTCCTCCTCCAGCAAGCTTCATCTTCTCCCTCCCAACTCTTATTCCTGGAGCAGTGGCTGCAGGCTTCTTTTGTCCTACACTCAGTAGTACTTCCAGTGGCCATTAGCATGGTCTGTAATCACTTTTGGGTGAAGCAGAAGCCCGACAAAGTAGGGCTCCGCAGTCCCTGCAGCACCCCCAGGCGGCACCCACGGAACCCACCAGGGCTGTGAAGAACTCCAACTCCCATGAACCCTGTGGGAATCTGAGGCACTGCTGCAACACAGGGGAGCTGCCATTTAGCACTTCGGGGGAGATAATGCCCTGTGCATGTTCTCCTCCCTTGTCCTTTCATTAAGAAGTTGTCCCAGCCAGGCAAGTGCGCTGGCCAACTGTCACAACATATACAGACATACATGAACACACACATACATGCACATTCCGAGTTGCTAAGTTGAAATTTTGAATATATGGAGTCAGATTTTACATGTATGTCTGAATGTTTAATGTAAAATCAGAAAAATCTGAATATCCATCCATCCATTTTCCAGCCCACTGAATCCAAACACAGGGTCACGGGGGTCTGCTGGAGCCAATCCCAGCCAACACAGGGCACAAGGCAGGAAACAATCCCAGGCAGGGTGCCAACCCACCACAGAAAATATGAATATGTAAAGTCAAATATGCTGTATTTGGATACATATTTGAATATATACAGTCAAAACTCTCAAGCAATATTCTTTATAAATTTAAACTCATATACTGTATATTATATTTGACTTTGTATATTCTAAATTTACTCCAAATATTCCAAAACAAATTATATTCAAAATACTGGCCTGTTTCGCATCATATAATACACACATATACAGCAGATGTGTATATTACCATATATACATGATATTAAACAATTCAAAAATTGATATAATCCATTCTGTGTATTTTCAATATTTCTCTCCCATAAGTCATTTTTTAAAGCTTTAGCAGTTTGTCTTCTTCTTTTTTAATAATATTAGTTATTCTGTACAAATTGCATTTTATTTGACTGAAATTAACATTGAAAATATATCCTCGTATGCAAAAATGTGTAATCTCCTATACCAACTAACAAGTAATTGTAAACAGATTCTAGTGTAGTTCACTATTAGAAAGTATTGTGTTTTTGTTGAAAAAGTTCTTTTCTTGCACTTCATCTCTACTTGGATCACTACTGTCTTAACTGTAGTTAGACAGTTAGACATGTAACTAGGCTCCTTGCCTAGTTACATGAAAGATGTTGAGGCACTTATGCTGCTTATCACTATGACTCGGGGTTTATTCTTATATCCTACCTGTAATCTGTTTTCTTTCGTTTTAGTATGGTACCACATGTAGAGTGATAGATGCAACATTTATGAGGTGATTTAAATGACTTGGATGGATTCAACTGATTTCAGCATGTAGTTTAATATGAGCATCTATGATAAAAGATCAGTTTTTTATCATTCCCTTTCTTATTCACTATTTGTGATTGTTAACATGTTATAAACCTGAGTAGTATGTGAATTGGCTTACATGGAAAAAAGCAGTTATTGATACAGGCAAAAATTGTTAAATGTCTGGCTTCAGCTAATGGCGGTACAAAACCTCAGTGCTAATAAGACAAAACAGCTTTGCATTTTATGTTCAGCAAAGAAACAGACACTGCAGTGGTGTTTTTTGTTTTTTTGGCTCTTATGAGATGAGAATTTCCTGTTATTACTGTACACATATTTTTACAGTTTAGATCTGAGTTGCTAGAAGATTACATAGTACTTAACATGCTTTGTTAAAATAATCTTTAGTCTTGCGATTTTAAGAAATGACTATAATTTGGAAATGGAATATCCAACATGAAAAAGATTGCCCAGATGAGTGTACCACAGAAGTAACTTCTTCTGAAGTGTATCTGACGTTCCTTTTGTTATATATTTAAATATAGCACTATGCAGCATTTAGTGTGTTTTACTTATTGCAAGCAGTGCTGCTCTGTATATGGTTGCACACAAGCAGCATAATTCAGTTCAAAGTGTCCAAAGCACCAAACCTCAGCTCAGCTGCTCAGGTTTGTGCGCTCGGCTCTAATATTTTGTCACAGGGCCAACAGTGGATTATGTCAAGCATAAAAAAGAAGAGCTCTTATTCAGGACTGGCCAGTAGCTGCAGGTTTTCAGTTCAAGTAGTTCTTGTGGTTAATGAACTCATACATACAGTATGCTTCCTTGTTATTGTAGTTATTTTGCCGTATCTGCAGTTTCTGTTGGTGTCTATACAGTACAGTATTACTGTTCATGGACTGAAGCTGATTAAGATAACAGAACCAAACATCCAAAGCCCACTTTTTCAGGCCAGGAGCTTGACTCAGCAGAATCAGGGGCAAGCAAACCAGTCCTTAATGGCACTCTACTTAATAGCAAGGTTCACTCTTAAACAATGGGGCCAATTTGGAATTACCAATTACTCATACACATACATTTTTGGGATGTGGAAGGAGAACCATGCTGACAATATGGAGAAGGTGTAAACAGCATACAAAGTGAGATCTCAACATAAGATTTTGCACACATAAGGTCATAGTGCTAATATCAACACATCCTTGCCACCCAAAGGCTGATTAGAAATCATCTACTTTTAGGTAAATGTTTTATACTGGAGTTAATGATACCAAGTAAGCCTGTAGCACTCTTACTAATGGCATAGTTTCAGTTAGCTAAAAGACTCTGAGCACAGTGAAAGACTAGTCCAACAATGGGGCAAACTCAAACACGTGTACATTGAATTTTGTTTTGCTAGCTTATTTTTGAACCATGAGCACTGGACAAACATGCATGCCACATCAAACATATCCCAGCAGAGAATCAAACTGAACCAGTTTACCTAAATTCAGTGTTAAATGATCCACTATGAATGAATTATCAGGATGCCAGGAGTGAGTTAGAAGTGAAATCCATCAACAGTTCATCATTTACTGGTCACACTGTAGTTATAAGAAACAAAAGCACATTTAGCCTGTCCTCCTTTGAGGCAAATCTGCCATTTTGATGTTGTCTTTTACCATGAGAAAAAACCAATGTGATGAGCTGGGGTCATTCATAATCAAACAACTTTCAGTTAGGGTAAAAGTGTCCCTTACATATCACATTCTGATCAAAGCTACATTTGTTTCAAGAAGCCTCTAAGACTCATATCCAACTTTTTTCACTCTCCTTCCACTCTCCTCTCCTTCACTCTGTTGCTCCAAATCTTGAATTATTTTGGCACTGGTTATAAAGATAATACCATCTGGAATTCTGAAATCTTTCTTTTAATTGCTATAAAAATCACAAATCAGAGAAGTGCAAAAATAATGGACTTCATATACCATTTAATCCACCTTGAAACAGCCTGATCCTTTTTCTGTTTCTTTTTTGAATTAGTCTGAACCAGTACTATGGGATTTGTCTAAGAATACAGTAGATTCATGGAGAAGACCACAAGAAGAGTTTACAGTTGTCAATAAACTGGGGGCTGGAAATTTTGGAGATGTCTACTTAGGTCTTTACAATAATAAGATTAAAGTGGCAATTAAAATTCTGAACAAAGGTGAGTACATTTAGCTTGCATTTATAAAGTAAGCATTCCTCACTTACTGGACTTGTTAACATCAAAAGTGCCTTTGGAAGCTGAGTTGCATATGTTCTTTCTAGATGCTTATTTTTGTGTTGCATGAGTTTTATTCTATGGTTTAATTTACATAGCATAGCATGCCCATTTCAAGACCACAAGGGGTCATAGGCTACCACAACTGAGGAAAAACACTTGACTTTGTAAAATTAGTGCGGAAGACCCAGACGCCAAGGTATTAAGTTTCAATTAGGTGACTGAAGCTTTGTTCTTTAGCAGAAATACTTATTTAAGTATTTATAAATCTATATCAGCCTTCTGTTTTTTGCATATCTTTACTTGGTTCCTAAATAAGGAATCAAATACATTAAACTTTTTTGTGACGTGTTCCTGCCATCAATTTCAAAATAAGCTAATACTTTTGATGAAATGGTAAAATGTCTCAGCTTCAGCATTTGATGTTTTCTATGTTCTGCTTTGAATAAAATATGGTTTTATGAGATTTGCAAATCATTGCATTCTGTTTTTATTTACATTTTACACAGCATCCCAACATTTTATATATCTATACTAATAAACGGCAAAGCCCTCACTCACTGACTGACTGACTGACTGACTCATCACTAATTCTCCAACTTCCCGTGTAGGTAGAAGGCTGAAATTTGGCAGGCTTATTCCTTACAGCTTCCTTACAAAAGTTGGGCAGGTTTCATTTCGAAATTCTACGCGTAATGGTCATAACTGGAAGCTGTTTTTCTCCATTTACTGTAATGGAGATGAGCTTGAAACCCGTGGGGGCGGAGTTTCGTGTGACATCATCACGCCTCTCACGTAATCACGCAGTACGTAGAAAACCAGGAAGAGGCCCAAAAAGCGCTGAAGAAAACATGCATTATATAATTGAGAAGGCAGCGAAACAATAAGAAGCGAGCGAGTGACATATACAACCATATTCATGAGTTCTGCTACTTCGGAAACAAAGCACGATGTAAACCTAAACTTTAAATTAAGTTCATAGACAGGCTGCCGCTGGCGTTTGTAATTTAGTGCCTGCCCATATAAGGCCGTCCGTCAGCGGCAATCCAATAGCAAACTGCCACGGGTAAATATTCACGGGTGAAGGACTGTGCTTATGCAGAGGAAGATGAGATGGTCAGGGTGGTGTTTGGCACAAACTCAGCGAAACTGCGAGAGAAAGTTTTAAGTGCCGGGACTTCGGTAACATTAAATACAGCCATGGACATAGCACGACATGGCACCAGCACAGCTGGGAAACTTCGATGCATGTACACCGAGCGGCTCAAGTGAACTGACGCAGTGCACAGACAAAAAGCAACAGTTCCGAAGAGCGCTGAACAAAAACCGAATTACACAATTGAAAAGGCAGCAAAAAAATATGAAGCATGTGATACACACAAGCATATTCATAAATGCAGCTACTGCGGAAACAAAGCACACGGTGGAAAAAGTCAATGTCCCGCTAAAGGAAGACAGTGTAAAAAAAAAAAACCCGTGCATGCAGTGTGTCAGGTCTCAGATAAAGAAGAAGACGAGCTGTTTATTGATGCAGTAAGAAACGAATCGATGAATGAAACCTGTCTTCTTTACAACGATTGACAAACACGGAATGTAACTTGAACACAACACATCCTACAAATACGAACCTGATTGAAAGAAATAATGATAATCAAATCCTTGATGACAGCAACACTCAGTAAAACTCACAAAACAATTACTGTATATTGACAGTCATGTTACGTTATTTTTAAAATGTTCCCTTTTCTTTTTCATAGCTTCTTTAACACACTACGTCTCCGCTGCGATACGCGGGTATATATATATGTATATATATACCCCGATCTACATATTCGAATAATGGATACTTTATTCGCCATCAATGATTGTTTTGGTAAAGCGGTAAAGCCATACTCAGTGTATTCATTAGATGAACGGTAAAAAAGTAAGAGCGAGGGGAGGATGACTTATTGAGACACGCAGGCAAAACCACAATAGCACGCGGGCTCGATGTACGAAAAAATATATCTTTTCAAGTTCTATTTAGTCCATATGTGTCAAACTCAAGGCCCACAGGCCACATCCGGCCCGGCGTGTAATTATATCCGGCCCGCGAGATCATTTTATATACTGTATTATGGTTATTAATGGCCCGGGTATATGAAGCGCTGGTAACACAATAAACTACAGATCCCATAATGCAGCGCTTCAGCTGCCTTGCCGAACACTTACCGCGTTAATCAAGTCTAGCTTATGATGGTGCAAGTTATTGCGAAGCTAGCCCACACGATGCCGAAGAGAAAAGTTGATTCTGAAAATAGAGCCTTTAAAAACCGATGGGAGGCTGAGTATATGTTTACTGACATTGCCGGAAACCCGTGTGTCTCATTTGTGGAGCTAATGTAGCTGTAATTACAGAATTTAATCTTTACAACGACTGACAAACACAGAATGTAACTTGAACACAACACATCATACAAATACGACCCTGATTGAAACAAATAATGATAATCGAATCCTTGATCACAGCAACACTCAATAACACTCACAAAAAAATTACTGTATATTGACAATCATGTTACGTTATTTCTAAAATGTTCCCTTTTCTTTTTCATAGCTTCCTTAACACACTACGTCTCCGCTGCGAATATATATATATACACCTCGATCTACATACTCTCAAATACTGTAGATAAGCCACACACCGTGGCGCAATTGTAGAGGCTTTGCCTCTATCGCCTACGTCCGAGGTTCGATTCCCGAGAGTGGATGTACTTAGTATGTACGTGCGCTTCTCGGTTCATTTTAACCTCGCATCTCCTTGGTTTGTGACGTATGACAAAATATGCGGTTAACGCAGAAGCATGTTACGTTATTTTTAAAATATTTCCTATTCTTACCACAAGCACAGCTGAGAAGCTTCGATGCATGTACTCCATAACAAAAAATAACGCATTTAATCACACTTTCAATTCCAAGCAAAGGGGAACTTTTGTCAATGCATGATTTCCTGGTACATCGATTACACTGATGCACACATCACAGCTACA
>JANRMT010062856.1:66629755-66681986 GCA_026402145.1 Polypterus bichir lapradei
ATATAGATATATATATAGATATAGATATGGGAACAACACTCATATCAATGACAAAACAATTACATTAACAATCATGTTACGTTATTTTTTAAATTTTTCCTTTTCTTTTTCATACCTTCTTTAACACACAACTTCTCCGCTGCGAAGCGCGGGTATTCTGCTAGTGATATTATATATATTGATCTATGTGTGTGTGTTCAGACCGAAAGGTGTGTGTAAATGTGTTTATTTATTTATTTTTATTTACCTATCTATGGATGTATTTATTTTTTTACTTATTTAAGGAGCTTCTGTAAAAAGCCAAAATTCCCCCTGGGGACAAATAAAGATCAATCTATCTATCTATCTATCTATCTATCTATCTATCTATCTATCTATCTATCTATCTATTGTATAGTGCCTTTCATATCTATCTATCTATCTATCTGTCTATCTATCTATCTATCTATCTCAGCTACTGTAAGTTCTCTGTTCTGTCCTATAAATTAAAATTAAACTGTTTGCATTTATATTCTTGTTTATAATGGAGCTAGAGAGTGGTAACATGTTGCATGTTAGTTGCACATTGATATTAGCAACATTTTTGTAATAAAAGTCTTTGGAAAAGGTGATTTTGATCTGTTATTTTGTTTTTCTTAGCCTCTGAAAGTTGTTTCTGTTGAGAGTATCAATTGGCCCAATAGTCATTTAAAAACAGTAGGAAGATTTTTGACTTACTGTATAATGAAATTTAAGAGAAAGGTATAAAGACTAATCAGAAGAAACAGGAAAAAAGGTATATTATAGATATATTTATAGAATACACATATTCAGTTGCATTACTTTTTATGTGACATTAATAACTCTTGAACATAGGTTAATCCAGCATGACATTGATAACCAGTGATTTCAGTCTTTCCATCACAACAAAGTGAAACTAATTACTCCTAAATATCAATGATAGATTACATTTTGTGCTTGTTCCTCTTTACCACACCATTTCCTTAACACCAGTAACCACAGGATCCTTATCAAGGCTATTGTGGACTACCTGTAATCTTATAATCCAGGATGTTTTCTTCCTTCTTTAGGGAAATGCAAAATAATTTTCAGGTTTCTTATATATTCTCCGTTGTGTTTTCATATATGTTAGGGATCTTTGCTTTATATCTTTCCTACTAGATAACATTAGCCATGGATAAGTTAACTGCCTTTCTTAAGTTCGGGCATGTGTTTGGATATATTCTGTGCAAGATGTAGTAGCAGCGGACAAGCTTTGCATCTTATGTCAGCTCAGAGTGAACTATGGCCTGGCTAATGGGAAAGCAGTAGCTGCATAGTAGCTGATTCTGCCTACTAATTATAATTTAAATGCTGTTTAATCCATTGTTAAAATGATTACCATAAACAGCTTGTCATGTTTATACTAAATGATATACTAAGAGACAAAGGAACCTTTCAAACTATTTACTGGTCACATGGCACAGTCATTAACCTGATTACAGTAGTCACTTGGACTAGTGGCTATCAACTAAAGCTCCATTGACAAACAGAATTATTTTTGCTTTTGTTTTTCAGAGGATTATGCAAAAAATAAGATCTGCATTCACATTTCACAGTGTTAGTTAGGGTTCCGTAAAACTGGCAAGATTATTTGCAATCTTTGCAAAGGCTCCATATTTTAGACATTAGTGCACCATACACTGATTAAAAATGCTAAAGTTTGTAACGCCCCCAGAAATGTTCTTGGCTTTTTTGTATCAAGGTATCATTAAAATGTTTTAAAAACATAGCCAATGCATTACTAATGCTGCCATTGTCATCTGCAACAGGGAAAAGACAACTCTGGAATGCAGGCTCTAGCGTTTCAAAGAAAAAGCCATGTCTGCAACTAGCAAATAAAAAGAAAAGGTTAAAAAATTTGGAATCCACTGTCCAATGTCTGCATTCAATTGCCCATTTTATCATTTTCTTTTCATTGTTTCAAATGACTGCGGTGGGCTGGCACCCTGCCCGGGATTTGTTTCCTGCCTTACGCCCTGTGTTGGCTGGGATTGGCTCTAGCAGACCCCCGTGACCCTGTAGTTAGGATATAGCAGGTTGGATAATGGATGGATGGATGTTTCAAATGACAGTTATTTGATGTGTACTATTTAAGGAAGCGGCTAACTGAAGACTGTTAAGGCTGTTGTTTCTCAAACTACAGACTCTGGTTTCCTTATCCTCTTGTGCAACTGTGCATGTGGCCCTTCCACATCTTTTTCTGCCTTGGTTAGGTCCAGTTTGCTTTCTTCTTCCAAGACAATTGTGAACACCTTTGTTTAAAATCTCCATTTGGTACATTGATAAAAAAAGTATCAGTCAGTCAGTCATTATCTAACCCAATATATCCTAACACGACAAGGACAAACAAACTCAAGAACAGTTTTTTCCCCAAAAGCCATAACCATTCTAAACTCACACATGCACTGACTACACAGTCAAACCCCCCAACCCCTGGACTTCCTTCTATCCATCAACTGTGCAATATCCAATATCTAAATGGTACTGATAATAACTGTGCAATATCTGTATACTGTACAATATCATTACTGTCAGGGTCCAACATCCACTACTCACTGCACATGATCATCATTATTGTGCAATATTTAAATTACGTACAATAACCCAATAGTGCAATAGTTATTTGTTCTTTCCAGTATTTAAATAATGTGCAATAACCCAATAGTGCAATAGCTATTATTCTTTCCATATGTATATAGTGTTGCAGAACATTTTTGCAACTTTTTGCACCATTTGTTTATTTGTTTATTTACTTGTTGTGTTCTACATATATGTCTGCACTGAAGGAGCTGCTTTTAATCTCATTGTACATGTGTATAGTGACAACAAAAGGCATTCTATTCAATTCTATAGGGTCACGGGGGGTCTGCTGGAGCCAATCCCAGCCAGCACAGGGTGCAAGGCAGGAACAAACCCCAGTCAGGGCGCCAGCCCACTGCAGGGCAAAAGTATCAGTTTCTATTAAAAATATGAATGTTTCTGGGTGATTCCAAACTTTTGAACACAAGTGTATATCTACTTTTTTCTGTTACATTTCTCTTTTTAGTTGATCTGAGCTTCCCTTAAATGGAGTGGCATCCCATCAAAATTTGTTGTATTACAATTTTAAACTAACATGCTGTACATAAGAACTTAAGAAATTTAACAAACTAGAGAAGACCATTAAGTCCATCAGGCTTATTTGTTCAGCTGACAGTTAAGATTCCCCAATATCTCATGCATACACTTATCAAAGGATGTACAGGTTTCTGCTTCAACTACATAGCTTGGTAGCTTGTTCTAGACTCCCACAACTCTTTGCATGAAGAAGTGCTTTTTTCAATCACATCACTGATTTTATTTTTCACCGAACTAAAAAGCTGTACGTAATCATCTAAAAAGAAAATGTCTCAATGCCTTGGTTTTGGTTTCCTGAAGGAGCTTTTTATAACTAGTGGTTATCTTCATAAAAGACAACATGTATAGATGCACATAGAATGTGAAATCAAGAAACCACAGATCAAGAAAACAAGTGGATCATGAAAAACTGCCTAAAGAAGTAGTCAATTATTGTTATATTTATTTTTCAAAATGTTATATTAGTAACTATAATGACTTTTTAACAACTTGTTCAATATTAGGTGATCTTTGGAGTTAATCTGGCAGAACTAGTACTCTGCCCTGCTCACTGCTACTGGTGCAGAAGTGGCATCTAAGTCTATGAGTGGTTGACTCTCTCTGTTCAAATGTGCACATTTTCACTCTACCTTTATATGTGCCAGTGAAAATTACAGTAGTCACCACAATTCTGAGTCTACCCAAATGTTCAGAAATGGTCATTCTTAATTGAATCTGTGGTGACCAGTGCTTTTCTTGTGTCCTCATCATACCTCCTTGAAGTACCATTACATGGATTTAAATGTATGGTCCATGTACTTTTTAGTATTTGAAATTTTGTTTCAGAAAATATCATGTCAAAAAGAAAAAGAGACACTTACTTGATTTTCAACTTAAAGGGAAAAATGAAAAACACAATTACTTTTTTCCTTTTGTTCTTTCTCACATCAGAAAAGAAAAATGCAAGAAATGAGAAAACGCCTTTTATTTATTTTGTCTGAAAAGGAAGTTTTTGTAGGTCAACAACCTGGCCAGATAATGCGCCACTTGCAGCAAACACTGGTCACTGGTATGTAGACTGGACCATCATCATGACGTTGGAACAGTACTCAGACATGATTTTAGAGATGACAATCGCTGAAACCTGCTGCTGGCATCGATTTCATGTCTTCTCTGTGAACCTCATAGTGACCTCTGGGTGTCAGGTCTAACGCACTGAAAACACCAGAGGCTCCACGGGGAACATGGCCACGTTTGAGTCATCCGTGATGTATAGAGTGTGTGCTGACACTTGTTTAAGAAAACTTTCTGTAAATCATGTTGCTCTCCTAACATCTGTTACACTTGTGCGCACTATTAATACTCGAAACGTTTACTAATTAGCTAGTAACTAGTAGCCGGTAAAAGTCAATGAACAACCATTCACACGTTTACACACATTCAAAATGCTAGCACTATAAAAATTTCAAGACTTAGTGTTAGTAAATGAAATCACCAAATGTTAGCTGTTTCGCAGTAAGTCACAACAATAACGTTCATAAAAGAACTGCTACATCAATGACGCAAAGTTTGCAGGCTTGTATTTTTACCTAAAAGATGCGACTCAGTTTTTCTGTAGTCATGTCGTCGTCCTGGAGTTTCCCTCTTTTACTGTTCCAAAAAACAACGTAATGGTCCATCCTCTGCTGATGCCAGTGTAAGTTCAAGGCCGTCAATCGATGTCTGTTGGCACATGTCGTCAAAAATCGCACAGAAGAAGTACTACTTCCGGTTTCAAACAATGAAAAGACATCTGTTTTGTTGTTTTTGAGCTATTACACTTTCATTATTTGAATCACAAATAACTCTAGAAAAGTATGTGTAATTTTAAGTTTATGACTGCTATTTGTTACCATAGAATTAAAAAATACCTTATTTTCCTTCATTTTATTCTTTAATTAAAATCTGAAAATTCCTTTCATTTTCGTTTTTTCGTATTTGCTTTTAAAATGAAATTTCAAATACCAAAAAGTACATGGACCAGTTTATATCTCAGAAAACTTATCCAGTGGTTAGGATTCTTACTTAAAAACAGGGCTTTTTTCAATTTTTTAAAAATATGTTTTTATTTTTAAATTACCACATTCACCTCCATACTTTGCTGGTTATCATTTTTGCAATGCTTTCAAAAAGTAAACGGTTTTGATTTTTTTTTAATGTTCCTTTTTATTAGAGTTTTAAGAGGATACCTGCAGCTTTAGATGTCTAAAGCTGTCAATTTTTAGTCTGTTTGTTTTCTTCTTTTGAATTTTAATTTCATTTTGCTCCTCCTGTCTCCAAAGAAACTGTGAAGTATAAAGACTTTGATTTGGAAACGAAGATTATGAAGAATCTTCATCACAAATATCTGATTCCACTTTATGCCACCTGCATAACAGAGGATTCATATTACATTGTGACAGAGCTGATGGCAAAAGGAAGTTTGCTTCAATATCTCAGGAGTAAGTACTCTTTTTAACTTTGTTATTTCTACTCTTGTGAAGTATTTGTTCGATACTGCCAAAGTGTATTAGTACTTTTATTGAATAATAAGAATGCAGCAGGTAGCAACCCTCTTTATACAGGAATGGAAGTAGGTTGATGTCTTTTCAGGTAATGCTGTATATTGTCATAAAACAATAGCTAAAATAATTTGTGTTGTCTGTGATGAAACTATAATGAATATGATACAGGGCATCTTGTAAACTGGTGCTCAGTGTGTTATTTACTTCCATATCCTTTCTGGCTTGGCCTTAATGTTAAATAATACTATGCATGCCTTATTGTATTTGTTAATTAAAATTTTACCTATATATCCCCATTGACTCCATCCTATGTTTAACAAATAGCAGCTACAAGTTCTACTTCTGATTCAGACATTCTACTGTGTGTAATCATCTATGAGAAACTTTACCATTATTTTGTTTTCAATTTTTAATATTGAATGAAATAACATTGCATAGAATCAAGTAAAAAACACCTTGAGCTTGGGAAAGTGCTATATAAATAAAATGTATTATTGTTATAATCACTTATATAGTACAACAAATGACTTCATAGTTAAACTAGAAAAAAAAGAAAAACAAAAACAGTTAAAATAGTTAACAAAAAGTAAAAAAAGAAAGCAGGAATGCTAAAAGACAAAACATAACAAAACAAAATTCAACTCCCACCTGAGAAAATAAGGGGAGAGCCAAAAACATGGGCAAAATCATTTGAAAAATAATAAAGCAGGGAAAATGCCTTTTGCTTTCGACTTTACCATTATTTCTAACTATTTTTCTTTGTCTTTTGTCTTACTCTAACAATAAGTAAAATTGAAGGGGCAAAAATTTCTTCCGGCTTTTGTCCTTTTTTGATTCAGTCACCCTGTTGGAAGATTATTTTTAACAATCTGAAAATATGTAAAAAAAATAAAAAAAAAAAAAAAAGAAAGAAAGAAAAATTGAATGCCAAAATAAAATGTTTTGCTAATGGTTTTGTGCAGTCTTTCAATTTTTCCTGTCACTTTTGCTGTCCTTAAGAATTTTCTTATAAAGCTGGAATAAAAGAACTGTGCTTAAGCATAATTGTTGGCCAAAGAAGGAGAAGAAGAGGGGGAGGACGTGTCCGGTGGCAGGAGGAAAGGAGAAAGGTAAAGAGAGTAGAACTGAGGGTAGGAACTTTGAATGCTGGCAGCATGACTAGTAAGGGGAGAGAGTTAGCTGACATGATGGAGAAAAGGAAGTTTGATATATTGTGCATGCAAGAGACTAAATGGAAGGGGAGTAAGGCCAGGTGGATTGGAGGTGGATTCAAATTGTTCTATTATAGTGTGGATGGGAGGAGAAATGGGGTTGGGGTTATTCTGAAAGAATAGTATGTCAAGAGTGTTTTGGAAGTGAAAAGAGTGTCAGGCAGAGTATAATTATGAAGCTGGAAATTAGAGGTGTGATGATGAATGTTGTTAGTGCATATGCACCGCAAGTTGGGTGTGCGATAGAAGATAAAGATTTCTGGAGTGAGTTGGATGAAGTAATGGACAGTGTACCCAAGGGACAGAAAGTGGTAATTGGATTGGATTTTAATGGACATGTTGGTGAATTGAACAGAAAGAGTTGAGGAAGTGATGGGTAGGTATGATGTCAAGGAGAGGAATAACTAAGGTCAGTTGATAGTGGATTGTGCAAAAAGGATGGGCATAGCTGTAGTGAATACGTATTTTAAGAAGAGGGAGGAACATAGGGTTACATACAAGAGTGGAGGAAGATGCACACAGGTAAATTACATCCTATGCAGAAGAGTCAATCTGAAGGAGATTGAAGACTGCAAAGTGGTGGCAGGGGAAACTGTAGTCAGAAAGCATAGGATGGTGGTCTGTAGGATGACGTTGGAGATCAAGCAGAAGAGGAGGAGAGTGAGGGCAGAGCCAAGGATCAAATGGTGGAAGTTGAAAAAGGAAGACTGCAAGGCTGAGTTTAGGGAGGAGGTGAGACAGGCACTGGGTGGTAGTTAAGACTTACCACACAGCTGGGCAACTACAGCAGAGGTGACAGCAAGAAGGGTGCTTGTTGTGATATTTGGACAGAGGAATGAGGAAAAGGAAACCTGGTGTGGTGGAATGGGGAAGTACAGGAGAGTATACAGAGGAAGAGGATGGTGAAGAAGAAGTGGGATAATCAGAGAGATGCAGAAAGTAGACAAGAGTACAAGGAGATAAGGTGCAAGGTGAAGAGAGAGGTGGTGAAGGCTAAAGAAAAGACGTATGATGAGTTGTATGAGAGGTTGGACACTAAGGAGGAAGAAAAGGACCTGTACCGACTGGCTAGACAGAGGGACCGAGCTGGGAAGGATGCGCAGCAGGTTATGGTGACAAAGGATAAAGATGGAAACATACTCACAAGTGAGGAGGGTGTGTTGAGCAGATAGAAGGAGTACTTTGAGAGGCTGATGAAGGAAGAGAATGAGAGAGAGAGAAGGTTGAATGATGTGGATATAGTGAATTAGGAAGTGCAACGGATTAGCAAGGAGGACAGCTATGAAGAGGATGAAGAACGAAAAGGACATCGGTCCAGATGACATACATGTGGAAGCATGAAGGTGTTTAGGAGAGATGGCAGTGGAGTTTTTAACCAGATTGTTGAATGGAATCTTGGAAAGTGAGAAGATGCCTGAGGAATGGAGAAGTGTACTGGTACTGATTTTTAAAAATAAAGTGGATGTGCATAGCTGTAGTAACTACAGGGGGATAATATTAATGAGCCACAGCATGAAGTAATGGGAAAGAGTAGTGGAAGCTAGGTTAAGAAGTGAGGTAATGATTAGTGAGTAGCAATATGGTTTCATGCCAAGAAAGAGCACCACAGATGCAATGTTTGCACTGAGGGCGTTGATGGAGAAGTTTAGAGAAGGCCAGAAGGAGTTGCATTGCATTTTTGTGGACATGGAGAAAGCATATGACAGGGAGCCTTGAGAGGAGCTGTGATATTATATGAGGAAGTCAGGAGTGGCAGAGAAGTATGTAAGAGTGGCACAGGATATGTACAAGGGAAGTGTGACAGTGGTGAGGTCTGTGGTAGGAGTGACGGATGTATTCAACATGGAGGTTGGATTACATCTGGGTTCGGCTCTGAGCTATATTTGCAATATTGATGGACAGGTTGACAGACAAGACAGGAGTCCCCATGGACTATGATGTTTGCTGATTAAATTGTGATCTATAGCGAGAGTAGGGAGCAGGTTGGGGAGACACTGGAGAGGTGGAGATATGCTGTAGAGAGGATAGGAATGAAAGTCAGTAGGAACAAGACAGAATATATGTGTGTGAATAAGAGGGAGGTCAGTGGAATGGTGAGAATGCAAGGAATAGAGTTGGCAAGGGTGGATGAGTTTAAATACGTGGGATCAACAGTAGAGAGTAATGGGGATTGTGAAAGAGAGGTGATAAAGAGACTGCAGGCAGAGTGGAAAGGGTGGAGAAGAGTGTCAGGAGTAATTTGTGACAGACAGGTACCAGCCAGAGTGAAAGGGAAGGTCTACAGGACAGTAGTGAGTCCAGTTATGTTATATGGGTTGGAGATGGTGGCACTGACCAGAAAGCAGGAGACAGAGCTGGAAGTGGTAGAATTAAAGATGCTAAGATTTGCATTGGGTGTGACCAGAATGGACAGAATTAGAAATGAGTATATTAGAGGGTCAGCTCAGGTTGGAAGGTGGGGAGACAATAGAGAGGCGAGATTGCGTTGCTCTGGACATGAGTATATTGGGAGAAGGATGCTAAGGATAGAGCTGCCAGGCAAGAGGAAAAGAGGAAGGCCTAAGAGAAGGTTTATGGGTGTGGTGAGAGAGGACATGCAGGTAATGGGTGTGACAGAGCAAGATGCAGAGGACAGGAAGATATGGAAAAAGATGATCCGCTGTGGCAACTCCTAATGGGAGCAGCAGAAAGAAGAAAAAGAAGAAATGTGATAGTAATCAGATGGGCACTGAGCTACTTTTCATTTTAGAAGTGACACGTAAAATAAGGTACAGGTTAAGAAGGGCCATAGAACAAAGAAGAAATTCATCAAAGCACTGAATAATCAGTCTGCTGCTGTAAAATACCTTAAAATAGAAGAATTGGAGAAATTCAGAATAGTTTCCCTGGCTAGTCACAACACTGGAAACATTTAGCATATTATGATGTCCAGATTACTTCATTCTGCTGTTTATCATTTGTTTTCTTGATCTGTGGTTTATTGATTTCACAATTGTGAATTCTTTATGTGCATCAATACATGTTCTCTTTTATGAAGATAACTGAAATATAAATATAAAGAGGCTCTGCCTCTTTCTGTTGAACTGGCGACCCCTGCTGGACATATTGTAGATGGCACTGCATTCATGTTTTTTCAAGACAGCTACAAGTAAGAACAGGTAAATTAAACATAGAGTTCATTTTTAAAATGTAATACTTTTTTCTGGTATTGTCATGTGAAAATACACCAGGCATTATGTAAGTAAAAATTGAAGGATCATATGGTCTCGGTACCTAATGATAGGCAACATTCTAATAACCACATTCTCAAAAAGATGTCTCTTTATAATGACCTACACAGGAATTCCTTTTTATAACAATCATGGCAGTATGGGAGAGTAATCAACATTAGTGAAAAGAGATTGAAATGTGAAAAAAATAAGTTGACTGCTGTTGTTCTTATGTTCCTTTTTGTTTAGGTGCTGAAGGAAAAAGGTTGTCCTCATTCTGCCTTGTGTCTATGGCAAGTCAAGTCGCTGAAGGAATGTGTTATCTGGAGTCACAAAATTATATTCACCGGGACCTAGCAGCAAGAAACATTCTTGTAAACGAAAATGGCACCTGTAAAGTGGCTGATTTTGGATTGGCTTGTCTTATTGATGCAAGTAGACTCCTATAACTGCCTCTGTGTGGAGTAATGTAATTTTTTGATTAGGGTATTTAAACAAAAATTTCCTTTCTCTGCTTAGTCTTCAATTCATTCTTAGTTTGGTGATATTGCACATATCTAATGTTCTTGTGAGAATTCAACGTGCATGGTTTTTGGTTACATACAGTGGATATCAAAAGTTCACCCTTAATGAAACATTGTTGTTGGCTGGAATTAAAGCAAACTATATCAGACTTTACATCTTCCTTAATAAGTCTTTGTAGCAAAAATAAGTAAATGAAAAGCAAAGGGATTATTTTAGGTTGAAAATATTACAAAATATTCTTTAGAAAGTTTTTTTTGTATTTATATTTAACTAGTGATATTCCACATATCTTGTGTCCTAGGTTCGAATCCTCCACTTGGTTGTTGAGTAGACTTCACATTCTCCTTGTGTCTTTTCTCCCACGTCTACTAAGACGTGCAGGTTAGGTTATTTGGTAACACTGAATTGGCACCAGTGAGCATGTGATTGAGCCCTATGATGGACTGGTATTGTTTCTAGGGCAGGTTCCTGTCTTGCACGTAGTGTTGCCAAGATAGACTCTGGCATCCTACAGCCTCAGTTTGGATTAAGTCAGTTTGGGAATGTTGGTTGCTTTGGAAAAGGTGTTCGTGACTCACAAGGAGCCAACAGAAGATCTACACAGCCTTATTTTTTAAAGCGGTACATCAGGCCAGTGATACAAAAGAATTAGAAAAGTATTGCAAATATAATGGAACATTGTGAATACCATCGTTAAAATGTGAGGGAAATACAGCAGCCTCAGGTCAACACTAAAATCAAGATAATAATTCATTACATTTATATAGCGCTTTTCTCAGTACTCAAAGCGCTATCCACACAGGGAGGAACCGGGAAGCGAACCCACAATCTTCCACAGTCTCCTTACTGCAAAGCAGCAGCACTACCATTGCGCCACCTGTGAGGACAAATGTTTCTTCCAAATTGATAACCAAAGCAGAAAATTTTGGCCTTAATTCTAAAAAATATTTTCAATACAAAGTCAACACAGCTCATTAACCAAACAGTATTTACTGTTAAGCTTGGTGAAGGTAGCATGATATTGTAGGGATGCCTCAGCAGGAACGGGAATTCCAGTCAGAAAAACTTGGAAAAGTAATAGTTCCAAAGATTGTCATTATCATTAGCCAAAAAATCCAACTCCCTAAAAGCTTGTTGCCATTGTTAACTGTATGACCACAGTCTTCAGGCAGTGGCAAACAAACCATATTATGTCAAACCATTAGGCTTTGAATAGGCTGCTGGAAATGAGATTTAGAGCTTTCTGTACACAGGGAGTGAATCACCTTTGTGTTTTAAATGTGCTTTGGTTTCTGATCCTGATAAGTGGCAACAGGAAAACTATTTAAACTGACAAAAAAACGACAAAAACTTCTTTAGTACAAATATACAGCATTGGCCCTCTTAAAAAGAAAACTAAAACAGAGTCTGTATGTACATAATGTTTATCACTTCTGAGGTTTAACATGTTTGTCACATCAACACAAATTACAATAATGGCTTGGTGAAATGAATTATTATTCACCTAAGTCATCATTTAGCTGCTTTGGCTGCATTTCCCTGCTTGATTAAGGGTGTCTACATTTACTACTTTCTCCAGAATGTTGCATACAGATGGGTCATAGCTGCCATAAATATATGCAAGAGTTCTCTTCAGTTTTTCTTTTATAAATCCTGGCTTTGGCATGAAAGGATGGCATACATATATTTTGAGCCTTTGTTGTGTATATGCAAGCTTTATAAATCTGACCCCAGGTGTGTAAATGTGAAAGTGACCAAATTGACATACTGCAGGAGTCAAAGCAGAAGTACAAAGTTCATTGAAGGGTGTGCACGCTTATGCAAACAAAGGATTCCATCTTTTTATATACAAGTATAACTATTTCTACTATTAATGAGCCATTTGTTTTTCACTTCAGTATTGTTGATTACAATTTTTTTTATTAAAGATAAAGAAGCCTTGACATCATTTGTCTTGCTTTCAGCCTTCAGAAGAACAAAACTGAAATCTCAAAACAAATGTGTAGACCTTTGAAATCCACACTAATTAACATTTGGTGAACATATGCTGATGGACTTGGAAATGTACACTTTATGATTTGTATTAGTTTTTTTTATATTTTATGATTAGAGATCACTGAATAATCACAGGTCACTCTGGTAGCAGATAATATTTTGTGTAGCACTTACAGTCACGTGACCCTACCTTAAAATTAGATTTTTTTGATGTTACCTGTGGCTCATACTTTGATTGACTTGAGCTGTTGTCTGTGACTATGGATAGGATTCTGATCCTATACACTTGTGTGTATATTCTGTGGTAAATGGTAAATATTAAATATTATAAGGGATTGAACCACACAGCAAAATGAAAATGTGTATCAGGTCAGGTTAGGGTTAGGGTTGGGGAGCATGCACTGGTACAGCACGTTGCTGCACCTACCAAACAACGAAACAGCTGAGGATCCTGGTTGGCAACCACCTACAGAGACAAGTCCAATCCCACTCTCCGGAAATGACCATCTATCTGCTGCAGCCAGTTAGATATCAGGAGTGGCCCAATGACCCCCCAATGCTCTCCCAATCCATCTACTTGACTTCATTGGAAGAGTCACCAGAGTCATGAATGTCGCTGCCAAGCTAAGTAATCCTCTCGATAAGGTCGACACTCTCTCTGCAGACAGACACACTGCTGATGGCTGTGCCCAGGAGGTTATTAAAGGCCTGGATCTTATTTTTTATCTAGGACACCCACAAGCCCAGACACTCAGACTCCTTGCTCAGTCTCTCGAGAGCCCCGATCAGAGCCTTCATTGACTCTGCAAAGAACAAAGCATCATTGACAAAATCAAGATTGGTGAATCTTAATTCACCAACAGATCCCACAGAGCCGCTAGACCCCACATAACCTTCCCCAACAGCCAGTCCATGCAAGCACTGAACAGAGTAGTAACAAGAACACACTGCTGACAAACCCCAGAATCAACCGGCAAAAACACAGAGGTTCTGCCTTCACTCTGCACAGCACTCACAGTATCAGTGTACAGTCTGGCCGTGATATCCAGCAACTTTGAGGAGATCCCACAAAGTCTCGGGATGTCCCAAAGGGCAGCTTGATCAACTGAGTCGAACACTTTATGAAAATCGACAAAGGCTGCAAAGAATCTCTGCTGATATTCATGTTTGTGCTCCATAAGAACCCTCAGTGCCACGATGCGGTCGATGGAAGATTTCTTAGGCATTAAGTCAGATTGCTCCAGTAGCTGGTAGGTGAGCAAGTAATCATGGATCGTATTGAGGATGATCCTGGCAAGGACCTTACCTGGCACTGAGAGCAGTGTTACCCCCTGTAGTTGCCACAATCCAGGGGATCACTCTTCCCTTTCTAGATGGACAACAGTCCAGTCAGTGGAAATGACCATCTCCCAAATGGAATCAAAGATTGCTTACAATGCCAGGAGGACAGCCTTACTACCAGCCTGGAGAAGTTTACCCTGGATAGCACAGATCCCTGCAGCCTTTCCTCCCCTCAGCTGGTTCACCTCCTGTGGTTCACAGCTAATTGGAAGATCATCCTCAAGAACCGTGGACTCAGAGATATCCAACGTCCTAGCCGAAGGATCAGCTTTAAACAGCTGCTCAAAGTAGCCAGTCCAGAGTGTCACAAACTGCAGTGTCATCCATAACGACCGTTCCATCAGCCCTGACTGTGACTCTCCAAGGAACAGATTCGGATGTGCGTAATGCTTTGATTCCTCTGTAAGCAGGACATTAATCACTAGACCACACATGGTGTGTCACTTGTTCACAAATTCCTCTAACAAATGCCTGCTTATCTGCCCTCAGAGCCCTTGCAGCCATACTTCTCAGTTCCCGGTAGAGACCGGATTTGCCATCAAGCCATGCACTCTCAATGATATCCACAGTGCTCTGTGAGATGAAACCCCTCTCTTCTGGGAACGCTGGTAACTCCAACACTACCCTCAGCAACTTTCAGGGTCTTGTCACAGAAAGTATCATATTAGGATCAGCAGTTGTACCCAAGCTGGATCTTCAGAGTAGCAACAAGTCTATGGTCAGAATTCACAAACTGGGCACTTCTGTCGACCCTGCTGTTTTGTAAGAGCCTCCAACGTCTGCCCACGAGGATGTGATCGATCTCTTTCACCACACCACCAGTATTGACGTACCAAGTCTAATGATGTGGCTCAGGTCATTGGAACCAGGATCCAGCAATCCACATCCCTTGACCTTTTGCAAAATCAAGGAACATAGAGCCACTTTCATCACTGTCACCAGACCCATGGAAACCGACACAACCCCCATGACCAGAGGAGTGTCACTTCATGGACACCCATCAACCACCGAGCAAAGCTGCAAATAAAATGTCTCCCTCACTGAGCCATCTCTTACCATGGTCTGAGCATACACCGAGACAACAGACAAAGAAAATTCAAAGTGAATTAAATTACAGAAGGTGCCCACCAATTATCTTCAATAATGAGCTCAGAAGACCTCTGGCAAAGGTCAAGAATTAGTTTTACTGTCACAGTAATGAAAGTTAATGGGAGTTAAGCAGAGTGACGTGATGGTGCAGTGGTAAGGAGACCGTAGTTTGCATCGCAGGGTATTCAGATGTTTCCTGCCTTGCACCCTTTGATTGCTGGTGTAGGGTTAAGATGGGTGGATGGATAGATGGATTGATGAGAGTTAAGAAATAGCATTTAGTAGTCTAAAAGAAGGTCTGAGGTAATAACAGAATATTTAAAGTAACAGTAGAAGATAATTAGTGATATATGTGATAAATAAAAGGGCAGCAACAGAAAATGGGGAGAAAAGTGCTGGGGAGGGGGATATAAATAGCAAGCCATGGAAAAGCACTATATAAATGAAAGTGTGCTTTTCTGATTTGTCTCCATGGTTGAAAGACAGAGTCACCTGATAGAGGACTAGATGTTAGGACAACAGATAGAGTGGCTAGTCAAATGAATTTGCATTTCTTAAGCTAGGATACAACAAATGAGCAATGACACTAGAGGTAATAAATAAGAGGCAGTTAAAGTCTATGAGGTGGTGTAACATTGATACTCTAATAAAGACTTTACCTTGTCTGTAAATACATAAAACTTAATTTTCATGCCATGTTAAAAAAAGCATACAAAACTCTTTTCTGTTTACTGATCAACCTTTAAAATATTTTAAAATGTTATAAATGCTGCTTCACATATTTCATGAATGGATATACTGTATTAATTTCATGACATCATTGTGGTTTTTTTTTTTTTTTTTTGAGAAGTAAATATTTCCTACGCTTATATTAATATTTCCACTAGTGCAGCTTTCTAGCTCAGGACTCTAGGATTGGAAGGTTGCCAGTTCGAATCCTGTAAAGGCCAGAAGTGGTTCCACTCCGTTGGGCCCTTGAGCAAAGATTCTTTACCTGCAGTTGCTTCATCTTGGGTATGAATTTAATCTGCAGCCAGCCCTGCCAGAAGGTCCTCCAACCTGCAGGGAAAACCTGGGGGTTGGTGGCAGGATTGGCACTAGAGCAACTGAAAAGAAAAACCTCGCACTGTTCTGTTCCATTCCATTCAAACTATTGTGGTGCAGAGCTTGTCCTAATCTGGGATCCTGAGGTGGTTTGTCATGTGGTGGTTGCAGCAACGCATTGTATCAGTGCATGCTCCCAGCGTCGTCGTCCTCCTCCTCCTCCTCTCCCATCTGTGGGTAGTTTATATGCTCATGTCTATGTAGATTTTTTTCCTTATTACAAGTTTCTTCCCACATACCAAATGGATATAATATCATGCCAACCTTGAAATCAACTCTGGTTTTATTGGCATTTTGGTATTTTATTATAATTATTTTTGCTTTTCATTTATTTTTGGAAAATAGCTGTGTTGCTATAGAATCACTGGTCTCTGTTGAACATCATTGAGCTTCAAAAATAAACAGCACTGAAGCAAATGTCACTGATAAAAACATGTGTAGTCTGGAGGTCCAGGGTTACGCTATCAATGAGTTTTGTGCTGGTAACACAAATGTAGGAGCTGGTGGCATATCGCCATTATGGAGGCAGCACAATGGTTCAAGGTAAACAAAATAATGCATTTGCAGGCTGTAAACACACAGTGTGTCACTGGTGCAGAAAGCGTTTATTTGTACTGTGCCAGATTGGCAGTATCTACTGATCAGCATAGTCAAGCATGCAAAATTTGGCCTCATATAGTACAACACACTTCCATTACAACATCTGATGTAAACTTAGTTTTACTGGAAAGTCTACAATCATGAACCTTTTTCATTGGTTAAATGTTATATTATTCAAAGCAAATTCAAAATGTATTGTTAATAAAAACACATTATTTCTTTTAGGAACTATACATATCAAATACCAAGGTAATTCCCTACAAATGGACAGCCCCTGAAGCAATAACCAATGGACAGTTCTCTGTTAAATCTGATGTATGGTCATTTGGAATACTTCTATTTGAGATTATGAGCTATGGTCAGATACCATATTTAGGTAAAATATACATCCATTGCTTTGTTGTGTAGCAGTATTCAAAATTGCAGATATATTTTTAGAAATGAAGTTTTTTTCTATATTTTCTTCCTTTAACATGTTTTGAAATGTGCAAATTAATTCATAACCCATATGGCAAAAACAGTTAGGGTCTGTGGTGATGGTGCAGATTTTTTAACAATAAGATCAGTGCATATCAGGCTGGGTGAGTTTGGGTCCATGTCACTGCAAAGTCATGCAACCGTGGAAATTTTAATAAAGGAATTTACTAATTGTGCTTAATGTGCATGCAGGAAATTAGTGCAGCTCTCCCTCATTGTAGCTCCGCAGGTCGTTTGACACAAATCCACTCGCTGTGGACAAAAGGAGCCCAAGTAGGATAAAGAGGCAATCGAGAAAAGAAGGAAAAGAGAGAGTGAGAACAAAACAAGAAAATCGTATAGAAGAAAATCAAGAAGGAGATATTTGGGAGAAAGAGAAAGTGGAAATCAAGAGTGTGAGTCAGTGCAGAGGACAGGAGGCACGGTGGTCTGGAGGTGGCTCTTCAGGAAGTACAGGGAATGCTTCTCCAGAGGCGGGACCAGAGAGCTTTGAGGGATCGTCCTACAGATGCAGGAGAGATGGTAGTGGGACAGTGAAGCTGGGCTTGGGCATCCCAGCAGGTGACCACCTAAGGTGACTGGGACACAAGCTGTTTTAAGGATAACCCCACTTGCTGATGTCTTGACCCCCACTGAAAAGACTCAGCTGGTGAGTGCGGATAGAGAAGGGAAAGAAAGGCTTAAGAAACAGAAAAAGGCAACTTGTTTTTATTTTACTGGTCAGCATGGGTTCAGACAAGGGAGGTCGTGTTTTACCAACATGCTGGAATTCTATGAGGAAGCAAAACAAAATATATGTATATATATATATATATATGATCAAAGTGGATCAGTGGATCAATGTGATAGTATTTATCTTGACTTTCATTAAGCTTTGAAGAAACAAACTAAAAGAAGTGGGAGTTCAGGGTGTTGTTTGTAGATGGGTGCAAAAGTGGCTCAGACACAGAAAGAAGAGGGTTATAGTGCAAGGAACCTTATCAGACAAGCTTGCAGATGATACCAAGTTAGGTAGACTGGCAAGTCATGTAGAATCCACTGAATCATACAGGCTTGGGTATATTTGTGGTCAGTTTAAATTTAATGTAGGTAAATGCAAAGTGTTACACGTGGGAAGTTCAAATGAAATGTTTGAATACACAATGGGAGCTCTGAAAATCAAAAGTACACCTTATGAGAAGGATTTAGGCGTCGTAGTGGGCTCAACAATATTAACTACCATACAGTGTTCAGAAGCCATTAAGAATGCTAAGAGAATGTTAGTTAGGTTATATAGCGCCTTGATGTATGGAGTACAAGACCAAGGAGGTTCTGCTAAAGCTGTACTGTGCACAGTTTTAATCTCCGTGCTACAAAAAAGATATAGCAGCAGTAGAAAAAAGTTCAGAGAAGAGCAACTAGGCTGATTCAAGGGCTACAGGGGATGAGTTATGAAGAAAGGGGATTAAGAGGAGAGATGATTGAGGTGTTTAAAATTCCGAAGGGAATTAATACAGTAGATCGAGATACAGGGAAGCATCTGGAAACTTATTAAAAGTAAATTTCGCACAAACATTAGGAAGTTTTTCTTCACACAGAGAAATATACAAACATGGAATAAGTGACTGAGTAGCGTGGTAGACAGTAGGACTTTAGGGACTTTCAGAACTCGACTTGATGTTATTTTAGAAGAGTTAAGTGGATAAGAATGACAAGCTTTTTTGGGCTGAATGGCCTGTTCTTGTCTAGATTGTTGTTCTGTGATTTTATTCCAGTTTGAATTTATTATTTGATTAATTGATTTTATTTCCACAAAGAGCTCTGGATTTTATTGGTTATTCATATTTAAAAAATATGAGTGGGGACACGCTCTGCTGAAACTGGTGATGTCCTGAAAAAGTCAAATAACCAATTTTCAATTCAAAATCTTACTTGTTTTGTTTATTTGTTTTAGGGATGAACAGCAGTGTGGCTGTTAAAAGAGTAACTACTGGGTACCGCATGCCACCACCAGAAAACTGCCCTGACATTATTTATAAATTGATGTTGTCCTGTTGGAATATCACACCTAAGGAACGGCCATCATTCAAAGAACTAACCGAGCAGCTTGTAAACTTCAACCAGAATGAGGAGGGTTTTGTTTTGTCTAGCTTAAAATGTCTGAAGCATACGGGAATGTTTATATTCAAGCAAACTTGAAGAGGAGCTCAATAAGAAAATACAACTGTTCAAAAAATTAAAGGAACACTTTTTAATGAAAGTATAGTATCAAGTCAAGTGGGCTATTGATCTGGTCAGTTACGTAGCAGAGGGGGTTGTTAATCAGTTTCAGCTGCTTTGGTGTTACACCAAAACACATTGAAACACATCAACCTGAGGATTCATCTGTGTAACCACTTCTGGTACCACTTGTCACGTTTGGGACACAAAATTCCACAGATACACCCAGGAAATTCCAGAGACAAAAAAACTTTATTCAAATACTTCGAAAACAAACAGTCTCTTTCAGGAGTGATCCGGAGGGCACAGCTCCATCTCTCAATTAAAACAACAGAAAATCTTCCTCTTCAAAGGGGCACGCCTCGGGAGTGGGAGCCCCAACAAGAGCAGAGGATGTCTGGAGGAAGAGGGACAAGGCAATGAGACAAAAGGACAGCAGCTGTACAGGCTTTTAAATGTTCGAAGCGCCGCATGAGATGCAGATCATGCGGCACGGCAGTAGCCGCAAGCCTGCAGCTAATCTAGCAAAGAGGAGATAAACCATTTGTTTCCCATCGAAACACTGTTTAAGTATATATATTGTAAAATGAAGGCGCTATATTGCGCCCGACCTGGCACAGACTGACCCAGAGGCATGTGTAAAAGCAGCGCGACTCTTTTCTTCACCTGTGGGGCACGTCTTCCATGTGAACCCCACAGGCAATACACAGTCCCACAAGCACTTAACTCCACACAACACAATCCTCTGGCACCACCACTCCTCCCAGGCAACCTCATCCTCTTCCTCCCGATTCTGGCGCTGAGTAGTGGCTGCAGGCTCTTTTTGTAGCCCTCCCAGAAGTGCTCCAGGTGGTAATTGGCCTAATTAGGCTGTACTTCCGGGTGTGGCTGCATTCCAGCCCACAGAGGCTTGTTAAGCCATGCAGCTCCTCCGGGTGGTGGCCATGGAACCCAACCGGTCTGAGTCCTGAAGTCCCACACCTGTGGCCCCGATGTAACCCTGGAGGGCTGCCACCAAGCGTTCCAGGGGATGTAGAGTGCATCCCATGGCTGCTTCCATGGATCCAGTGTTGAAGGGGCGTCCTGGCCGGACATGGGACCCAGCCGCCCGTCACTATATATATATATATATATAATAAACTGCTCAAAAAAATTAAAGGAACACTTTTTAATCAGAGTAGACATCAAGTCAATGAAACGTCTGGGCTATTGATCTGGTCAGTTAAGTAGCAGAGGGGGTTGTTAATCAGTTTCAGCTGCTTTGGTGTTAATGAAATTAACAACAGGTGCAGTAGAGGGGCAACAATGAGACGGCCCCCAAAACAGGAAGTACAGTTTAACAGGTGGAGGCCACTGACATTTTTCTGTCATCTTTTCTGTTTTTTCACTCGTTTTGCATTTGGCTACGGTTAGTGTCTCTACTGGTAGCATGAGGCAATACCTGGACACTACAGAGCATGCACAGATAGCCCAACTTCTCCAGGATGGCACATCAATACGTGCCTTTGCCAGAAGGTTTGCTGTGTCTCCAAGCACAGTCTCAAGGGCATGGAGGAGATTCCAGGAGACAAGCAGTTACTCTAGGAGAGCTGGACAGAGCCCCTCGTAGAAGATCCTTAACCCATCAGCAAGACTGGTATCTGCTCCTTTGAGCAAGGAGGAACAGGATGAGCACTGCCAGAGCCCTACAAAATGACCTCCAGCATGCCACTGGTGTGAATGTCTGACCAAACAATCAGAAACAGACTTCATGAGGGTGGCCTGAGGGCCTGATGTCCTCTAGTGGGCCCTGTGCTCAATGCCTGGCACCGTGGAGCTCTATTGGCATTTGCCATGCTTTTGACAGATGAGAGCAGGTTCACCTTGAGCACATGTGACAGACGTGAAAGGGTCTGGAGAAGCTGCGGAAAATGTTATGCTGCTTGTAACATTCGGTATAGCCGGTTGGTGGTGGGTCAGTGATGGTCTGGGGAGGCATATCAATGGAGGGACACACAGACCTCTACAGGCTAGACAACAGCACTTTCACTGCCGTTAGGTATCCGGATGAAATCCTTGGACTCATTGTCAGATCTTATGCTGGTGCAATGGGTCCTGGGTTCCTCCTGGTGCACGACAATGCCCGGTGTCATCTGGTGAGAGTATGCAGGCAGTTTTTGCAGGATGAAGGAATTGATACCATTGACTGGCCCCCACGCTCGCCTGACCTAAATCCAATAGAACACCTCTGAGACATTATGTTTCAGTCCATCCGACGCCGCCAGGTTGCACCTCAGACTGTCCAGGAGCTCAATGATGCCCTGGTCCAGATCTGGGAGGAAATCCCCCAGGACACCATCCGTCATCTCATTATGAGCATACAGACCCCCCCCTTCCCCCGGCACGTGGGGGCCATATAAACTACAAAGTACGATTTGGAGTTGCTGCAATGAAATTTCGGCAAAATGGACTAGCCTGCCGCATCATTTTTTCACTTTGATTTTCGGGGTGTCTTTAAATTCAGCCCTCTGTAGGTTGAGAATTTTCATTCATTTTCATCAAATGATGTGTCATCCTTACGTTCCTAATACATTACCCAGTCCATATCAGTATACTGTAGATATCCAGCACGATTTTGTTTCCCATTAGGATCTGATGTGTTTTCAAAGTGTTCCTTTAATTTTTTTGAACAGTTTATAATTCAATGTGTTTATTAAGGCAGAAATATCTAATTTAACATAATCATCTTGGAATCCCTGGCACTTTTTCTAAGCTATATGAATCAAATATGTAAAAAATACTGAAGGTTAAGAACATATATTTTTTTTGTCTTTAAAGTACTTTGAAACACAATAACAAAAGAGAAGGAAATATGTAGTTGCTGCTGTGGCAAATTCTGGGAGTCATTTAGTAACAAATGACTTACATCAGGTTGAAAACCTTTCTCTGGAAAAAGTCTGCAGCTTTGCATCAATAAGCAACAGAATAAAATGAAGGCTTGAGCAATTATTCAGTAAACTAGTCCAATAATGAAGCCCAAGAAGAGCAAAATAGCCCAAACGGCCACAGAATATTATACAGCATCATAAATTATTAACTATTTTTCTTTACTGAACTAAGCAAACCTACACCATGTTTTCCTGCTATGCCAATCTTTCACCTGGTTCTTGATTTGAAGTGGTACACGTGGCAATGTTTTGAAAATCCTCACAAATTTGACTCCTTGGCAACCTACAAGCAGTGATGAACAATTATTAAAAAGCAGAAACTGCAAAATTGTTTCTTTGAATCTGCTCCACATCCCTACAAATGAGTATTTTTTGGAATCCGTGGATATAAATCAGCCAAAAAGAATAAGTACACAACTCTTTATCTATGCATATGCCATTTGTTTTCTGTATACGACCATCCTTCTATATTCTATAGTAATTTTTAGACATGAATTATGACATGTCTGCAAGTTATGAAAATGCATTAGGACTGGTGTGCTGCTATACTCTGATTTCTTTGTTATTTAATTGAATATCATATCAACCAAAAAACCATACATTTAAAAAATGCAGTAGAATGTTTGATTTTATGCATTTGTAATAAAGAACTTTTGCAATACCCCAGTCCAAATTCTTTATGTATTACAATATGTAGTCTACATATGTGGTCCCAGGCTTTATAAAAAAGAAATTACTGACAACATAAGGATGAAGCCTTAGACCTTAGTATGTTGTTTTATGAATTTTGAAAGTAGTTTTCTAGTTTGGTATAAGTCGATGTTTGCTAATAATGCATACTAATTTACTCAATGTACTTTATCAGCCTAACATTTAGACTCCAGTTTGCTAATTCAATGTAAATATTTTTTGTTTCAGTGACATTTTTTCAGCTTCTCCATGTAAATGTAAAGAATTATTTTCCAGATAAGAACATATTGATCACCACTAGAGTTTATAAACCTAGGTCTGTCAGATTGGGAGTTTGTGTATGTGTATGCATGTGTACAGTTAGGTCCATAAATATTTGGACAGAGACAACTTTTTTCTAATTTTGGTTCTGTACATTACCACAATGAATTTTAAATGAAACAACTTAGATGCAGTTGAAGTGCAGACTTTCAGCTTTAATTCAGTGGGTTGAACAAAAAGATTGCATAAAAATGTGAGGCAACTAAAGCATTTTTTTAACACAATCCCGTTATTTCAGGGGCTCAAAAGTATTTGGACAAATTAAATAACTGGAAATAAAATGTTCATTTCTAATACTTGGTTGAAAACCCTTTGCTGGCAATGACAGCCTGAAGTCTTGAACTCAGGGGCATCACCAGATGCTGGGTTTCCTCCTTTTTAATGCTCTGCCAGGCCTTTACTGCAGCGGCTTTCAGTTGCTGTTTGTTTGTTGGGCCTTTCTGTCCGAAGTTTAGTCTTCAACAAGTGAAATGCATGCTCAGTTGGGTTAAGATCAGGTGACTGACTTGGCCATTCAAGAATTTTCTACTTCTTTGCTTTAATAAACTCCTGGGTTGCTTTGCCTGTATGTTTTGGGTCATTGTCCATCTGTATCATGAAATGAAATGCCGCTCAATCAATTTGACTGCATTTAGCTGGATTTGAGCAGACAGTATGTCTCTGAACACCTCAGAATTCATTCAGCTGCTTCTGTCCTGTGTCACATCATCAATAAACACTAGTGTCCCAGTGCCACTGGCAGCCATGCACGCCTAAGCCATCACACTGCCTCCACCATGTTTTACAGATGATGTGGTATGCTTTGGAGCTGTTCCACGCCTTCTCCATACTTTTTTCTTGCCATCATTCTGGTAGAGGTTGATCTTGGTTTCATCTGTCCAAAGAATGTTTTTCCAGAACTGTGCTGGCTTTTTTAGATGTTCTTTAGCAAAGTCCAATCTAGCCTTTCTATTCTTGAGGCTTATGAGTGGCTTGCACCTTGCAGTGCACCCTCTGTATTTACTTTCATGCAGTCTTCTCTTTATGGTAGACTTGGTTATCGATACGCCTACCCCCTGGAGAGTGTTGTTCACTTGGTTGGCTGTTGTGAAGGGGATTCTCTTCACCATGGAAGTGATTCTGCGATCATCTACCACTGTTGTCTTCCGTGGACGTCCAGGTCTTTTTGCGTTGCTGAGTTCACCAGTGCTTGCTTTCTTTCTCAGGATGTACCAAACTGCCACTCGTAATATTGTAGCAATTTCTCGGAAGGGTTTTTTCTGTTTTCGCAGCTTCTTTCACGTGCATGGAGAGCTCCTTTGACCGCATGTTGTCTGTTCATAGCAAAATCTTCCACATGCAAGCACCACACCTCAAATCAACTCCAGGCCTTTTATCTGCTTAATTGATAATGACATAACGACGGACTTGCCCACACCTGCCCATGAAATAGCCTTTGAGTCAATTGTCCAATTACTTTTGAGCCCTTGAAATGAAGGGATTGTGTTAAAAAAATGCTTTAGTTGCCTCACATTTTTATGCAATCTTTTTGTTCAACCCACTGAATTAAAGCTGAAAGTCTGCACTTCAACTGCATCTGAGTTGTTTCATTTAAAATTCAATGTGGTAATATACAGAACCAAAATTAGAAAAAAGTTGTCTCTGTCCAAATATTTATGGACCTAACTGTACGTAAGAATGGCAGTGCATGAAGTTAGCTTACCGGGTGTCAGTTGATGACTCCTGAAAAGAAGCGTCACTGCAATCAGCGTACTAAGGAGAGTTATGAGCTAATTAATTTGGAATGGGAGAAATATAACAAGCATTTCCTACTTGGTGATCAAATTTGGATGAATCACTATGTGCAAACAGCTGAAAAAACGGAAACCTGGTGATTCAACAGCAGTAATGAAATGAAAGGTCCAAGCTCATGTGCATAATTGCCTTTGATGCGGAGGGTGTAGGCCTGATTACCTGCTTCAAAAAGAGGCCCCCCATAACTGATCAATATTACACTAACTTGCTTTGGTGTTCACAACAGGGAAATGTGGCAAGGAAACCTTTTGGCCATTCTGTTCCACTTCACATCAGTGTCCCACACTGCACAGGTCACAAAGGATGCTCCGGCTCTGTGAAACTTTTCAATTGAAAAGAATAAGGCTTTGTGACTGCCATCTGATACCCAGTTTGAAGAGCTTCTTTATGGGTCACACAATGCCAATGATAGACAAAAAATTGCTTGTCTTAATGCTAAGAGTACTAAGAATAAAATTAGGAGTTTAAATTATCTGCAGCTGCACACAACTTTGATGTAATAGGAATAACCGAAACCAGGCTAAATAACAGACGGGGCAGAGTATGGCATTATTTAGGAAGGACAGGGAAAACTGAAAAGGTTGGGGAGTCACCATTTATGTAAAAGAGAATTTGAACGCACACCTTCAATTCCCGTGACCCTGTAGTTAGGATATAGTGGGTTGGATAATGGATGGATGGATCTTCTTCAATTAGATGGTAAGGCAGAGCTTAGTTAGGATGTTTGGATTCGACTAGACCGCACCCAGGGATTAAAGCCTAATATGAGGAGCGTGCTAAATACCTCTAAATGTAGACCATAGCTTCAATTTACATCTTAATATTAAAGAGGCAAGTTTAGAGGATGATATTATAGTCATGGGGGACTCCATTTATCCAAATATTAACTGATTTAGCCTAACAAGTATCGGAGCACATGTAATCGGTGACAGTTTTTTTAACAAAATATGTTACAGCACCAACGATGAGGGCTGCCTGTCTAGATTTAGTATTTTGTAATGATCGGGGTAGGAGTAAAAATGAACGAACTATTAGGATCGAATGACCATAGAATAACAGATTTCAGTGTTCTGGAGTGCATTTTCTAAAGCAATTCATTTTAATTTTTGTACGGCAAACTTTCAGCAGACAAGATAAACTGGGATAAGCTTTTAAGTGTGAAGACAGTCAAGATGCAGGTGCAGGTTTAAAAGTGTTTTATATATAATGAACAAGTTTGGAGCAGTAAGAAATTTAAACATAACGGTGAATGAGAACGTTACAAAGGAAAAAAGCAGATGTAGAAAGTCTGTAGGACTAGTAACTCCAGCACTGACCGTATGGCGTATGAGGGCAACAGTTAAAAAGGGCATTAGGAAAGCTAAAAAGCAGTTAGATAGAAAATTGCAGAAAATGCCAAAGTTGACCCAAAGAGATTCTTCCAATATTTTAGTAGTAAAAGAACAGTCAAGGAGGAGGTGAAGAGTATTAGGAACAGTAAAAGCAACCCAGAATACACAGCCAGTGCAATAACAAATGATTTGAAGTTATACTTTAATGACATTCAGGGCTGGATTAAGACAAAATTGGGCCCGATGCTGCAGCACAAAAAAGGCCTGTTTTTTCTCAGCATTGGTGCGTGTGCATTCGACACTCACCGTACATGCGCACTCAGACCGACCAAGGAGCCTTAATTGCTTGCGATGCAACCAGCCAGCCTTTATTGAACATGAATAATAATAACAACGTAGTACTGTAACAACTCGAGATTAACATCAAACTATGTAACATTAACATTCAATAGCAATTGTCTGAAAAGTGCACTTAATGCAGAAAACCTAACAATAAAATACACAAAATTTCACAATTCTCTTATGAAACAGAGTAAGAAAAAATGAATTTGCAGAGACATTGGGTCAAAGTGACTCAGTTCAGGCTCTTGAGGGTAAAAATTTGTCCACGATTTAAATTTCATAATAGCCCAGAATCCTGTTGAGGATTTTAAAAATTCTAAAAATCCATGCCAGGCCCGCGGGCCGGCTTTTAGTTTTACCTTTACAGATAACCATTTAAATAGCCATCGATTTTTACTGTACAACTAAGTTTCAAGGTGAAAAATTTACTACGTGGCACTAACTGAACAATAACAATACAATAACAATCCCCAAGATATTGCAAAAAACGCAGCTAAATTACTAAGTAGACCTAACATAAAATTGATAGCATTAACTTGAAATCTTCGGTTAACAATAAACACAACGACATTATAGTTACGTCACAGCGCAAAGAACAATAGTAACTGTATAATAAGTAATGCTGTGTCTAGACGTCCGAAAGTCGAACTCCAGATTTCATTCTAAGAATTATTTTGAGTTTAATATAGCAAAGGAAAACAGTTCAGCTTCCGGAAAATTCTCGTCTGTTTTCATCTGGGCCTATTTCAGGAATGGGCCTAATGCTGCAGCATCAATAGCACCCACCTTAATCCAGCCCTAATGGCGTTTATATGTGTGAAGAAGTGGATAACTTCCTAAAAGTAACAGGGACTGCTAAGGAGGTACTTAGTGACTTGGAAATTATAGAGGGAGAGGTGCTGCTCAGGTTAAATAGGCTGAAAACTAACAAATCTCCAGGACCCGGTAACATTTATCCTTCAGTGCTTAAGGAGATAATGTGAGTATGTATATAAACCTTTGGTACATGTTTTTAAAAAAAAAAAAGGGAGAATGGGAAAATTCATAAAAACTGGTAGTGTGTACTTTGTATAAAAAGTCTGATTGGGCTGATCCATAGCTATAGGCTGATAAGTTTAAAGTGCATCAGAGATAATTGGAAGCAATTAATTGAAGAAAAGATCAAATGTGCAGGGCTCACTCACAGCACTCGTAGTACAGTAATATATACAGTGTAGGCACTGGCGTGTGCATTTGATTTTTTTGGCCCTGATGTTTAACAGAGACTGACGGTTAATCAAGTAATGGATAATCAAGGTTTTACTGTACTGTACTAGCAAATACTCAACATGGGTTTGGATGGGGAGCCTGTGTTTCACTCATATGCTGAAATTCTATAAGAAAGCCACAAAAGCATACAATATGAGAGATGCATATGGTATCATTTATCCTGATTTTCAGAAGGCTTTTGAGAAAGTACCACATGAAACATTAGTGATCAAATTTAAAGAATTGGGAATACAGGATGTGGTCTTTTAGAGGAGTACAAAATTGGCTCAAACACAGAAAGCAAGGAGTAATGTTGAGGAGCCCTTTTTCAAAATTAGATGATGTTGAAAGTGGTTTGACTCTGTGGTCGAAATTTAACATCTGATTAAATAAAGAAACATCCTGTAACATGACAATTCAATTATCAGGCTGGAGAAAAGCTGTTCATTGTATCTTTTATTTACTCCTCAGCCAAATGCCTTGGAGGGAGCATTCTTCAAAAGCAGTCTGTTACAGAATGGTCAGACAAACAAAGACTAGAGGTTCATTTTATAAACTGTTGAATTTACATACAGTGTCAATCACTGTATACATTTTACTCTGATTGGTTTGTTGGTTTGCACCCAAATGATTTATATAAAATAAAAGTCTATTATATTATATTTTGGTTCTTCTTATACCTTTTGAGATGAGCCACCACCCTTGAAGTTTCTGTGCATATAACAACTGTCCATTGTAGTTTATAGGACATCTGCTGATTTCTTAGTCATCCTTTGTATATTACATCAACCTTTCTTCTGGTACATTATATACTTGACCATCTCCATATTTTTCCTAAACCAATTCTTGTATTTCAGTGCACATTTGTTGTTCACTTGACCTTTATTTGGTTTCCCACATTTATTAACCCCCTATGCTATTTCTTTAAGATAAATGCTATGTTACCCTCAAATTATTCTTCCACAACTCAGGGGTCAGTGCTGCTCTTTTAATATACTTAAACAACCTGGACAAAAATATAACCAACAAGCTGGTAAAGTTTGCAGATGATACCAAACTAGGTGTAAGGGCAGAAAATGTAGAATTAGCTAAATTATTACTTCGGGGGTTTGGGCAGCATACAGCAGGGGTCCTCAGTCACGGTCCTGGAGGGCCACAGTGGCTGCAGGTTTTTGTTCCAACCCAGTTGCTTAATAAGAAGCACTTATTGCTCAAAAACCACTTCTACTTCACTTTAGTTGTCCAACCATCCATCCATTATCCAACCCGCTATATCCTAACTACAGGGTCACGGGGGTCTGCTGGAGCCAATCTCAGCCAACACAGGGTGCAAGGCAGGAAACAAACCCCGGACAGGGCGCCAGCCCACCGCAGACTTTAGTTGTCTCAAGCCCTTATTGCTTATTTTAGTCTTAAACAGCAGTATTCTTGGTCTTTAATTGCTCCTAATTAGCAATAACATGCAAATGACAAAAGAGACCAGCATTTCTCCATTTAGCTTGCTACCATTTACACCAGTGTGTATTTATCATGCACTATTGGAAGGAGAATAAAGAGAAAAAAGTGAAGGACTGAGAATTACCCATCTGATTTAGCCTTCAAATCATTTGGATGATATCCTTAGAAAGGGGAAAAAATCTAGGATATGAGAATTACCTGAGACAGCAGAGTTAAGGCACTAACAAGCCATGAAATTAAATTATTGGCAAGAACTGCTTTCTAATTAAGCAACCGAGTTAGAACAAAAACCTGCAGCCACTGCAGCCTTCCAGGACTGTGAATGAGGACACATACAGGCTTGGGCAAATTTGTGGTAGATGAAATTTAATGTAAGTAAATATAAAGTACTACTTATAGGGAGTAAAAAAGTCAAATTTAAATACACAATGGGAGGTCTGAAATTTGAAGGTATCCCCTAAATTGATCACTGTCTACATCTAGACAGTGTACAGAGGCGATCAAGAAAGCTAATAGGGTGTTAGTTTATATCACAAGGTGTGGAGTACATGTCAAGGGAGGTTATACTTAAGTCGTATAACTCACTGGTTATATGGAGTGCTCTGTTCAGGTTTGGGCTCCATATTTATTACAAAAAAAGGCATAGCAGCACTATGGAAATTAGGGTCAGGATTAGGGTAGGGGATAGAGCCATTACTGGCATGCTCTGGCACACATAGTCCAATTCAAAAAACTCTAATTTTATTTAAGGTCTTATACCAGCCGGTTGTTTCCCTTATCAATTCAATAAATAAATAAAAATTTCATTAAATACATCAATCCATCTATCCATCCATAATCCAACCCGCTATATCCTAACTACAGGGGCACAGGGGTCTGCTGGAGCCAATCCCAGCCAACACAGGGCGCAAGGCAGGAAACAAACCCTGGACAGGGCGCCAGCATTCCTTAAAGCCTCTTTATAAAATATGTTTCAACCATCTTAAACTAAAACACTTCCTATGGTCTCTAAAAGAGGATAAAATGAGTAAGGTTCTAAAAAATAGATTAATCTTTCCCGTGTCCCCTAAAAAGATTTAAAAAATGTTTAAAGGAATGTTTTATTAAGTACATATTTAAAAAATAAATAAATAAATAAATAATGATCTTTATCTGTATTTTATCTTTACTTCAGTTGGGGTTAATACTAGGTGAAAATAAATACTTAAGAGTGGGAAATCAATAAATAGATAGATCAATACATAAATACATATGGGGTTAACCAAGGGCTAAAATTAGCAATAAGAATCCCCAGCTAAAATGAATTAACTTTAGGGTTTAATAATAATGACTTTAAGGTAAGGATAAGGGGTAAAGGGGTATTCATTTTTAAATAAAAAATTAATAATCGGATAAACCTGTTATTTATTTTCCTCACTATTATGGCCTTGTCTAATTTTTAATATTATGGTTATATAAATTCAGTTTTTAATATCAAGGATAAAAAAGGCTAAAATTAGCATTAAAACCCTTGAAGGAAATTACTTAACATTAAGGCCTTTAAGGTAAAGGTATGGGGTGGGGGATCAGGAATATGAATTTTTTGGTTTAGGATTGGGAATGGGGTAGACCTTCTTATTCCTATTCTTTCCTAATATGGCCTTGTCTGACTTTTAACATTAGGCTTACATCAATAAAATTAAGTTTTTGACCTCAGGGATCACAAAGGTAAGTTCTTAACATCATGGATAAAAAGGGGGGGGGGGTTAAATTAACCTCAGGGCCCCCCCAGGGGGAATTAATTAACATTAGGGCTTCATAATAGTGATTTTAAGGTTAGGATCTGGGGTGAGGGGTTGGGCACATATTAAATACTGTCACGGGCGGCTGGGGGTGGAGCCCAGCCGGGACGCCCGAGGGGACCGGAGGAGGGCTGGTGCCTCCTCCCGACCACGAGGGGGCAACCGCCTTGGTTTTGTTGGTGGCCTCGGGTAAGGGGCTTGGAAGCCCAACCCTGTAGGGGCCCGTGGCCACCGCCAGGCGGCGCCCTGGTGCCTGAAGAAACCTGGAGCCCAGCACTTCCGCCACACCAGGAAGTGCTAGGGGGAAGAGGAGCAGGAACACCAGGAGGACTTCCGGCTACACAGTTGGTGCTTCCGCCACACGGGGGTGTGTCGGCGGAAGCTCCTCAGGAAGCACCTGGAGCCCATCCGGGCGTACATAAAAGGGACCGCCTCCCTTCAGTCGACAGCAAGAGTTGGGTGGAAGTGGACTGAGCTCGGAGGAGAGGAGAGGAGTGGAGGTGGTCTGAGGACTGAGCAAGGCATTGTTGTGCGGCCAGGACTTGAAGGGGTGATTGGTGTGCGGCACTGGGTTTGTGCACTTTACCACTTGTCAATAAACACGTGTGTGGCGAAATAACATGTCTGCCTGTCTGTGTCCGGGCTGTACCCCACAATACTCATACTTAAAAATCATCTGAGGGGATCTCGGTACTTAAAAGGTCTTTTAGACCATCACATTATCTCGCAAAATAAAGATAATTCAACAAAATTTGTTTGGCTGCCTCCTGTGCAAACCAAAAAGTATACTTTGGGTCCAATACTAATTTAACATTGTTTAATAGAACAAAATCATAATCTGCTGCTACTAAATTACTTTTAGGGTTAGGCTTAGGGTTACATTTAGAAGCACTATAGACAGTCCAGAGAAGAGTGACTAGGCGGATTCCAGGACTAAGAGGTACGGGCTATGAGGAGAGATTGAAGGAGTAGACCTTTTTCAGTTTAAGCATACAGCAATTAAGAGAGAACATGACTGAAGTGTTTAAAATTATGAAATGAATTAGTACAGAGGATCCAGGATGCTACTTTAAAATGACTTCAACAAGAACACAGTTGGAAACTTGTCAAAGGCAGATTTCACACAAATCTTACAAAGTTTTTCTGCACACAAAGAACCATCGACACATGGACTAAGTGGACAAGTAGGGTAGTGGAGAGTAGGACTTTCAAGTCTCTCAACCTCCAGGAGAGTAGCTGCACAAGATGAAACTGTATATCTAAGTGCCACTCAGAAACTTTGTAAATGTTATAAAAAGTGTAGAAGTCTCTAAAGGTTGTGATGGACAGCCGGCAGCTCAACCCGGCCGACACACCCAGGACACTAGTTGGCGACTTCCCTGCAGCTTAGAGGTGCCCCGGAAGACACAGGGATTTTTGTTTCCCATATAGCCCGGAAGTGCTGACAAGTCACGTGAACAGAAGAACATAAGTACTTCCGGGCTGCAGAAAAATGTAATTCTGCATCTGACCCGGAAGTGCTAACAAGTCACGTGAACAGAAGAGGAGAAGCACTTCCGGGTCAAGAACTATATAAAGGACTGGTGGAGACCCAGCAAGAGAGGCGGAGTTGGGAGAGAGTGTGACAGAGCTGCTGGGAGGAGAGGAGGAAAAGAATTGTATTAGTTATTATTGATTTATTGTGTATTGTGGTGGTGGTGCTGGTGCTTTGAAGGCACATTATAAGGGGGAGAAAAGAAATTAAAATATTTCCTGGTGCTTTTATCTGGTGTCTTGGACGTTTGTCTATTGGGTTTGAGGAGTGACAGTGCCCTCTAGTGTCACAAGGTATTATGTTGAAAAATAAAATGTGTTTGGTTTACTGATGTTTCCCTTAACAGGTCAAGCTGAAAAGATTTAAAGAGATTTAAAAATAGAGAGAAAGACAGAAATAAAATTCATTTTCAGAATGTTTTATAGGTTTTCACTAATACATGCTATACATATACTGTACACTTGCAGCAGTGCTACTATGAATTAAAACTGCATCTCCCAGCAGTCCCTGCAGAGGCTGTTAGGGTCAAAGGTGGTCAAATGAGGTTAAAAGGAGGGCAGGTGGCCAAAAGAAGAAAAAAGTTGTTTTGTTGTTGTACGTTGTGTGTTGCATTTATCTGTCGGACTGCCTGCTGTTAATTGAGCCACGTTTAATCATTGTGTTCCTGGATTGTATTCGTTTGTTGGGGTCTGGATCGTCTGTCTATCTGTGTACTGAGGACTGTGTTTGGATTCATTGAAAAGTAGCGCTCCTGAACTATCCATCCATCTTCATCCTTTCAGCAACTACTTCTAGGACTGTGTTTTCCCTTCCCTTTCAACATACAGATCTCTGGACTTAATCTCGTCACTTCCCATTTCATCCGGTTTGGTTTTTCCATGGACTTTGCTGTGCGGTGTTTGTGTTTATATGTTAAATGTAATATTGCCAAAAGGGTCAGGGGTGGTATTATTGTTTGCATTTAGTTAATTTCATTTCATTATATTCTTTATTGTTTAATGTTCCCAGCATGCTTTATTTGGTCTCTGTCGCGAGTGTGTGTGGGTCGATCCAAGGCTGGGGTATCCCTGGGATTTCCTCCACTAAAATAAATAAATCACCGTCACATTGATGGTGTGAATCTTAGCGGCCCCTGACCGCTACACACTGTACAAAAGGAGTATTTTATCATTACCGCTCCAGCAGACCCCAGAGCAGGTTGGATAATGGATGAATGGATGGATTCTTTTTTCCACATTTTCCACATAGCAAGAATCTATTCTGGCAGCAGGCAAGAATAAATGCAGTTGGGACAGCACGACATACGCTCACGCTCTTAGATTAGGGTAGCTGGTAATCCTAACATTGAGACCTTTTACAGAAAACCTAACCACTGTGCCACCATGACTTCCTCTAAGCACAATGGATTCTAAATAAACATTAATCTTCTATATCCATGCCTTGTTTAGAATCTTAAATATTCAAAATCAGGTGAATTATTATATACATCCAGTCAGGTGAATCATATGTGCAGATTTAAAGCAAATCTGTAACCCTCAGTGTGCATGTTTCATCCGCAACTCACAGCCATGCACGACTTGTGAAGATTCCTAGGTAAAGAGTCATTAGTCTAACTCAGCTTATTAAATATGAAATTAAATGAGCTTCATAAATTGGTTACAATACACTAATGCAAACAGCATATTGCAGCCAGTGAGGAGAGCTCAGCGAGTTCCCCTCTTTTTCCGGAAATCCTCTCCTCCTGATGGGTCTTCCTGTTTACTCCATTAGATGGCGCTCTACCCCACTGCTCACTGGCTCTTAATGCCCGGGTAACGCACTTCTGGAACCTTCTAAAAGGCCAGGTGTTTTCTTTTTTTCTCTTCCTGAATAAAAACTGCTGATGTATGATTTTGATTTTTGTGTCATATAGCAATGGCTTAAAAAAAACGTGAATAGCATTGTTTTATTTTTTATTATTTTCTTTATTAAGAAATTGAATAGAGTGCTTGCCTCTCTAGAGGGATGTAATGTACTTAAAGATACAGCAAGTCAGCAAGTATTTTTTAATTACTGACTGCTATATTATATGTGTTAATTTGTCTTACTTACTTAATTTTCCTACATTAGACTTGAAGCCCTTGGTGTGTATTGCATACATTTCATTTGTTGGCTTAAAAAGAGGCTAAGTGAGGTCTTAGCTATTTAGAGCCGGGTTCAAATTCCAAGGCAGAGTTTTCTCGCTGTTCATGTCAGCATTCCAGTCTGCAGTTCAAGGCTGTGCTGTTTGGATGACTGATGACTCTGAGCTGGTCCAGCATGAGTGAAGGTGAGTGGGAGTTTTTCCTGCGATGATCTGGTGTCTCATTCCCACTTGGGCCTGGTATGTTCCAGCGGGCCATGACCCTGGAATGGAAAGGCCAATAAAGACGAATATTACAAAATAATTACAAAATAAACAGATTGACATCTGAGTGGTCAGACTGGGTACATGATGTCAGGCTTTCAGTCCACTCACTCTCCTGCTAAATCTAATTTCAAGTCATGGAGAACGACAGTTTATCCTAGCAAGGGCACAAAGCAAGAAATCTGCTATCATCTGAACCCTTTTGACAGGAAGTCATCACCATATGTACACCACCATGTATTCCGCCTCCTTCACTTTTATCAGTCAAGGACTTGTATTAAAATCATAAAATAAACATCAAGCAACACTCAATGAAAGAATGACAAAGTGAAAACACAATCGGACCCTTTACTCAGTACTTTTTTGAAGCATCTTTGGCAGTGATTCCAGCCTGGGGTCTTCATGGGGATGACGCGACAAGCTTTGCACACCTGGGTTCGGGGATGTTCTGCCATACTTCTTGGCCAGTTCTCTCAAGCTCTGTCAGGCTGAAGGGAGGCTCTTGGTGGACAGCTGCTGTCAGGCCTCTCCAGAGAAGTTCAAGACAGGACTCTTGACCAATGAGAGGGAAAGTTGGGTCTTCACTTCAAATAGTCATTCCCATGAGGCTTTAGGTTTGCTGTTTATGATGTGTGCTGACCAATCGGGAACTATCCAGTGAACAATATTTAAGTAAAAAAGCATTTGTTTTGCACTTTTTGAGTGTAAGACTGGAAAATTGACATGTGGACTACGTGACACGAGTAACGTGAGATTTTTGTTTTCCTTTTTTCTATGAACACTTCTCACATTGTTTGCCATTGCACAGCATGGGACACTTCTTTTCTGTCATAAACATTTATTTCTCATTCTGCCAGAAAAACATGAAATTAAAACATTTTCGTGCCATCACTACAAACTATATGGGATAAGTAACATATAAAAAATATCCTTTTTGGGAGGAGTATTCTTTTAAACCATAAAGTTAATGTTTGTCATTTAAACATAAGCTAGATTGCCTGGGTTCATAGGGACCCTAGATTTTATATACAGCCCACTGTAAAAGTCATTATTGACGATTCGGCCTGCCAACAAAATCGATTGCTCACTCCTAAACAAGTATGCTGTCTGCAGTTGCCTCCTGTCTTTAGAACTTGGGTGAATTAAAACAGTTAAAAATATTAATATTTTATATCCATCCATCCATTATCCAACCCGCTATATCCTAACACAGGGTCACGGGGTCTGCTGGAGCCAATTCCAGCCAACACAGGGCGCAAGGCAGGAAACAAACCCCAGGCAGGGCACCGGCCCACCACAGATATTTTATATTATTATATAAAATTATATATAATAATATATATATATATATATAATATTAATAATAATACATATTCCCTTTCATTATTAAACATCCATCCATCCATTTTCTAACCCGCTGAATCCTAACACAGGGTCACGGGGTCTGCTGGAGCCAATCCCAGCCAACACAGGGCGCAAGACAGGGAACCAATCCCAGGCAGGGCACCAGCCCACCACAGATATTTTATATTATTATTTAAAATTATATACTGTATAATAATATATATATATATAATATTAATAATAATACATATCCCCTTTCATTATTAAACATAAATTGGTGAATTCCAATTTGCATGTCACGTCAGTATGGGTTTTCACTGCCACATATCTACGATCTGTAAGTTATTATTACTGTCTTTGGCCCCAGCATGAGTGAGCGTGGCTGTTTCTTATAATGTGCGCTTGTGTCCCGTACCCCAAAGTGTCGTCATGAACTGCAGTTACCCCGGCTGTGTCTGGTACAGTCTGCCACTGGATATTTTAACACTTGTTTAATAAGTTATGAGATCATTAGGAAGTGCAGTGACTGGATAGACTTTGACGGGTGTCACTTGCATATCAATGGGCAAATAAACTTGAAAATAGAACGGCTCAGGTTAGAGCTGGGGTATTAGTAATTTCTTGCTCTTTTTGCCAGAAGGTTTTTCTTCATCAATAAAGGATCTCTGTTCCTCCCATTGTGATAGTGTGGGATTGCCTTCTGCTGCCAGGTCCTTCCGGTGATCCTCTTGAAACTGTTCCTGTACCTGAGGGATGAGCCACCAGATGAGGATACAACATACAACTAGTCGCCTGCACCACCTGAGCACTCCAGCTCCCTGAATCGTTCAACCAGAATGATCCACTTCACCAGCTGCACACTCCCTCTATAGGGGCTCTCTTTTGACTGTCTGTCGTCTCTTTCTACCTTACTCACTTACGCAATCACCATCTCTCTCCTCTCTCTGCCTGCTTCTCTCCATCCCGTCTTTTAACCTCCAGTCTCTCCTTCTGCTGATCTCTTCTTCTTTGCTCGTGCTGCCTCATCCTTATATGCCTCCGTGGGCACAGTGTCCCAATCACAATGAAGCAATTGAGACAGACCCTCACCTGCAGGTGTGTCTCGCCCCAATTACTCCACCCAACCCCCCCACAGCTGCGTGAGCATGCACACCCACAGAGATCGAGCCGGCCATTCAATTATTTATTTGGCCGTAGACCTGTCCTTCAAAGTTGGCTCATGTTTTTATGCCTACGCTGTCAGGAAAAGCTCAAACCCCACTTGACCTTAGACTGGATTAAGGGGGTTCAACCCACTTAATTGACAGATCAATGGCATCAAGTTCAGAATTGAAATGTTGGCTGTGTAGTGCTGACTTACTTTCTTATCTACAGGGTCCTGCCTTGCAACAACTGGGAGGCAACTGGGAATATTGAAAACCAACCTAGAAATCTAAACCAGAGATCTGCTATCTTTCATCTAAGCCCACACCGTGACCAAAATTCATTCTCAACAGCCAGAGCCCAAGATCAGTACACTAAAGGTCAAACTTAGAAACGCACTCGCTAACCCTCAGGTGCTTTGTGCTGCCCTTTGCCCCAGCAAGTCACAGGTCACGACCTGCAAGGCCACACCCCTTAACAACAGGCCACCACATCGTGGTAGTAAAGCCACAAAATAACACAACCTGGGCAAAACAAAATGGCATCATAAAAATTGGTGTAAAAAATAACAACTAACTACAAATCTAACTAACTCAAATGTTGGATTAGAAATCAATGGCGATCAAAACCCTAGAAGTGATGCAAAACGTTTCTGAATAACTAAACAAAGACAGAGGACAATTTGTACAAGGATTCTAATCAGGCTGTCTCTTGAGATCTTTGACAAATATGAATGTGCAGATTTGTCTGGAGTTCCTACACTTAATATTTCAAAGGCAGAAACACCCAGTAAGTGTGTGTTTTGTTAAATAACGGCCTGGAACAGCACTTTTTTCTCTTTTATTTTTTTCCCTTTCCCTCTCTCTGTTATTGAACAAGACGCTCGATGGTTGGCAGGCTAGCATGACTAAAACAGAACTGGCAGCTGGTGTTTGTTACCTGCCAATTTTCCGACGTTATTTAGGGTGAGACCTGTTCACAAGAAGATGACTTGTTTAAATGAAAAGGAAATGAACAAAAAGCACCTTTAGGGCCGAAACAAAAACAAGGAGAGAAAGAAAGAGTCATTCATAACTGATACTGCACTGTCTGTATAGAAAGAATATCCAGACTGAACTCCATCGTGCTGTTGAAACTTCAACTCCCAGCAGTCCCTGCAGTGTCTCTGATTGGTCATCTGTTGAGGGTTCAGGGGCTGTTGGATACAAGGAGGCCGGCACGACATTTAAAAGTGGGCTAGTGTTACCAAAAAGGGGAGAAGTATTTTGTGTTTCGTGTCTAAAGTTCCTGTGTGTCTACCTGTGCTTTCTCATTTTTGTCCTGGATCGTTTCTGGGTCAGGGTCTGGATTGTCTACTGTCTGCCTGTTACGTGAGGACTGTATGTGGATTTATGGCCATCCTGTGAAGAAAGGCTCGCTCTTGAACCGTCCACCCATCGTCACCATTTCAGGAACCACTGGTAGGACTATCTTTACATTCCCCTTCAACGTGCGAATGTTTGGACTATTTACCTTCATTTTTACATTACATCAGTTGCTGTTTTTTCATGGACTTTACTGTGTGTGGTTATTGTTGTGGTTTGTTTTTGTGTTGATTGCATATCACCGTACGGGGAACTGGGGTGGGATCGTTGTTTTCATTTATTATTGTTAATACATTCTTTATTTGCTGCTTTATTTCCGGTGGCTTTTTGTCTCTGTGACTGCGTGAGGGTTGGGCCAAGACTGGGTGCGTCCCTTGAATCTCCACTAAAAGAATAAATAAATCACCGTCTCTTCAACGGTGTGAATCTTAGCGGCACCGGACCACTACAGTGTATTGTAATAAGTACAGATAAGAAAATCGGTGCAGGGATAAATTTGCAGTGTACATCAAGCCTCATCTGTTTTTGTAATTCACATTTTTCCTGGAGAATATGCCAGCAGTATTACCCAGGATGCCAGCCACACTTAATACGCACTTAACCTGCCCGTGTTTGTTATGTGAAAGGAAACCAATTACAAATTCTGGCTCTCAGTGACCAGGCTAAGAATCAAACCCAAGTTCTTTGAGCATTGAGGGAGCTCCATCACCCAGTGCTACATTCCTGTCCTGGTTTCTCTCTCTTGCCGTTTGCTAGCTGAGCCACTCTCAATGCTCCAGCTGATGTCTTCTCCAGATGCTTTTAGATCATGCAGATATTTGAAGGATGGAAAATTATGGTGAAACACAATTCAAATGTCTCAGGGTTAGGCTTAGGGTTAGGGTTAGCAGGTCAGCAGCTCTGGTGCACCATCCTATCTAGGGTTCATTGGTGATGGGATTGTCAAGTGCCCGGGTTTGATAACACTTTTTATAATTTTAATGTTATATTCTTTTGGTACAATAAACCAGTCAGTGTTTAACTGGGAGCTTCACCGCTTTTGCTCAAATGGACTTTCTGAGAATTTCACAAGGCAAAGCCCAAGAGATAACTTTCTCACAGACTACTACAGCACAATAATGGTAACAATGCAATAAAAAGGAAAAGCAAGCACTGTAACATAAGTACAAATAAAATAGTATTACATAGGAAAAAATAATAGTTCATAAGCAGGCTGTTTATAAGCATATTGAACACACAGACCACAGTGATGCCATGAATGTTACTGATCTTCTGTGCCACTGTTTTTCTCCTTCATTTGATCCTCCGAACAGGATGGTGACTATGACTTCTCCATGTCTAACCAATAGGAATGTGGCCCATTTTCTTGCATTTTACAGACTTCTTAGTGTGATGGTTGCAGGGGTCCTGTGTAACAACAAGACTTTCATCTGTCCCTCCATATTCTACATGTGATCAGATTATTTAAAGTACTTGTAGAAGACATACAAACATCTGACAAATATAAATCACGAACAGCAGCCTGTTTTTGTGTCTCTAGTATGAGAGCAAGAATGAGGAGATGAATTCCTTACATATGACAGCTGAGTCAAAACTAAGCAGGCACAATGTACCCTACAGAGCAGCTTGCAAACATCTGGTCCATTAAAGGACTTCAGCCAATCATTTCATTTGTTTGAGTTGTAGCAGACAGTTCACCAGCTTTGGAAACTCTTAACAGATGTCTGAACATTTACTGTATATTACTGTAAAATATGTGGACCTCTGGTCCTCCCAAGATCGAGGTTCCAGCACCAGCAGTGTGCGAGAACCAGCAGGCTGCCACACCGCATGTGTTTTTGATGGGCTGTGAATGCTGGAGCTGTCGTTCTTCTTCCTATCAAATAATCGGCTTCTGCAATTTGCTTCATGTTGAGCAGAGGTCACTGCTTCTTAATCATTTTGCCTATGCACTCCCTAAAAAAGATATGAACTCTGATAATGTTGTGGAGGTTGCCATTATTTTCTTCACCAGTGCATGTTATGTCATGAGCTTTTCATTAAGACCATGCTCGAGGCTCTAGCCCCCGTGGTTCTTGAGTAATCATGAGTAGACAATACTCTTAGCATCTATAGATGTATTCTATAAATATGACCAAGTAGAGACACTCGTGAGCAAGCCACAAGTCCAAAATATAACTAGTAGAGTTCAGAGTTCTGGCACGGAAAGGTTAATCAAGGAAATTAAGAAATGTGAAGGAAGGATGTTTGATTTTGGTATAACACTCAGGAAAATAATAAATACCATGGCCACCTGGCCTAGTTTGATACCCTTGCTGTAACCTTGTCTGGGACTATGCCTTATCCACCGTCCTGCCTCGTTGAAGTTTTTCCATTAGTTCTGGCCTCCTCTTTGACTTCCTCCACACCAGACAAGCTATTGTCGCCATTGTCCTCCTGACTCCAAACTCCCAAAGAGAGCATTTTAAACCTTTCTAAGGTCTGATCCAGCATAAAATCAGTGTGATGCTGACGTGCCAGTAAAGCTTAAAAAATGTAGCAGGGCAGCCTCACTGGCACTCTCTTTTTCCCCGGGATTGCCAATTGAAAACTCCCTGAAGGGGTGCAGAGTGCAGGCCCACTAATGCCTTTCGTGAGCTTTCAGGACCAGTAACCTCAATGTTTGAATCCCCAGCTCGTTTCTAGGAACACATTCCAGGAGCAAATGCTTGACATTGCGTCTTTTACATTTGTGACACATTCAATAAGTCAGGTACTGTATGATGTAAGGAGGCTGCCTCATACCTCTTGGTTTTGTCCCCAGGCCGGGTCCCGGTCCATGCGGAGGTAGCTTGTTCGTCTTATGTTTTCTGTGTTTATTTTTCCCAGATGCTGAAGTTTCCTGGCACTTCTCAGATTTAAAACAACACTGCATTGGCTCAGTGCTGCTGGGATGTGCAGCTGTGCCATTCAAAAGCACTGGCTGCTTGGCACCTAATGCAGCTGTGGAGGTGCCCACAAGCCCACAGTTGGCTGTGTGTTCTCTTAATTCACAGGGTAGCATTTCTCATCGAATAGCTTGGTGACACTGTTTGAAGTTGCAGATCATGGCTACATTTGCTCAGCATGACTGCTGTTTTTCTCAGCCTTCATTGGCTCTCATAGCTTTACCCAGAGGGCCCGTGAGGTGGCGCTGCACAATCTGTCCTCTGTTAAGAAATGCTACCCGAAGCAGGGCCCTGTAATGAAGTGCAGTCTGCGTGCCCAGCTGTCCTACATTGCTAACTAAAAATTCCTGAGGTCGCTCGGCTGGGCGCGCTTGCCAAAAGCTTCACCTTGCACTGAGGTCAGCATTCAGCCGGAGACTGAGAAGATCGCAGCTGCGCCATGCAGCTGGTAACAGGAAGATGCTTATCTTGCAGGCACAAGGCCAGAAGGCAAATAAAAATATTTTCTTAACAGGGTGCTTTTCTTTAACTCTTAAGATTCCGGTGTTGATGAAGTGTGCAGTTGGGACTTTTGGAAAATTTGAGCAATATTACAGGAGAGCAAGTTTATAACTTGAGTATTTCTGTTATTAGCAAATGAGTATTTATTATTATTCTTATTATAATTAGTATTCTTGTTATTTATATTAGAAAACAAACACTAGGAGGACACATTTTCAATGACCTAGACAGGAGATTTGCAGACAAAAAAAAAGTAAGTTTTAACTGGGATAGAAAGCCCAAATCTACAGGGGGTGACAGAAAGCCTGGTGATTTACGCACAAGACCACCCACTCCATTTACGATACTAGCAGCAGCACCTGCCGTTGCCTGAGGAAGTCATTTTTAAGACAGAAAGAACTATGGAATTTCTCCAAATGGTGCTTCTTAAAGTGTACCCTCCCAGAGACAAATTCAATTAATCAATTTTTTTTAGTGCTCAAAATCCAGGAAAAGGCATTGTTCTTAAAACTGTAATAACATGTCACGCCTCAGGAGTCCCAGAAGCACAGAAGTCCCAAAAATACCTTCAAAAGTTGCCCTCCAGGGGGGAATTAATGTGGAAATCCCAATTTGTTACAAACGAGGCCGAGACAAATCTTATTTTAACAAAAGGCTCTGCAGTCCAAGGAGCTCCTAAGAGCACAACAGGAATTGCCTGAGAAGACAAACACAGTCCCAATACAGAATCCCAAGGTGAAGTCAAGAACAGAGCACAGGTTCAAAAAAAAAATCCAGGAAAACACAAAAAGCAAAAAGGCACAGCAAGACACAAGACTCCACTCTCTGTGCATTGAAAACGAACCGCCAGGAACTGTGGAAGACCCTCTGAGTGTGTGCAGGGTGGAGGGGCCGTGCCTAGTGGTGATTGGCAGGTGGCCCCACCTCTTGGGAGACCACCCACAAAACACATTGGACATAGCCAAGGCATTTTCCAATTACAATACACACAAAGAATAATTCACATAATAAACACAAGAAACATGAATATACTGCGGTGGGCTGGCACCCTGCCCGGGATTGGTTCCTGCCTTGTGCCCTGTGTTGGCTGGGATTGGCTCCAGCGGACCCCCGTGACCCTGTGTTTGGATTCAGCGGGTTGGAAAATGGATGGATGGAACATGAATATAAATAAATGGCATAAAATTGGAAAAAAAAACAGACAAGAAACACAACTTTGAACCCCAGCCTGGGGAGATATGCTAGCTAAAAAGTGACAAATAAAGGAAATGGACCCCCCCAGGGTCACAATTTTGGGTTCCAAGACAGTCTGTTGTCTCTTCAGGACAAAAATGCAAAATGTTAAGATTGAACCAAAGGTGTGGAATTACATAAAGAACAAACACACACACACGCACAGGCATTGAGCATTTCATATTAGATTAATTACCAGTACAGAATTGTGAACAGCCAAGTCGACAGCAAGTAGAGAATCTGTACTCAGCTGTAGAGCCCACCAGCCATAGTTTAGCAGGTTGCACTTCACTGGCAGCTACAGAATACACAGAGACGTCAGCATGGCCAATTACTCTACATGCATTGGTTAATTTGCTAGGAGCTTAGTATGGAAGTGTCTGACCGATGGTATTAACATGCATGTCCCACAGCCAGTTATTAACATCCGGGGCTGTACCACCATGGTGGACTTTACCATCCATACTGATTGAAACTTCAGAGCCAATTGTCCAAACATCTTGTCCCATAACAAGCAGGGCAAAGCATGTCTGCTTATTGACATTGTTGTACCTGATGAGCACGACATTACAGTCAAAGAAGCTGAAAAAGAAAACAAAATATAAAGATCCTCAAATAGAATAATAAAACTGTTCAAAACCTGCATTTTGTTTTCTATGTTGATGGCGCCACACACTGTTGACTGAATGGATCTTTAATGTTAATTCTTTGTGACCACCAGGGGGTGCTCCAGAGTCTCGGACACCAGACACAACAACAATAACGACAACATTTATTTATATAGCACATTTTCATACAAATGGTGTAGCTCAAAGTGCTTTACAGGATGAAGAAAGAGAAAAAAGACAATATAAAAAATACAATTAGGCAATACTAATTAACATAGAATAAAGGTAAGGTCTGATGGCCAGAAGAACACAAAAATAAACCCCAGAGGGCTGGAGAAAAAAAAAAAAAAAAACTAAATCTGCAGGAGTTCTGAGACCACAAGACCACCCAGCCCCTACTGGGCACTACTACTGGGAGAAATGGTTTAAAATCCTCATATGAAGTTTTGCAGATGGCACTCAACTATATTCAGGTAGTCCCCAGGTTACGGACATCCAACCTATGATTTAAGAACGGGCCGCAGCTGCGATGCATGCGCCTCAGTAACTGCCGCTCCATCATCTTCGGCCTGGGGACGCTACAAGCGGTGGCTGGACGGCGATTTCGCTTACCCGCGCAGTGTAGTGTCCCTTGGGCGGTTTCACTGCCTGCCCACCACACACGGCTGCCCCGTTCGTTCTCATTGGGCAGCTGATAATGCTGCAAGTGGTGGCTGGATCGAGGCTGGAGGGGGCCGATTTCGCTGCTCGCGCAGTGTAGTGTCCCTCGGGCGGCTCCCGGCAGCAAGCGGTCTCACTGCCCACCCAACCACACACGGCTGCCCCATTCGTTCTCGGTGGGCGGCTGGTAATACTGCAAGCGGTGACCCGGTTGTGGCTGAACGGAGGCCATTGAGGGTGAACAGGGCGGCGGGGGGTAGCATTGGATGGCTGCTTATTGAATGGGGGCGATTCACTACCACTAAATAAAATTAGGCAATACTAATTAACATTGAATAAAAGTAAGGTCTGATGGCCGGGGAAGACAGAAAAAACAAAAACGCTCCAGACGGCTGGAGAAATTGTGTTATCACCAACTGTTTACTCAACATGGCACAATTAAAATAAATATCAAGCGCTACCATTGTTTTCCTACATCCTGACACACAATAAGTCGGATGTGACAACTCACCTAACATCTTTGCTTTGTCCACCATGACTTACCAATATAGGCATGGATGTCAAGGTGTACTTCTCTGGAGCCAAGATCAGTTACCTCAAAACCTACGTATTCTTCCTTTTCCAAATGGTACTGAGATATGCACAAGAAAAATGTTCCAGAAGTCCAAATAATTTGTTCTTGCCGCATTCCGTAATAAGAATGGAAATATTTATGTCAGAAGAAGCTGCTAATAATAACTCAGATCACTCACCAAAATCACAAGAAGAAATCTTCAGAAGTCATCCACTTGTGATCAAATCACCATCAAACTCTGTGGTGCCCTGCGTTTAGCCACGTGAGGAACGCAGTACTAATGCTCTTGTACTGTTTGCTTGTGTATTCTTGATTTGTAGTTTTTATTGCTTATATTTTTGTTGTTGTTTTTTGTGATATGACCTCATCACCATTTTATGGATATTTTTTAGGTTTGAATGTGAAAAAAACAACTTCTACTTGAAAAATGGCAAGCCTTTCCTTGAATATAATTTTTGGAAGCATTGCACCCATAATTCTAGCTCTGTTGTTTAATTTTTTGTAGCTACATTTTTCTTTATTTTTCCGTTTGCCACTCTGACCGCTGGTTTCCTCCCTGTAGGTGTTGAAGCCACCAGGCCCATAACTTCAAGGACACAATCCATTGTATGTACCCTGGTATTTATCCTGACGCCTTGCAATTATTTATTGCTTGATTTTCTCTAATCATTTATACTTTCACATGTTCATTTTAATGTGATTATTTATCTGTCCATATATATATATACGAGTATATATGCAATGTTAAGGGTTGTCTGCCTGTCATGCAACAACTTTTGAACCACTAGGCCTTGATCCTTGACCTTGCCTTAATTCGAGAGCTTATACCTGTACGGTGACACATAGCGCAAATCGTGATTTAGTTGTGCGCCCTTCCTTGGCCATGAAATTGAGCTTCTGGTCCTTATTGTGGCACACGTGCCATGGCTGATAGGAAAATAACAGCGTCAAGCTCTGCTATATTGCATAGGCCGACTGATTGTCACAAATGCCTGTCATACACTCTGAGCACAACAGAAAGTCATAGATGACCAAAGAATTGGAGGTGTGGGTTTCCTCCACAATGTTATTGGGCAGCCGTGTAGAGACGCGTCTTGGCTGACAAGAAAAGAACAGCGGCTTGAGCACATGGCATGTCTGTCAGGAGGAGAGCAACAGGTGATTTACATTTACATTTACAGTATTTGCTTGGCAGACGGTTTTACCCAAAGTGACTCACAAATGAGATAACATAATCGAGTGACATTTGACTAGGGCCTGTTTGTTCAGCAAGTGTAGCGGGACAGGTAACAAAAGTTGATTGACACAAGTGAATAGACGTACTAACTCATACATTTACAATCATAGATTAGCAATCGATAAAGCAATAAAACTTAATGTAACAGCAAATCAAGCAACCATATAAAAGATCACACAGCAAAAGTTTTTTTTCTCAATCAATTAGATATTCCCAGGACAGATGGGTTTTCAATTGCTTTTTAAATACATTGAAGGAGTCAGCAGGTGGGCAGCTCGATCCATCAGCTAGGAACTACACAGAAAAAGAGTCTGGATTGCGACTTGATACCATGCAGAGGGGGCATCAGCAGATGCTGTTCATTGGCAGACCTGAGTGGGCGAGGAGCAGCATAGCACTTCACCAGTGACTCTGTATACTCAGGTGCTGACCCACTGATGACAATGAAGGACATTGAAAGAACTTTGCCAGAGTGGCCTGAAGTGCCATGTTTCTTGAGAGGCACATGAACCACCTTTCTTCGAGGACCGAGAGTTACTAGTACATTTAGATTTTTGTTCTTGTTGCCATTTTTTCATTGCGTCTTCTCCCTGACATTAATTAAGTTCACACGTGCTGCCTTTGTGGTTCTTTACACAATTTAGTAAAAATCGACTTTACCTGCCACAATTTTTGTTTTCTTCACTTGCTCTTGTAATGCTTTGAGAACTGGCATCTCTTTCCTGCTCACCCTAGGACAGGAATTCCTCATGCCCACCTATAAGTGGTATGAAAAACATGAGCACACAAAAGAGGCTGAAGACCAAGCGTGGGGCTGATTTGAATGCAACAGGCGGTGTGGTCTAAAGCAGAGTGATTGCCAACTGCTTTACTGGCACTCCATGCAAGACTCATTCTTACCTTGTACCCAGTGCTGCCCCATAACCCTGTACTGGATTAAAGCAGGTTTAAAACTGATGGATGGATGGATGGATACAGTATAATTCAGCTGTAGTGTCAGTGACAGACAAGGTATTAAATACATTTCATCTCTAAAATATAAGATGAAGTTGTGCACTTTATTACATTCTTTACCATGGTACCAGAGCGTGATGATGTGTTGCATGCTGGTCGGACATACAAGTCAAGTCAAGACAAGTTGGGGAGCATGCACTGGTGCAGTGCATCGCCACACCCACTACATGGCGAAACAACTCAGGATCCCGGTTTGCAACCCCCCAGGCACCCACCCTCCGGAAATGACCCTCTATCTGCCGCTGCCAGGTGTTACGTGGCCGACCCCTTGGCCTGGTCCAGCCACTCGGGTCCCCAACAATGAGGATCTTACGAGCCGGATCACCCTCAGGGAAACACGCCACATGGCCGTAGTGCCGTAACTGATGTTCCCTCACAATGCAGGTAATGTGCCTCATTCGGGACTCCATGAGCAACCGTTCATTCGACCAATGGTACCCAATGATATTCCGGAGAGACACAGTACCAAAGGTGTCCAGTCATCATCTCAGGTCACTGGATAGTGTCCATGTCTCGCAACCATATAGCAAGACAGGAAGCACAGGACTCTAAAGACTTGGATCTTCGTCCCTTTGCAGAGATATTGGGAGGACCACACACTCCTTTCCAGCAACCTCGTGACCCCCCATGCTCTCCCAATCTGTCTAATGACTTCACAGGAAGAGTCACCAGAGACATGAATGTCACTGCCAAGGTAAGTAAACCTCTCAGTAAGGTCGACACTCTCTTCGCAGACAGACACAATGCTGATGGCTGTACCCAGGAGGTCATTAAAGGCATGGGTCTTGGTTTTTATCCAGGACACTCGCAAGCCCATACACTCAGACTCCTTGCTAAGTCTCTCGAGTGCCCTGATCAGAGCCTCCATTGACTCGGCGAAGATCACAGCATCGTCAGCAAAGTCAAGATCCGTGAATCTTTCTTCACCAACAGATGCCCCACAGCCGCTGGACCCCACGACCTTGCACAACATTCAGTCCATACAAGCACTGAACAGAGTAGGAGCAAAAACACACCCTTGACGAACCCCAGAATCAACTGGGGAAAAACTCAGAGGTCCTGCCTCCACTCTGCACAGCACTCACAGTACCAGAGTATAGGCCGGCCATGATATCCAGCATCCTCAAGGGGATCCCAGACATACACTTAAGAATTTCACACCACAATACAATTACTACAATTACTGCGGCTACTGGCTTAGACAAGAGAACAGAAGCTTTGATCTGGTATCTTAAAAACTGAGACCAGGATCCTCAAGACCACTTAATTTTTAACATTCTAGTAACTTCTGGATGTAAATAATCTAATATCTTGTGCACACCAAGTGTGGTGTTATTTTTGAAGAGAATTAAAAACAATGTCAAGTCACTTTTTATTGTCACATAACACGAATGTACAAACGAGTGAAAAACGTGTGTGCAAAGTCTACAGTAGTAGAACAATATTTACACAATAGAGTATACACATAATAAATACATATCTCTCTATTATAAAAAAAATCTTGGAACACTTGGAAGGAGATGATACGCGATTTTCTCGGAGACACTTTAACGTCCCACAAGACAAGGCAGTGAGACAAAAGGGCAGCTGCTGTACAGGCTTTTAAATGATCGATGTGTAGAGCCACAAGCAGAACACGCAGCTCTCCAGCAGCAGCAGCAAGACAGCAGCTGATCTGACCGCATCTCCTTAGCGTGCATTCAGACCCCCCTGCACAACGTGAGCAGCAGAGACACAAAGTGCAAACCGGTGGGAGTGGGTGAGCGAAGAGAGCAGGGGGAAAGCCCCTAGTTACATTTAAATATGAATTCACACATTACAGAAGATAACACAATACACAAGTAAACACTTGGACATACTTAAATTTGTACTCATACAATGTTTGTAGAGGCTAACAACACAAAAAAGATGTGGTGCGATAGAATGTGCAGATGATGGGTCAGCAATGCATTATGGGACGGGGTGTTGGTAACGGTTATTATCAGTCAATGTGCAGACGTCAGCCTCCTAATAGCTTGATGGAAGAAGCCATTCTGGAGCCTGCTGGTCCATGACTTCATACTATGGTATCATCTGCCAGAAGGTGAGCAGTTCATGACTCGGATGACTGGGTCATTTATAATTTTCCTGGCTTTCCTCACACACTGCCTAACATATACATCTTTGTTGGGATTTGTTGGGCAGACCACACTGCTCTCTCTGCACAGCTTTGTGGTTGACGGCAGTGCAGTTCCCATAACCGACAGTAATCCATCCAGTTAAGATGCTTTCATTGGTGCAGGAGTAAAATGACCTGAGGGTGCGCATGCCAAACTTCTGTAGCTCAATGTGGGTATTGTTGAGCCTTCTTCATCAGTTTTTCAGTGCAAACAGTCTGTCACTTAAAAAAAACAATGATGGCTACAAAAAACCAAAGGCAGAGTTGGACAACACTTTGGTGTAGAAAGCATTGCATCAACGAGAAAACCGTGAAGAAACGTTTAGATGGTAATTAGAAATTAAGTTAATAACATAACCAGATTAATTCAGTGCCCACTTTCTAAGTTGCCAGATCTTCACTCCATTCCATTGGCTTTGGGCCCAAACCCCATCTCTAGCTCACTAGGTGACCCTGATCGAGTCACATCGCATGTCAGCACTGCAGTTCTGAGAACATGCGACTCCCCGACATGTGAGAAGAGCTTCACCTTCAGATCTTAAGCGGAGTCTCTGACGAGCCTGAGCACCCATTTAACTGCAGGCACTGGGAACTGTCAGCAGGATGTGAAGGGAGGACTGCTCTCAGTTTAGATTTCCCTTTGGTGCAGAGTAACCTTTGTCCCAGATACATGAATATACAATAGGAAAAGAAACTGAGCATGCTCAGTTGGTTCCTCTCCTAGGAATCCACTAAAGGAGGCCTGGGTAAATTACATTATGAACTTTGTGTTAATCCCAGCCATCCATGTGTGTGGAGCCACTATATCAAATACAGGATGGCAGGATTCTGCAAGGATTCCCAGGGTTAGATTATGCTTTGTAAGTGTTATAAAACCTAGCTAAGCAAGTGATACACATGACTTCTCTGAACTGCTTACTCTAGTACTTCTGGACTCCCAGGAGCCGTATCTTAATCCAACAACTTCAGGCAGAAGAAAGGAGTCGTGGCTGGACTGCTTTCCTTAGCAGAGTGTTGAAAAGCCCCTTAAGAGTGCTCACTAATACCACCCATTACTGTCGTGTTCATTGGAATAAACCCATGGAACGGCCATTGTTCTGAGTGCACTTTCTTACTTTCATGCGTTCTTTTTACTGACCTTAAGGGGCAGGATTCAAGAAGGCAAAGCCTGTTTTAAACGTACTGTACCTGAGTGTGTGATGTCACTCATGAACAGAGACAACATCAGTCTTTCATTCAACCTGTAGCTAACTCTTGACCAAAGTCTATTTTTTATAATTAGCCAACGAAGACGTGATTGTGCCGGTGAGGACTATGTTTAGAAATGTTTGTTCTTGTGTGTCATGTGATTTCAGGAAACAACCGGTCAAGTACTGAGCATCACCCAGGTGGGCTTTGAACAAACTGTTCCCTTTAGTTTCTGGGAAATTCTGACCTTTGCTTGATTCATTTTGACATCAATACCATGAGGTTTACTGCCAAAGAACTCATGTTGGTGACCCTCCAGTTGTGTAATGTTGCATTTCTCAATCTCAGTCATTCCTCATTGAAAAGAAACAAAGAATTGCTGGAATAACAAAGTCATCTCTAACAGAGCAGAGCCAATGAGTGTATAAGCGAGTGTAAAGAAAAACTGAAAACGGCACCACTCTGTGTGTCTGCAAGTGACGACTTAAGACCGGACGGGCGACAGAATACAATCAACAGCAACATCACAGCAGCCACGTGGCATAAATGCAGAAGAAAATGAAAGACAAAAGTAAAGAAAAGAAATAGGGACGATACTCCCAACATGATCACACAAAAAGATAAAAAATAAAAAGAAAGAACATGAACACTGCCACAACCTCACCTGGAAAAAACGCAAGTCTGTAGACACCCAACTTCAGCTCATTGCTGGGCTAGCATTATAAATGAACTGAAACACCTTTGAATCCAGCAGCAGTGGTGATACCAGTGCAGTGTGAAGCATGAGAGGAATAAGATTTAAAAGAAATGAGCAGCCATCGTCCACTTCACTAACTCAGTGTGTCTAGATGCGCTTGTTATTGAAATGGACAACAGTCATCCATTTACAGCATGTCCTCTGTCAGGATAAGTGGCATCTTTAAAATGGCTACATGTGAGTGAAGGTGCCCTGTGATGGAAAAGCACCTTCTTCAAGGTTGGCTCCTCACCGTCTATCTATCTATCTATCTATCTATCTATCTATCTATCTATCTATC
>JANRMT010062856.1:66681996-66705674 GCA_026402145.1 Polypterus bichir lapradei
TATCTATCTATCTATCTATCTATCTATCTATCTATCTATCTATCTATATAGTGCCTTTCACATCTATCTATCTGTCTATTATATAGTGCCTTTCGTGTCTATCTGTCTATCTATCTACTATATAGTGCCTTTCACATCTATCTATCCATCCATCTATCTATCTATTATATAGTGCTTTTCATGTCTATCTATCTATATAGTGCCTTTCACATCTATCTATCTGTCTATTATATAGTGCCTTTCGTGTCTATCTGTCTATCTATCTATCTACTATATAGTGCCTTTCACATCTATCTATCCATCTATCTACTATATAGTGCCTTTCACATCTATCTATCCATCTATCTATCTATTATATAATGTCTTTCATGTCTATCTATCTATCTATCTATCTATCTGTCGTATAATGACTTTCTTATCTATCACCGTGATGTCCCTACATTGATGGATTAAAGGCCAGAAGTCCACATGACCATCATCATCAAGTTCTTCCACGTGAACCCTGAATACAATGAGGACTGACTGAGATCATTTATGTTAGATAGAATGCCTGGAGGGGTCTGGGTGGTCTTGTGGCCTCAGAACCCCTGTAGATTTTTTTTTCTCCAGCCATCTGAAGTTTTGGTTTTTTTTTTCTGTCCTCCCTGGCCATCAGACCTTATTTTTATTCTATGTTAAATAATATTGCCTAATTTTTTTTTTATATTTTGTCTTTTTTCCCTTTCTTCATCCTGTAAAATACTTTGAGTTATACCATTTGTATGAAAATGTGCTATATATATATATATATATATATATATAAAAACAGTGTTGTTGTTATTATATAGTGCCTTTCATATCTATCTATCTATCATATAGTATCTTTCATATATTTGTAAGACATTTTAGTAACCTTTAATCTTTTTTTAAAGTAAAAACATACAAGTCCATGAAGGTTCCCCTCAAGCATAGTATTGTAAATGTTCAAGCACAAAGGGACCTTTTACTTTAAAGGTTTACTTCCTAGATAATGAATTGTAATGTGTGTGTGAAAAAATGGCAAAAGTATAAATTTGAATTTATTGCTGTCGGGTACAACTGCAGCCAATGAGAGGCTAAATAAAAAAATTGTTATTCTGCACACTTCTGATGATTAAAGTACCGTATTGTAGACTGTGTTTAAAATGACATGAAGGAGAGTGCAAGAGTGCCGTGTCAGATGAGTCTAGTCTTTACACAAACCAAGGAGGGTAGCAAAGAAGGATGAAAGTCAGTAATATGGCTGCTGTTATGTCCAGATTACTTCAGAATTAGTGAATGTTATCCAGCCATTTTTGTCTTGCTTACCATCGTCTGCATTTGCAGCAATGCTGATGTGAAAAGCTGCCTCATATATGATATATCTATGAAAATGGAAGTGTGGTCACCTTAAATAGAAGCCTCCGTCTCGCTGCTTTCTCAAGATTATATGCAGCAGAATGGTGGGGGAGGGGATGGGGTAAGGGAGAATGAAGATTCGTTAGCCAATCGGAAAAAAGGAAGTAGAACAACAGTGTCCTTCTCTGCTGATGAAAGCCCCGCTCTGACTTTCCTGACATCCATAAGGAATTCTGTGGTTTTCCCACACTGGAAAGAAAAGCAGATGGTCAAATCGTACTCTTTCACCAGGTTTCATTTAAACAGAACATCATTTCTGAGGTAGGCTTTTCTTCTGTTAATGTGCTTCTGTTCTATTTCCTTTTTCTCTGACATGGTCACTTTCTTCTTCTGATTTATTTTTCCCCTGTAAAGGAAAGTGTTCAGTCATTGTCGTATTCGAGTTGACATATCCTCCTTGTATTTGTGTCAGATTTTATTCAGCTGCTGCAGAAAATGTTCATGTTAGATTAAGTAAATGTGTGTTAATGTATGCTGTGATGGAACAGCACCCCAGTCAGGGCTGGCATCTATCTATCTATCTATCTATCTATCTATCTATCTATCTATCTATCTATCTATCTATCTATCTATCTATCTATCTATCATTAAAGTTTGTAAACCTTTATTATAATAATTTTTAATGTAAAATCTTCTGTTATTCTGAATGTGTCATTACTTCTCTAAAACACGTTTTTTAATCCATATTGTGTATATGTTGATTGCTGAAATGTTTAAGAATTGTTGCAAGATGAATGAACTCATGCACAATGTCTTTCCATCTCTTTTATATCAGTTCCCCCCAAACATTTTTAAATGATCAGTAAACCACCAAAGACTCATTTGAAGGCCCCTCTTTATGTAAAGCGAAGAATCTCCATGCAGTTGAGTGTGGCCCTGCAGTTTAGCCGTTGGGTGGTAACACATCATGTTGAGCTCACTTGAGCTTCTGGAGCCCCCTGGAGTCTCACGTGAACAGCCCTGCTTGACCGTTCGTCAAAGGCGTTTAGCTTAACCAGCAGTCCAAGTCACTTCTGTAGACCATTTTCAGTCCCCTAACTCCTCACTCATGAAAGTCAGGAGTTGTCCGCCTATCAATATCCACTTGGATTTCTGAGAAAGGAGTCTTTATAAAGCTGAAGTCATTAATATCGATAAGTCATTGTGATGTGATGTACGTTAGATACTAGGAAAGCAGGGCATGCAGTTCACGATGCAGTGGAAGTGGTGGGACTGCACAAATTGTCCAGCTGAGTGCTGTTGGAAAGTGAAGCTTCCTTTGTGCCCACAGCTTGATGTGCACTATGAAGTAAGAATAATTAATCAGATCTGGCAATTGAAAATGTTGGTTCTGTTGGTCCATTTCATTTTTCGTGCTTGTATTTTTTTTTTTTTTGTTTTGACTTTTATATTTACATGCATGGTTAGGTTCTATCAGCAGACTTTGTTTTTACTCCAGCATCTGAAGACGGGACAGTTCTTCTTTGGACCTGCCATTCTCCAATATGGCCACTGTTCCATCCCCTGGTTGCTTGCTGGCAAGGAATCAGTTTTACAGAAGTAAGCTACGCTGCACTGTAGCTCTGTGTCACCTCACATCGGTTATTTGACATTGTACAAATGTTTTTCACAGATAAGGCCACTGAGCTGTGTGTTTAGTATAAGACAGTGTAATCTGTGACTGAAGTTAATCTATAGATAAGCAGAAATGTTCTGATAGAAGAATTACTTAAACACATGAGTCAGAATGAATGGCGAGGGCGTGGAAACACAGAGCAGCCCCTCAGTGACTAGCAGAGGACATTCGTCTCGTTCTGATGGACAGTCATGGAGCACTTAGATTGGTGTGAATGAATCGGGGCATGGAGAGAAAAACACCGAAATACACACACACATACACACACTCATGTATAGGTGCAGTCAGATGAATATTGTACATGGATGTGTGCACAAATATACTGAATATTAAATGAATGAATACACTTACACAGACTCACACGCATGTAAAGGTGAATATACAGATACACATAGAAATATACACTCATACAAATACATGCATCTATCCATCCATTATCCAACCTGCTATATCCTAACTACAGGGTCACAGGGGTCTGCTGGAGCCAATCCCAGCCAACACAGCGTGCAAGGCAGGAAACAAACCCCAGGCAGGGCACCAGCCCACTGCAGGGCACACACACACACACCAAGCACACACTAGGGACAATTTAGAATCGCCAATCCACCTAACCTACATGTCTGTGGACTGTGGGAGGAAACCAGAGCACCTGGAGGAAACCAATGCAGACACAGGGAGAACATACAAATTCCATGCAGGGAGGACCTGGGAAGTGAACCCGGGTCTCCTAACTGTGAGGCAGCAGCACTACCCACAGTGCCACCGTGCCGCCCATACAAATACATGCATGCACAAATACACACATCTATAGAATATGCAAGCAGAAACGCACTCATTAACACACACAAAATATAGACATGCATGGGATTGGCTCCAGCAGACCCCCGTGAGCCTGTAGTTAGGATACAGCGGGGTGGATAATGGATGGATGGATGAGTAAAGAAAGACAAACACACACATACAGTTATAAACTGTAATGGGCAGAGTCTCAGTGATAAAGTACGAAGGCCAATAATAAACTGTCATGGCACGTGTGCCAAATTAACAGAAGGGCAGCCCCAGGAACTTTAGTGCTCAGACCCCTTCACTTTCTACACACTTAATTGTGTTATAGCCTTCATTTTAAATGGATAAAGTTGCAGTTTTTGCCCATCACTCTTTGCTCAACTACCCATAATGACAAAGTAAAAATGTGTTTCAGAAGGGCTTCCAAATGTATTAAAAAATCCAAAACTCATTTCTGTGCATCCTGTTTGCTGTAATTATCATTGAGATGGTTCTAGAACTTGATTAGAGTCCCACCCTTGGCAAATTAAACTGGTTGAATGTCATTGAGAAAGGCTGACCACTGTCTATATGGGGTTCCACAATTCACAATGCACACTGAAATAAAACAAGCCATGATGTCCAAGGAACTCTCTGTAAGCCTCCATGATCAAATTGTGGTGAGGCATAGGTTAGGGGTAAGGGTCTGAAACCATTTCTAAAGCTTTGAGTGTGCCCAGGAGCAGAGTGGCATCAACAGTTGTGAAATGGAAAGTCTTGATACACCAGGACTCCACTTAGAGTTGGTGGCCTGGTCAAGTTGAGTAACCGGTCAAGAAAGACCTTGATCAGAACGCAGTGTTCATTCTGACAAGAGTTTCAGAAGTCCTCCACTAAGATGGAAGAATATATCAGAAGGATGACCATCTCAGCAGCACTCCACGGGTGCTTAGGGTGGAATGGCCAGATGGAAGCCGTTCTTGAGTAAAAGGCATATGACAGACCACTTGCAGTTTGCCAAATGGCATTTAAAGGACTCTGATTTAATGAAACAATAATTGAGCAGAACTTGTCTGGCAAAGACCAGGCATTGCTCATGAAGCATGATGGTGGCAGTATCATACTCTGGGGTGCTTCTCAGGGACAGAGACAGGGAAACTGCTCAGAATTGAATGCAGAGGTCCCTGAAGAAAACCTGCTCCAAAGTGCACGTGACATCCGACTGAGGTGATGGTTCACCTTTCTGCATGACAGTGGCCTGTAGCTAGACAATGCTGGAGTGGCCCAGCCAGATAAACTTCATAGAACAACTGCAATGAGACCGGAAGTTTACAGACGCTTCCCTTTCCAATCTAATGGAGCTTGAGAGGATCTGCCAGGAAAAATAGGAGAAACTGCCCAAATCCAGATGTGCAAAGTTAGTAGGAACTTACCAAGGAAACTCAAAGCTGGAATTGTTGCCAAATGAGCTTCTACAAAGTACTAAGTTAAGGGTCTAAAAACCTATAAGGAGAGATTTCAGTTTTTGATTTTTAATACATCTGCAAACCTTTCTGATGTTTTCACTTTGTCGTGATGGGTTATTGGGTGTAGATTGATGGGCAAAAATGGCAAACGTATCAATTTAAAATTATATTTACAACACAATACAATGCGCAGAAGGTGAAGAGGATTGCACATTAACGCACAAACGGTCATATTTACATCCACGCCTGCACATAAACACATACATTTAAGTACACACACACACATGCATATATGCTAACACACACACAAACACAGAGAACACTGAAGAGAGAATGCTAGAAGATTGTAGTTGCTGTGTGAAGAGCCTGCACCATACTGCAGATGCTTAGATGGCTAATGGCTGCCCATTCTTGTGCTGTATGTGTACACACTCGGCACTTCTTTCCAGTTACACTTTGTCCTCAAGTCACTTTGATTTTTCACTGGAACATTCTGTCCTCTTTATTTCTCTTTTGCAGTTATAATGACTTGTTTTGTTTCCATTTGTTATATAAATGCCTGCCTTGCTTGTAAACTGTTAACAATGCTTTGGTAGAACACAGAGTTAACGTTTGTAAAATGGAGTGACTAGTGAACAAAAGTTATTCTTGATCACCTAATTTGTGAAATACAAGCTGGAATAAGTGGGCTGCTAGATAATATGTTTTCTGCCTTTCCCACCTTTAGATCGGTTAAACTCTCCTATTAGTTGTCACACCAGAAGCTCCACTCAGGCCATAAACACCCAAACTGGTATCTCTCTGTGTATTGGAGCAGCAAGTCAAGGTAAGCAGACATTTTGAAACAAATGTGTCTAATTTAATCCTAGATAAGAGAAAGAAGAAAGCTAATTTGTCTGTCCATCAGTGATTCTGCTGGATCAAATTGGTTGCCAGTGCCATGAAGGTGGGAATGTTCTTTATGGCCTTCAAAACAAAAAGTTGTTTCTAAAAATATTGTAAGAAATGGAACACTCACATAATGGCCCTCCAAACCACAGTAAATGTTAAGAGTTGCAGAAGCATAGACGATGAAACAGTTCGAGAGAGAACATAAAAATACAAATTAAACAACAAAAGGAGAACATCTGTGTTCTGAGAATGAACAAGCAAAAGCAGAAGATGAGAGAGTATTGAAGTCAGGGAAAGGAAAGAGAGAAACAAACCCAAATTACCAAAGCTCAATATGCAAACTAAAACTCCAATTAAAGAAAACAAGCAAAGCCCAAACCCCCTACGGTGGTTTTGATTTGCTAAATGCCCCTGCATTCACTGAGCTTGACTATAAAATAGGCCTCACCCTATGAGGCCTAACCCCAAACTCAAAAGGCAGGCTTCAAGGCCTGCTCAGGCCAAAAATGAGCATCAAGTCTAGTGTCCAAAATAATCAAAAATTCCTTTCAAGGCATGAAGTTTGGTTTGAACTGACAAAGGCACATAAATAATCTTTATAAAGAATTTACTGAAATAATTAAACAAGTAGAAAAAATGGGCACAAAGACTTGGTCCAAAACACAACCCAGACTAACAAATCCAAATCAAAAATGTATTAATCACTGACCAATGAGTGAGCAAAATTCTACAATAATTCAGAAAATCCAAGAAAATGCTTAGAATAATGACACACGCGCCACAACAATGACACTCTGCCGGACCTGGCAATCAGCTAGAACATAAATGGTGAGGGCAGTGCCAAGCAATGCATAATATACTAAATAACAATACATAAATAGTGAATAATGAAGTAACCTAACAGCGTCAATTGAAAATACCATATCATTTTCTAAGCCCACTTAATCCTGAGCCCATCCCAGCAAATACAGGGTGCAAAGCAGGAACAATCCCAGGACAGGGCACCAGTCCATCACAGGGTGAAACACTCGTGTACACACCACCCATTCGCTAGGGCCAATGCAGCATCGCCAATCCCCCTAATCTACAAGTCTTTGGACTGGGAGACATGAGGAGAACATGCAAAATCCAGTTTCCCATTCAGAGGGCCTGCTCTCCAGCTATCTCGAAAGGCCTGATTGGGATTTCGTTGAGAAGTGCTCCTTGATTTAAAACACACTCTACCATTCATTCCAGAACAATGCACATTTTGTCCAGGCCTCACATCCTGTATTAGTACTTTTGTTTGACGACATTCTGTCCAGCTAATGTACATACTAGGTGGATGACCCCCCACCGTAGCCCCTGTATATCCGCATTGGCATGAGGTCCTCTGTTCTTTAAAGGTTTCGTGTGAGGGGTTTTGCTGCCCTTTGAAGGTGACTTGGCCCTAGGAATCTCTTTCTTGGTTGACCCTTTCAGAATGAACAGATATATTTGGAATATGAAATATTTCCAGGTAGTCAGATATATAATGTATTTTTCACAGTTCATTATAATACTCTTACATAGAATAATTATGCTATTCCCATTGTACATGCAGCACGCAGTATATATCTTTAAATGTCTCCTTCAACTTAAAGGAGTGGCACTATTCCATCTGTGGCTGGTGATTCTTGTCCAACAATATTAAGGAACTGGAGATCCCGGTAAAGCACCATTTCATCTTTTGTAACTGCGAAGAATAAGAAGAATGAATAAAAGATGTCAGGGTGGTCTGAGAGCAAAGTGTAAGAGAGCCAGGTGGAGCATAATCAGCAAATTAAAAAAGGAAGACTAGGAGATGCTGGTCTGCCAAGACCTCAGAGTTACTGAAATGACAACTACAGGCTGATGCTGCGCCCATGAAATTAGAGAAGAGCTGAACCGGCCTGCGCTGGATTTCCTGCTATTTGTGTTGGTTCCCATGCTTCATGACTTAATATACTGTGTGCCCTTGTTTGTTTAGGCCATCCTTATTTGCTTGAGGTGATTTCAGTTTCTAGAAAAAGAACACAGGTTAATAAATGATGAGCAAATTATGTAATGAGGCTCCCTAGATTGTGGAGAGCCTTATCAGGCAGCAAGCTGACAACCAAATGTCTTTAGTCAAATATTAAACCAATTTTAAAGCCATAAGCTGTTATTTCATAATTGGTTTGCTTTCTGCTAGTCATTCATCCATTTGTGTCATTTACGACTGAATGAGGAAATCGTGCATAATACTATTAGGAAAAGAAAATATATTATATATATATACTGTTTTATATCATAACTGGAATTTCTCTATTCATCTATCAAAATTGTTCTACTTTTTTTTACTCCCTTTATTAAAACTAAAAATAAGATAATGAAATCTGTACCTACATGAATCCTCTTGACCACGTTATTCAGAGCTTTGGATCGAGTTATCATTTTTATGTGGACGACACTCAGAGATCTACTTAAAAGGTGGATGTTCTCAGCTAAGCCCAGGGACGGAGCTACCATTCTGGGTGTGGTGCAGCCAGGGGTCCGTGTCAGCCAGGGTCCATTATAAACCAGTACCCTTCTCTCCCTCCTTGATGAAAATAGGAAGTATCTGATGAATCGATCAAGGGGGACAAATCTTGATGAAATGACTGAGTATCTACACCTTGAAATGACCGATGAGGCGATTGAATCTCGGGCCATTAAATGAATCAGTGTTCATGCATTGCACCTCTAAAAGTGTGACCAACTGTCTTGTAAGGAGCTAAGTCACCCAGGGGCCTTTGGGGGTCTTAATCCGGCCTTGGCTCAGATTCAGTGAAATTAAATCCTGGATAAAACATAACTGTCTAAAATTAAACAGTGACAAAATGAAAGACATGCTAAATGGCACTAAAGTTCAGCTTAACTCTTTGAGGGCTGAATATTTTTTCCAGTTTTCTGTAAAGCACACAAAGTAATGGTTTCACACATAAATCAATATAAAACGTGTCAGCACCCGTTCGGCGACTGTGGAAGCAGTGGCTAAAGGACCAGCAGGAATATGCGATGGGCTGGCGGGTCTTCACGCAGCAGTAGCAGTGTGATGGTCTGGTTTGTACCTCTTGTCATCGGTAAGAGGCAGTGCTCCCAGCTGAGGTGCGTAGGTACGTTAGCTACACGGACATGTTCAGCACCACGATCAGCTGACGCTGGACTCTCACTTTCATTTTTGATCTCCAGATCACTTACATCAAAATCCGACAACTCAGTGTCTGACTCAGCGATATGAAACGCAAAACGTCGTCCACAGAGTATTTTGATTTGCACATTCGCTTTGGTCTTTCACCAGATGTCAATGCCATTTGAGAGGTTCGTTTGCTCTTTGCTACTCATGCATGCACAGGAAATCTCGGTCAAATCAACGAAGCTAACTTTAAAGAGAGTCGAACTAAAACAGTTTTGTCACAGTTTACAGCTGATTCCCGTCCTCTACCCCTGAATTTCGACAAAAGTCGACATCTGCCCTGAAAGAGTTAAAATGAACTCCTTTTCAATCATTCTTGGTGATGATGTCATCAGACCTTCTTCTTGTGCTAGAAGTCTTGGTGTCATTTTTGATTTCTCTCTTTCTTATTCTTCACGCATAAGTCACATTAAGAACCTTTCCTGCTTTTACTGTACTCTGTAACATATCCTGCATTCGCTCATTCCTCTACTTTTCTGATGCTGAGAAGCTTGTCCATGTTTTTTATATCACATCGACTACTAAAACTCCCTGCTAGCCAGTGACCCCTCTAATTGTTATCACATCTCAGTTTGTTCAAAACTCTACTGCCAGAGTCCTTACCCAAACCTGCACCAGCGAGCACATCTCACTCATCCTGCTCTGTCATCACTGGCTCCCTGTGTCTTACAGGACTGGATATAACATTCTAACAATAACCAACAAAACTTTAAATGACCTCAACCAGACAACATCAGTGACCACCTCCATCACTATGCTACTGATCGCCTACTAAAGTCTGACAATCTTGATACACCCCAAAGGTGACAGGGCCTTCAGTTCTCCAGCACCCAGACTATGGAACAACCTCCATAAATGAATGTGATCAGCCGACTCTTTTAAAAAACAACTTAAAACTCATTTGTTCTTGAAGGCATTTAACTTACCCTGACATTCTGACCCTTCCTTCAGTTCACCCTCTGTCCATGATTTGTGTTCATATAACAGATTATATTTGTTCAGGGTTTTCTTATTGTATTTTGTATTTTTTATACTAAAATGTATTATAATTATCATTATTATTATTTCATTCTAATTTTCCACATTTCTAAACACCACACATTTGGAATATAGGCTTCATTTAACACACAGATAGCGAAATTCACCAAGCACCATCTTCATAATTGGCTGGGATTTACTTGTTCACACATACCAGGTAGACCTGGCAGTTTCCATCTGTCTGACACCAATGTGTCACGTTTTACTGCTTTTCAAATTTCTGCTTCACACTTTTCTTCCTTATTTCCAATAATACAAGTCAGTAAACCTCTTATAACAACAGCTATCTTCTTTATACCTGATCCTTTTTCCTACTTTAAATCCTTCCAGCGCCCTTCCATTTTGTGGCCCGCTCGGCTCAGCCTCTCCTTTCTCTACCTGCATAGCTTTAGCCTGCTTGCTTCTGCCACTCCACTGGAAGATGGCTGCCTTTAATATGAATTTAGAGATTTCTGAGTCGACAGTGTTAATGCAATTTGCCAGTTTTGTTATAGGTTGGCCTACTTTTGCCCCTGTAATCTAACACCCACACACACCCACACTGTTTCTATGCACACAGCACTAACTATGAATGAGGCCTACACTGCCAATCATTCATTAGTACATTCAGGTACACGTGGGTGATGCTTGCACAGCCCGCAGTACTCCAGTTACACATACACAGGGAGATCCTATTCAGACAAAGACTCGGGTGATAACCAATTGCCATTCACCCCACAATATCACCCGTAGGATGCCCTACCCTTAAGTAAGAGCCTCATGCCCGTCACTTTTAGCAGTTGTACTGTGCATAACATCTGTTAGCATTATACTAGGCCTTGGTACCTTTATTCATTAAACTTTCCTAGCATTTCATTTCATTAAACTTTCCTAGTCTTCCATAACTGTTGCTCACACGTGTGCTCAACCTGACAATTTACCTTGAAGTCCTCAGACATCCTGCATGCTTTAAATTGTGCCAGGAAATCCAAATACTTATTGACGTTTTCTGTTTTTTTTTTCTTGCTGTCCTCGATTGAGTGTCGTTCTTAGAGTAACTAATACTCAGAACATCTTGTAAGTCAGAACATGGAGTATATGAGTAAGAGTGCTAGCAGAATTACATACTCAGTGATAGTCAAATACATCCAAACATCTGAAAAGAAAGGACTGTGTTGTTTACATGCATTAAGAGAGCAAAAGACTCTGCAAGACAGTCCAGGGTCCTGGAAGTGAACTGGTAGGTAAACTTTTTGGGCAGAACCAGGAGATGCATATAGAAAAACAAAAGAGGGACAAAGCCAGGAAATCACAAACAAAAATTGAAACCAAGATGTGAAACAAAAATCGCCGTCAAAACAACAAGTAAGAGGTCAAAACCAAAAAAAAAACACATGAGAAAATTTACAGCAAAGGTTTTTTGATAAGAGTTTTGGTATCCACAGATCAGATTAGCAAATACACCCCTAGCTTTCCTTTTATTCCATTACCTCAACTATGAACAGGTCACGACCCATGAGGCTACGCCCCTAGAAATGTGGGGAAGGGGACCTTTAGGGTAGGAACTCAAAATGGCAGTTATGAAGGACCTAAAATGGAGATGTTTCGAAAACAAAACACAGCATAAGAATTTGGAGCAAAAAAATGATAGAAACAGAATCCTCGACCTCAAAAACACCTAATTCAAATACAAGATAATACCATATAATTAGCAACAAAACCAAATTGTGATATCAAGACATTATAGAAAAGTTAGGGGTTGCAAGAATATTGCCATGCTTCAACAGTTTAAGATTTTTAGGTGCTGTTCTCTACATATTTTGCTATTTTTGTTTTATTAATGAAGTTTTAAACTTTGCATTTTTATTTTCCCATACTGATATTTTAGCTCTCACAGGCACCTCCACTTTGTGCATTTGTTGTTGTTGTTAGCGATGAGATCATTGCTAAGAGAAAGTCATGTCGGTTGATGTCAACAGTTGCCACTATTTAAGATGGTGGTGCGCTGTCTACATTGTCCAAGGTTTTGGATTCAGTAGACAGATTTTCCACTGTGCTCGTTAGTGTTTAATTCTTCTAAGGGTATCAGATCTTTGAGTGCTCTTCAATCACAACTTTGGTTTGCATTTTGGTTGTGGTTTCACAGTTCCTTCTGATTATTTGGCTCTAACAAAACATATTCAGGCCTAATTGTGTTATTTATTCTCCTGCTTATTCCTCACTGGCAGTACAAATATCAGTAGTGTAGGGGTTTATATAGCAACATCTCCTGGCTTGTAGTGGAATTGCTAATTGCAAATACCTACAAAACAAGGAGTCTCCAAGTCGGTAAAGGTAAATAGCGAAGGAAAATAAACAGAATTTTACATTTAGGGAAGATACCAGTGACTTAAATTCACTGCGAACTTGGATGGGGAATAGATGAAAGACTGCAACAACATTATATTTTAAATACAGTGGAACCTCGGGTCACGAACCACATACAAATCGGGTTACGACCAAAAAGTTCACCAAACTTTTGCATCTGTTCACGAACACACACTCGGGTGACGAACAAGCCAGTTTCCCTTCCGGTTCGTATGCGCCAATGATTTCCGCACGTGTCCAGTCTCTCCCTGTGCATTCACTGTGAACTCTTTGTGCTCTATTTTGTTTCCCTTCCAGTTTGTACACGCCGGTGATTTACGCACGTGTTCAGTCTCTCCCTGTACAGTACATTGTTCTCGGTCAGATGTGCATCGCGCAGAGGGACTTTGTGGTATAGGGGGTCCACAGCTCATATCAAGATGCCAGTTTTAAATAAATAATCGACGTGCTACAGTTGCCACGTCCTCTTCATAAATAGAAGCACAAGGCGGCTAAAGGGAGGAAAAATAAAAGAAAGACGGAGGTTGCGGAGTGAGGAAGTAAACAGGAAGCAGTGTGGAAAGAACCGGTGTGAGCGAGCGAGCGCGTACTCGCAGGCAGGCAGCTGGACAGTGAGCTCAAGCAGGGGTGTTTGACTGTCATTCGGTGGGGCAGAAGGAAGTGGTTGCTCCAGTTGAGCAATCAAAGAGCTGGAGTGACCAGAAGAAGGATGGCTGGCCGCGTAAGGTCGAAAAGGCAGCAGAGGTCACCAGTAAAACAATGCACCAGGCTTGTTTTTAAAGAGACTGCTTCGAGCATTGTTTTAACCTTGTTGTATTTAATGAAGACTTTTTTCTATTGGATTTTAACCTCCACTCCACTTCTGTTTTTATGGAATTATTTATTTATTGAAGGATTCTGAAAGCACTGCACTTTATTTAATTTGGACTTTGTTTTTGATTGTTGTTTTGTTGATTTTAATTAAAGCACTTGGCACTTTTTGCACCATCCGATTGCTCCATTGTACAGTAGTGCCTCACTGTCGTGCTCATCGGTAACATTACCGATGGTGACAGGTTTAAGGGCTTCCGAAAGTGAGATGGGAGCATGCAGCGAACCCGCATCTTCACAGACTTTACCTCAAAATTGTAATCTCCTCTCCACCCAGTTCCTCCTCACTTCCTTCATGCCAGAACTCGACTCATGCAAAGTCAGTTTTCTTGGTTGTTTATGGTTAGTTTTTGTATAAATTACGGATTTTTCAAATGTTCATTTTTTTCCGTGTGCTTAAAACTCATGAAAAAATAGTGTTTACAGCGAACGGTTCGTAAGGCTGTAGTGTGAACTCCTGCTATGTTACTTTTCTCTGTTCAAGATTTTCTCAGTATTATTCAATGTTTTTACATTTAGTTTACTATTACACTGTGCAGTCTATGGTATAACTATTTTTGTGCTTAAAAATCTTTAAAAAAATATATTTACATACAGCTCATACGGTCCGGAATGGATTAATTGTACTTACTTACAATTTTATGGGGGAAATTACTTCAGGTCACGACCAAATCGGGTTGCGACCAGAGTTTTGGAATGAATTACGGTCATGACCTGAGGTTCCACTGTATGGAGAAGGAAGTCAAAATTATAAATAAAACCAAAGCAGCACAATGAAAATGGGACATACACTAATAAAAACATGGGTACTATACTGTACAACCTCGAAGCTTTCTTGTGTACGAGACTGTAGGTTTGTGTTGGCCTTATAAATTTGTGCTGAGCCCGGCCTTCAGTTCAAGTGGCACACTGCTTTTAGTTGAGACAATATGAAGATGTTTGTTTCTTCAGGCCCCTTTCTTCCAGGAATCTTTAGATTGAAACTAAAGACCAAATCTCTTCTAAGATGAGGTAAGATGAGGGTGCCAAGTCGTGACTTTGTAAGGCCCCCTTGGCCTAGTCTACATGTAGAGCACCAGCTTTAGTCCTGCTGCTCTGTGTAGATAAACAAGGTCAGGAATTAGACGAACCTCTAGTCGTTAGCGCTCAAGACTCACTTTATGCTCTTTATTCACATTTTTTTGCCATTTTCTCCCTTACAGTTTTTACCTCTAATTACTTATGAATATGCTTCCTTAAAAAGCAACAGGGAGGATTCAGCCCATTTAGATAATCAAATAGCTAAAGTGATCCCCTGGTGTCGTACTTTACAATGGCAAACCCCAGACACCATCTATGTAGAGTTTGCATATCGTTCCTGTGATGACATGGGATTGGCTCCTCTGGGTTACCAGGAGATGATTGCTCCATGTCTCAGAGCTAAGTGAAATTTATACTTGCATGTACTAGGGTTAAGTTGATGGGTGACTGTAAATTGAGCAATGCCTGCCCTCAATGTCCTGGCACCCCATGCGGAGACAGTTGCTATTGACATGGTCATTATGGATTCCTCCCTGTAACCTTGAGTTGAAAGACTGAGATTCAGCGAGTGAATAAATGAATTGTAGAATGTAATGGAAGCATTACTATTTAGTTGTATACCAACTGTCAAAAGTGACTGAGCTGTCCATTTGTCTGTTCTACACAGGGCTACCAGCAATGCTTGAGAAGAGCCATTGGATCAGTTTGCTTTTCAGAGGTGCTGGAGGGATCCCAGTTGTGAGCCGCAGTCCATCAGCACAAGAGTCAAGTGGCCGAAATGAGGGACCCAAGCAGGCAGCAAGTACTCAGAAAGATGTCTGACACATTTACTTGTTTAACAAGTCAGTGACAGACCCGTCATGGTGAGGGCAGACTGGGAGAAGCCGTAACAAGCCATGAGACCCTCACCGCTTGTATTTGGAGCAGTGCACATGTCTAGACCGGTCAGAAGATGTCAATGTCTGCACTAGCCTTGATGGACTAAAGCCTAAGCTCATGTTGTGTGCACATCCTGCCAGTCCTCGAGAGACACAAGTGCTACTATCAGCTGAAAGCCAATCAAGGACTTCAAACCTAGGACTATATTTATAGAAACCAAACATTTAAAGCAAAAACAAAAATGAAATCTTAATAGTGTAAACAGTAAAAATAAATATAATAAAAAACAGAGTTCAGTGGTTGGCTGTACTTTCTCTACGTAAAGAACAGGAGGAGCTTACTAACTACTGGTGGTGACCTGTCGATATAAAACCAGCATTTCTATTTCTGCCTCTGCCCACAGAGTTGGGTAGTGCCAGGATTTATCTTCTCTTTCATTTATTGACTTTCACAACTTACCTGATCCACTACAGAAGAAGAGTATTAGCCATCAAAGTGAAAATAATTGCTGAATGGGATGTCAGGCCATGACAGAAGACACATCTGATGGGTCAGGTTAGAGTCGCTCATCATCCTGACCTGGGCTCCCTCTTAGATTGTGTGATGAAATTAGAGTATCTGCATAAAATTAACATTAACACAAGACAGAACATACAAATTATACAAAGACAATGACCTGCCAAAAGAACTCAGGTACCCACTTCAGTCAGGCAGCAGAGCTTACCACTGCCAATCATTTTCTCCTCTCAGTTATAAAATGAGATAAATGATATTAGCACACAAGCTTAATTACACCTGTGAATCAGTCATTTCATACCCAGCGCCTTTCGTGGTAAACGCTTGCTCAAAGTGACTTGTATTTCAACAGCAGGGGGCAAATATGTAAAGGTAGACATCTTTGGAGACTATTGCAGCGCTGACATCAACATTCAGCTTAAATAAATAGCCAAAGCCTGCCTACGCTCGCATGAGTTATGTATGAATATTGTAGTGGCACTTCAATGAAAAAAATAAACTGAAAAGGACAGTGAAATGATTTGTCAAATCGTGCCACTCTTCACAATTACCATCTTACATTTATTTTTGGAGATCAGAATTACTAAAAGTGACATTTTTAATGATGATAAAAACATTTTACTTGGCAAGTTATTTATAACATGCCACCTCCATTACCACAGAGTATGTGGCATTTTTGGTATTACACTGTAGTTCAGCTACTGTGCCTTTCCTTTTGTTCTCGTTTGACTTCACAGATTTTGCTCTGAATTCAGAGGAAGAAGTTCTACGATTATCGCCTTTCGCTCTTCTTCTGACGTTCACATAACTGGTGTGCCACGCCGGTAAGCCATGGAGCAACAGCTACAGGACACCATTGGGTTTGTGCGTTTGTCTGCGTTTATATGCTTGTCAAGTGGACTCAAGACAAGAGCAGGTGGAAAAAGCTGAAGAGCGAACCTAAGGAAATGTTTCTAAGAGATGTGTTTAAACACGTTTAACGGTAAACATGTTCTGCATCACCACAACTTTCCAAAATGCTATTCTGTTTATTCATGCTGCATATAAAGCGTTCGTTAACCTTCTCAAAACACAACGTGCTTGTGTGAACTGCAGCACTAACACAGAAATGCAGCTCTGGCTGTCAGGCCAAGGAAATGGCAAATTTTTAAATGTGAAAGTCAACAAATCAACTGACACTATCAAACAGCGACAAATACGTTGCATCATACCAACAGTTTTTCTATTTTCATGGTTGGACTATAGCTAGCCCACTATTTCTTTTAACTAATTTATTACTGATATCAGAAAATTATTCAATAGTAAACATGAAAGAGTAAGAGTTATGAAAGAGAGATCATAATAATAAATGTTTAAAGTAGGTGGAGACCATTTGGTCATCATACCTCTAATAGCGTGCCTCTGATGTCCCAGTATGTTAAGCTGGTGTCACATTCAGTGATTTGCCAACCGCAGTCACGGATCTCATCGCTGCACCTTGTCAAAAATCATGGCTGAAAATCGCAATAATAAAATGCAGTGAATACTTTTTATATGCTAAATACAGTATTTTGCGCACCATAAGGCGCACTGGATTGAAAGGCGCACTCTCAATTGCGGGGCTTATTTCTGTACTTAAGCCATACATAAGGCACACCGTATTATTCGGCGCATGCAAAAACAAGGTAACAGAAGCAAAACAATGAGTTTAGTTAAACCTTATTCTACTACGTATTTAAAAATACACTCGCATTGTTTTTTGATCAGTCTGTTGTCACAAATCCATCGAAGTCCTCACCTTCTGTATCTGAATTGAACAAGTGGGCAAGTTCGCCCTCAAACATGCCGGGTTCCCTCTCATCATTGTCGGAGTCAGTCTCGAAATGGTCCGACAGTCAATCAAGCGGAGCACTTACTAAAATGCACAACATTTTTACAGATTTTGGGACTCAGTGCACACATAAGGCGCACCGAATTTAAAGGCGCACCGTGGATTTTTGAGAAAATTACAGGCTTTTAAGTGCGCCTTATAGTGCGCAAAATACGGTAGGTCATTATTGTCATGTGCACAAAGGACAGTGAAATTCTCACTTACATGTGCTAATCAACATGTAAGGTGTTGCCACTCTCCAACACCGCAATCAGTGAGTAGACTTACCTCACCTTGAAACTTCTGTCTTTCTTAGCACAAAGGTCTCAGAGCTCAGCTTACAACATGATCAACCCTGAGGAGACAATGTCAGTAATCGGCAGATGAACCAATTTAGTTACATTTGTCATGGCTGTGAAAATTTAGACAAACACTGTAAGTAGCTACATCTATATGTAGTGCTGATCTTCAATCTCTAATGTACCTTGAGTATTCATAAAGCTGACATTTGGGATCCACGGACATGGATCGAGAGGCCTAACCAGTCACATCACTTGGTGACCACACTGATGCATGGTGTTAATACATAGGGCTGTTGGCACAAAATGACTCAAAAACTCACTAGCATGCCTTTCTGTATATCTCTTTTTGATATCTGAAAAGACATTTACTGTTGTTATTAAAATAACTTGATGTGCTTCTCAGGTTGGTTGATGACTCCACATTGCCCCAGTATATGTAAGGGGGCCCTGTTTTAATTTCACATTATTCCAGAGTTGACCCTGAAGTCACCAGCATACACTCTTCCTCCCCAGAATTCAAAAAGAGACCTCACTAAATGAAGGCTCAGCCCACCTCTTGTATATTAGAACCTTTTGCTGGAAGCCTTCTCAGTAATTACCTGCTCAAGAGTCAAGCAGACACATTACTACTTCTTCAAGGATACAGTAAATATTTGAGCTGCCTTGCTAATACTGTAACATGGTTTACATTTTTATGATTAATCTTTGCAAACTAGGAAGAACATTGTTTTCACCAAACAGGTCTATTTAATTAGGCAAATGTTAAAAAAAATCAAAATGTATTTTTTGCACTTTTCTGTTGGGCAGCACAGAGCCATGGAGGGTAGTGCTGCCATCCTGTGGATTCAACGTTTGGTTTGAACCCTCCATTTACAGTTGTCTGTGTTGCCTTCTCCTCATATTTGCATGAGCTGTTTTCTGGGTACTTTAGTTTGCCTTCCAAATCCCTAAAGATGAGCTGCCCATTCCAGACTGACCCTCTGTGCAAATGGGATCTGCAATTGACAGGCTCCCTGAGCTCAGTCAGCATGTAACATGCACCGTGGGGTCCCATTAGTGATCCACTGAAATCTTATTCTGCCACTATGGGGTATAAAATAAACTGGCCATGGAGAATGCTCTTAGCAAAGATATTCACATATTAAGTGAATACTCCAACCTCTTTTTTTTATTTTCTCATATACAAAGTATAGGGAAAGTATTGTAACCATCTAACAAAATCCATGTCGCAATTTTGATGAATGTTGACGTTTTAGAGCTCCCCCTACTTTCTCATACATGAAGTATAGGGAAATTATTGTAATCCTCCAAAAATTTAATTTCTAGATTTTGATGAATCTCGATATTTTAGACCTCCGAAGCCAAAAATATCAGTGTATGTAAACATGATCACTTCATTACACTTTTACTTATGTCAACAAAATTTTGCATACAAGTATTAAGAAGAAAATGTATTTCTATCAGATTTTGGACAATTTCCACTAACCGGAAGTGGTACTTTAGTTTTAATTCATGCAGCTGCAGAGTCCAATTTATTCAGCTTTACTTTTAGAATTGCTCAATATATTAAATTTCACTTATTGTTGATAGCTCTTAAAATGTACATAATATAAACATTGTCTGTCAAATATTCATCCCCTTATCCGAGTATCTAGCAGAGACCACTCCCGATTTTTATTCTGATGGAATGACAACCAATGGTAACCAAGGATGGACAACATCACACAATAAAGACATTCATGAGAAAAAAATCTCAAGTTACTTAAATTGCATAACACACGTCAAAGTCATCCAGTCATATACTCCCAACATTAAGAACATTTTATTTTTTGCCAAAATATTGGTACTTATGCAAATTGTAGTCTTACAAACGGGAAGCCCCTTTACAAGGGGTGTCACTTTTAAATTGTAGATCAATCTCCTTCCCCCTTCTTCATTGGTCAACAGTCCTGCCTAACCTGTGATGGGCCATTTGCTGGCTACTACAGCACTTCCTACAAATCCACTTTTGAGCACCAAGTGACAAGAGTTTTGATTTTAATGCTTTACCTAAAGCTAAACTAAGCCATGAAGCGTGACTGGGCCTTTGGTGAAAAGATCAGCAACTGCAGTCATTAGGTTTGACATCCTCTCCAATTGGAATTTGTGTAAGGTAAATCAGTACATAAAACTGATGTCACTGAAGATGACTTTTATTCATTGGTTTGGCATGTGCCTCATTAATGTCCGTTTTGGTGCAGTGGTAGTCCCAAAAGTTAACACAAGGTATTTCAATTGTATATTGTCCTGGCTATGGGCCACCATGAGTTTTGTTTGACCCCCCACCCATCAAATTAAAGATCTTTGAGCATGTTCACAGACTGCTAAAAAACCTAAATAAAATGCAACAGGATGAATGTCAGATGCATTTCGAGCCAACTGTAAATGAAAAATCCACACAAATTCTCACATAAAGGCTGAATACGCACATCGGCACATTTGCCTAATGTAAAAGGCCTGCACTTTAATAGGTGTGCCAAAATAATGGTAATGCTGTGCAAAACAGCACATATATGGATATGTGCATCTAGCAGCTGCATTCATCATGTCAGGAGTCGAGAGAGTGTATTAACTGTATAGTTATAGCTCATGAGACAACCACCAAAGCCACAGAATAAAACAGTCACACAAAAGATCAGCTGCTTGTGTTGTATTTATTAATTAAAATTTGTTGTTAAGAGTAAAAATGCCTCACAAAATGTTACAGAATAAAGACACTAAAGCAGCCTTACAAAAATATATAAAACAAAAAAAAAAAATAAAAAAAAACAAAAAAACAAAAACAAAAAAAAAACCAAAAAAAAAAACCACAAATAGAGGCCTCCGTCCCTAGCATTCCAAGGTCCAGCGATGGTTGCTCGATAAACTTCAAGCCTGTGGTTTGCTGGGCTTACTGGCCTCACTGTTCCCAATTACTTCCTGAGCCAAGCTGCACATCACCTTGCCATTAGATACACTCAAAGTCCCAGGGCTGCAAGAAATAACCAAAGTTAGATGGAACACAGGATCATGCCAACCAAAGAGTCAACTAAAAGACACTGCTAGGAAAGGATTAGAGCAAGACAACAAAGCTTCACTCAATCACGTATTCAGTGCTATTCAAGTATGCCTGTGACCAGCAACTACTTCAGGTTACTAAAAATGTTAAAAAAAACTGCTATAATATATTGACAAACAAAAGCACAACCTACTTTTGGGGATTTTCCGATACAGTGGTCATAGCTGGTGGTACATGTTTGCCAAAAAAGAAACTGGACCACCAATGGCCTGGATCAGACTTTGGTAGACCTACAAATCAAGAATATTAATTTTATAAATTTAAACACCTATAAAACTACACTTGGCACAATAACAGGTTCAAGAAAATTTCTAAATCAAGATGCATTATTACTTCTTCAAAAATATATGATCTTAACGGAGCAATGCCAGTGAACCAGACTTAACATGTTTAACTTGCACAAAATAAACAATAACCCCCTTTGTCTCCTGTAATAATCAAACTAGTCAACACCACCACTGTACATTCTTGAAATATCACAAAGCTTAATAAATTGGAAAAAAAATGAAGGCCCTTGTAAGCTTGCTTAGGCTTCTGTTCTACAGACCCCACTCTGATGTTCGGCACACTGACTAATGTCTGAGATTCTAAAATGTCCACAAGCTGAATTTCTACTGTTCAGGACTACAAGTTTATTTTGTGATGGAATTAGGTCAAACAGCAGTTAAAGTTATTTAAACAAATTTGATATGGCACATTTCTGTAATGAAGAAATACTCAAGGAGTTTTGTACAAGTGGAAAGCACAGGAAGGCAACAAGAGTTTCTCAGGCTGACAACGCCAGCTAGTCAAATGGAAATGGCAACACCATATTCTTGCAAAATACTTAGGGTTGTGTGGTATACTGTTACTGGAAGAGTACCAAAAAAAAATTTCTAAAAATAAAAAAAAAGGCACAGTACCATAATTTCAGTGTTTTTGGTACCAAAAGTAAAATTGTGGTTTTCAAAAACCTTAAATACCTACCCCAAGGACTATTTGACATCCTCAAGACTCAAAAAGGTGGAAATTCTCATTGACACACTAGTCTCTACAGCAGGGGTAATACCGAACCCTACCCCTCCTGGTCTTCAACATGATGGCAATTCCACAGAGGAAAGAACTACCCCCCACCCCAAATCTCCCACCACTCTTTCATTCTGAAATGCCTGAAAAGGAACTGCTCCTTGTATGAAAACCAGAGTAAGACAAAGCTGCAAGGTGCAGAATTGTGTGGAAAACAAGAGAGATTGCTGGGAGGGGGGGGAGGGGGCTTTGGGGGTTGTTTGCCACACGTTAATTGTTTCAGCTCTGGTTTCGAGATCCAAAAGCTGGTATCAATGTTAAAAACAAAATTTTAGTACATATCCAACACTACGTAACAGCGCTCAAAGTTCAATCTGTCATTCAAATTAGCCCAAATGCACCCTTGTGTATTTAAAATTACGCTGTTTCTAGTCCAAAACACTGTTCTATTGCTCTTGTTCTAGTGCACATCCACTAAAGCCCAACAAACTACACCAATTATAAAACCAGTAAAAGTAAAAACAAAATGGCATTAAATAAAAAAAATGTTGCTTTAACAGTTAAGTTAATGATGTATCAAGAGAAAGTAACTTTAAAAAATGTTTTTATACAAACCTGAGAATTCAGAAACTCTCTTTATAGAAGAATTAGGAAAATCTGAAGAGGTTTTAGATGAGGGTGTTAAGTAGAATCGTTAGGAGAAAACAAGCATTTGTTCCAACTTCCTTTTCACGTGACTAAACATTACTCCCCCCAAAAGGTATTGAAAACGTTTTGATACTTGTCACTTTATTTCTATGACTGGGGTAGATGTTTTATGATTATGAATCTGCTGCTACTTTTGGCCTTTAATAAATAAGGCAATGGATAAAAATACAAAATGCCTTACCAGGATGGTGTGGAATGACTTCTCCAGAGTATTCAGAACTTCCACAAGAGCTGTTACTGGAAGTGGAACCCAGGCGCCCTGCAATAAATTTAAATAGCAACAGTTATGAGCAGACAGCTGTGACCCACATGCAACATGACACCAAACAATGCATTACTTAATCTTAAAGAAAAAAAATGGATTTTTGCCATTTTTGAAACGTGGACTCATTAAAACATAACAGAACATGGGTTATTATTTAAACCCACTACTGTATGTGGATTTTTAAGAATGACACTTCTTTGAAACAAAGTAACAAATGTATTTTTTTTTCAGGCTTAAAATTAAAAAAAAAAAAACACAAACTAATTTAGAAATATACCACAACACCTTCTTGCTAAGACCAGGAAGCTATTGTGTACATCTGTAGCAATAGCAACCTGAACCAGTGGTACATTCTCAAGAATGTGATATGGCAGTTAGTATGACAGCTCAAAAAAAAAAAAAAAAAAAAAAAAAAC
>JANRMT010062856.1:66705774-66753034 GCA_026402145.1 Polypterus bichir lapradei
TGTGTCTTCAAGCCGGGCTTGTAAGTATTGCAATATATAAACCAGAAGATGGATAATACAGTGCAAGCTCTTGAATCATCATTATCACAAACTTCAACAGTAAGAGTAGGTAAGTAAACTTTGATCTCTGTCAGATTTACAGTAAAAACAAAGTGAAGGGCAGTGGTGAGTGTTCAGGCCGTTTTAACACTATGGTGCTGGTTAAGAAGCACACTTCAGAAGTAGTTGGGATGGCTTTGAAAACAGTTTGATGCTTTTGTCATTCATTTATTATTATCTCTCTCTATCTGTAGGTTTCTTTTATAGATGGGGGCGGGGGGTGCATAGCTAACTTCATTCATCCTCTTTATTAAAGCAGCAAATAAGGTGTTACATAAATCTGTTTGTGACCTTGTCACCCCTCAATCATTCAGGGTTCTTTACAACTTTTGGGGGCTGGGGGTGAAAACACACGCACACACACAGTTTGGTCCTTTGAATCATGTTTGTTAAAGGGGACAACCAGGATTGGAGAAAACTTTTGACTCCTTGTATTTATCCTGTGGAGTGTCAACAATCCAGATCACCCGCAGAAAATAAATACCAGAAAATATCAAAACACCACAACCAAATGTGTCTTTACAGCTGCATTCTACCCATTTGTGAACGACACTTTTAGCTGTAAAATTTTTCAGGCCACAAGGACAAGACTGACCTGGAATGGGTCACTTAGTTAAAAGCAAAGATTAAAACTTCCAAATGTCAAGCTGCTTCTGCTTTAGTTTTCAAAATGTTTTTCCATGTAACCACTTTAAAATTCCCTCTTTTAAAATTAAAGATTTCTACTGAGGAGTCAGCTATTTGTTTTCCAGTTACTTCAAACATTTCTTTACAAATTAACTCCTCCAGAACAGAATAGAAACGTTTACCTTAATTGCACTAATTTGAGTCTTGCAATTTACTTCACTTCTGCGTGGACCCATTATAAAGTGAACCAGAAGAATGTCTGGCCAATGTGGAGGTTTTGAAACAAACTCAAAATTTAAACTTTGGAATGAACAGACAATCCACCACCAATGAAAACTGGACCACTGGAACAGGAATACTATCATATCTGAAGATAATTTATGTACAACTGCAGTTGAAAAATATGTGCAGACTACAAAAAATGGCAAGCCATATTATCCCAGTACGAGTATGTGGGTGTGTGCACCCTGTGATGGAGTAGGCAGTACTGCCAAGAAAGACACTGTAACCCTGCTGGAAATAAGTAGGTTACAAAAATAGATGGATGAAAACTGACTGAGAAAAGCCACGTCCACTAAATTCATAAAAGAAATGACAAGAGACGTTTTCTTATCAGGGCTTGCCATGCTTTTAAGCCAGAGAGCCATCTTGCTGTAATTCTCATTTCCATCACTGAACAGTGAGATGCTTCACTTTAAAATGGCTGAAGTTTCCAGTTGAATGCTCAGGTATGTCATGCTCTCACTTGTATAAAAATAAAAGTTGCATACTTTGATTTTTAATTTCACACCAAAGTTGAATAAATGTTGCAGTACATAAGCTTTGTTGTTTACCTTTAAAGAAGATGATCTTTGAAGAAAATAATTTAGGATTTTTCACTTAAATGTACACTATTTCCACAATCCCACACTGAAAGGCAATACTTTGCTTAAACCAGGAAAAGATGAAATGTAAATTTAAAGGTGAATTCATACAGTCAATGATTATGCCACATGAAGCACTGGGTTGATTATTGAGAAATTTCAACTACTCTGGCCACAAATATGCACACAAACAGCATTTGTTGTATGACTTACTTCTGTAATAATCATGGGTTGCAACAAGTGAGCCGCTTGATGGAATTGATGCCATCTTTCCAGTTTTAGATCACTACTTGGAAAGTGATGTTATACCTTCAAAACAAAAAAACAAAAACAAAAAACACACATCAGCAAGCACTTCACTAGAACCAAGATAAACATAAAAACTAAAGAAACTGAGAATTTTGAAATGCTTTGGCAGTGAAGCAAATACTGTACTTTTATTTACTTTAATAATAAAACACACAGATAAATGTTATAAACAAGGAGTATGGATAATACAAGGTCCTGCTTTTAGTCCCTGCTATTTCTACCACTTGGCAAAAGCAGAGAAGGCCATCCGAAGTCTAATCAGTTTGCAGTTTTTACATTAGGCAGGAAACATACTGCCTTCTGGCCAAGAATAACAGCAGACCAAGCATATGGATCTGGGCAGCTAATCTGAACAATCCCAATTACAACCTGCTAACTCAACCTGTCCATGTGCCATGCTTAACTTATTAGGGTCATAATGACATCATGAATTCTGTTCCAGTTTTCAGGCGTTTTTATATGTTATATACCTACATCTATCGATCTATATATAATCTCGAGAGAGACTATTATCCAGTGGAAAGAATGTGACTGGAACGCATGAAAGTGTCACTATATGATCCAGCACAAAGACAAACTCGAATACAATTACTTGATACAAGCTCCATGAAAAGCACTACAGAACTAACACCTGTACGTCCCTCGTGAAATGCCCATCTGAGTTGAAAATTGTCAATTCCACTCAAAACGATTGGTGATAGTATATTACCTGGAGGTGACCTTTTCAATCAGAACACTCCAATGTTGCACGTCTTGACTGTAGTGCGAAAGAGGGTACCTTAATGGCTTCAGCGGACACACGGATTAAGATCGTCTTCTTAAAGGTTTCAGGTAAACATTCAGCAAATACCCTATTCTTATGATCCACAAAGCCTGCGGTGTCGTAAAAACGAGAAATCTAAAGATCTGATGAACGCAGTTCGGCTCCATTTCTTTGTCTGCCATGCTTATACATAGTCGTCGACAGTTCATCGATGTCTAGTCCACTTTCAAACAACTCAACACTTGTGTCCAGTCGTTAAAAATACTCTTATTTCAGCAAGTCCACTTTTAGACATTCAAGACGCCGCCTAGCGGATGCCAAGCATTCGAAACGACCGCTTCATTCCGGTTAAAACCGACCAGCTTGCCACTCTCAATGCCCGTTAATTACACATCAGTGCATCCATCTTTTGCAATCTCTTTGTCTGATGCAGAAACCCATCAGACACCGACGCCTGAACTACACTTTAATCAGTCCCCTGATTCCCCCATAACGGCCAGGAGGCAGAACACAAATATGTTTCATTTTTTCCCCCACAGTATATCTCGAGATTTTATCAGTAATTAACTCACCTTGTTATCTTAGTTTCTGAAGCTGTGCTTTCTTACAGACAGCACCCAGCAGCTACTAAACCACACTTGGCAAGGCTCAGGAAAGAAAACGCTAGGCGACGGGGCCCATTTGTAAAGGTAAATTTGGGTAAAACCCTCCACGTCCTAAAGACACTCTTGATACTCTCTTCCGCTTCGACGCCGCCAGGGACGCCTTTATAAAGCGTGTGGGCGGGGCCTGCTTCGCGTGGCTTGAGGCTTGGCGTATTTTCGAGCTCAGCGAATTGTAAGGGCAGCCGAATGTGGGGCGACGTTAATGTTGCGCAGGGAAGGCGTGTCTTGCTAGGGGTTTATGGAAACCTAAGGAGAATTAAGAGGATTCTATTTTTCTGGAGAGCGTAGAGATAGCAACGCATTGTGTATAAGCATATACACAAGACTGTATACGACACATATGCATGGGGTACTTGGGGAACGAACACTGTCGCGAACCTAAAGAAACAGACGGTGGCTTTAATTTAATGTTCAGGGAGCGTTTTTATTTACAGCGTCACGGCTTGTCCTGTCATTTTTGTGTGTCAGTGTAAGTAGAAACTCTATATCGTATTGTTGAGAATGGATGAAAATTCTGAAGCACATAAGTGAGATTTTTAACCAATGCTAACATTTTTAGACAATCCACTCCATAATAAGCACTTGCAGCGACCGCTTGACAAAGCAGCAAAGCGCAAAAATAATGTAACAGTAAATCACGTCTGAGAGGAGTGAATACTGCACGTGTAGTCCATTAACATAGTCGGGAACAGTAACGAAAACAGTTTTAGTCGAAGATCAGGGCTTTGGTATGCATCGGACAAAAAATAAACGACATTTTCAGGGTTCAGATAGGCGAAAAGTGGAGAGAGTTCTGGATAGCTTGCTCTGCACGGCTGTATTTGTATTAAGCAAGTTAAGGTGCACTAATAATACGCAGACACGAGTGTCCTACAGAGGATCCTGTCTATGGCATAAACTTATTTGTAGTGAATGGTGATTAAACTCCAACGAATAGAAAAATATTTTTATTCAGATTAGAAAAAAATAGCTATTATATAAATATAAGTTTTAAATATATTTTTATGGCAATGTAATAAGTGAGACGTCATCTTCCCTGGTGGTCTAGTGGTTAGGATTCGGCGCTCTCACCGCCGCGGCCCGGGTTCGATTCCCGGTCAGGGAAACTTGTTTTTTAAGAAACAGTTTGTAATATATGTTTTAAATGGTAGTTTTTATATTGTAGCACCTAACTGAATATCAGTTAACATTAGCAACCAGGCATTTTGTACTGTTTTCACGCAGAAATTTATTTGTGAAAAGTGCAGCACCATGTACTGCACGTATGTCTCAACGTAACTCAAATCTAGATATGTAATAAATAGACACAACTATTTTCTTGTTCTATATACGATAAGTGTGCTATTGGTTCTTTCTAATTAAAAATAAGATGTATAATAAACTAGTGAGTAATTAATTTTATAAAAAAACTCTTTTATGTTCGTACAATCAATAACCCGATGTGGAGCGCCATTTGTTAATTTGTTCATGTAGATAGGGATCTCTAACTCCGGTCCTGGAGGGCTGCTGGCTGTTTTCATTCTGACCCTTTTCTTAATTGGTGATCAGTTTGTGCTGATCACTATCCCTAAACCTAACAAACTTCTCTGAGTCCTTACTCTTTAGGACTTAACACCACCAATTATTTCTTTCTTATTTAGAAGCCAAACTATAACTAAATACAAAATGAGCTGACACACAACCAACTAACCTGTGTCCACCATACAATATCTGAAAATAAAGACAGGTGAAGGTAATGTTGATCTGCTCTGGTCCACAAGACATTTTGCCGGTGGTCTTAAAAAAAAAAAAAAAAAAAAGCCACAGTTTTGGAATTGTCTGATGCAGCAGAATGAGAGCAGCAACGAGAAATGGAAAGAATTAACAAAGGGGTTAAATGAATAACAAGAATGGGCTTCTAATTAAGAAACTGGATGGAGTTTAAGGGTCCAACGTGGCTGGTGGTCTGTTGGCTCACCTCGTATCACAATTCTGTTTCTTTTTAAGGAAAAAAATGAAGCAATTCACAGGACTGAATCTTAAAACACAAGTAATTTAAAATTAAATTAAAAGAAGTTAGCAGCAAAAAGTTTTCACTAATTAAGAAAAGAGAAAGGAAACCTGCAGCCACTGAGGTCTCCCAGGACTGGAGTTGGAAACCCATGATGTAGATGAACTGTAAACACATCCCAATAGTATAAATTTTTCCCAAATATAAATTATTACACCCATCCATCCATCCATCCATTATCCAACCCACTATATCCTAACTACAGGGTCATGGGGGTCAGCTGGAGCCAATCCCAGCCAACATAGGGCACAAGGCAGGATTATTATTATTACATAATTTAAAAAAAAATGTCAAGCTGAAACTGAAGATTCCATTTCAGAGTTGTCGTGGAGCCGAGTGGGAAGGCAGAAGCTTCAACCGGACGGGATGTGGGAGGAAATGTATTGAAATTCATAATTTGCTTTTCAAGAATGTCGTCAGTTACAACACTGTACTGTTTTTGGGAACTTGCAGGGCAGCTAACTGTTTCTCTGACAGGCACACCCACACAGACTTCAAGCTAAAGTAGCAAAACTAGTTTTTCACATGCCCAATACAATACAAACTTACAGCCTTTTTTCATTTTAATGTCAAATTTGAGCACTTAAATATATGTTACAGATATATCACATTTCGTAAGCCGTTCACATAGCGGACACGCTGTCCCTGATTTGTGAACACACAAAGTTGTCTCGAAACTTTGCTGTGGACTTCGGTTACTAATGTAATTTCATCCATTTATTTTGTAAGTCTGCTTATTCAATTACGTCAGAGGTGTCCAACTCCGGTCCTAGAGAGCCACAGTGGTTGCATGTTTTTATTCTAACCATTTTCTTCATCAGCTACCAGTTTTTGCCTTCGTTTCAATTAACTTGACTCAGACCCCTTAGTTGTTTCTTTTTCCTTAATTAGTAGTCAAATAATAATGAGGCACAAATTGAGCTGTCACATGACCAGCTAACCACAGTATCTGAAAATAAAGAAAGGTGAAGGTCTAAGTAAGGTTGATCTGCTCAGGTCACCAAAACATTTTGATGGTATTCTCAGAAAAACAGAAAATCAACAGTTTTGGAAATGTCTGCTGTGGCAAGTTGAAAGCAGCAACAAGCCATGGAATTAAATAACAGGTTTAACTAACAGCAAGAATAGGGTACTAATTAAGAAACTGGTTGGAGTTTGAAGATCCAACGTAGTCGGTCATCTGTTGGCTCGTTTCACATCATATTTCTGTTTGGCTGCCATGTAATGAAGAAACAAATCAATTCAGAGGACTGAATCCTTAAAAGCAGGGCTAATAAAATGAAGGGAAAAGAAGTTAATTAGCAGTGAAAACTGGTTACTGATTAGGAAAAGAGTCAGAATGAAAACCTGCAGCCCTCCAGGACTGGAGTTCGACACCCCTGAATTATGTGGTCTTGGGTAGCTTTAGTCACCCTAACCAGCATTAGGCTGGACCCAACCTAGGAGAATATAGCAGGCAACAACAACAACATCATTTATTTCTATAGAACATTTTCATACAAATAATGTAGCTCAAAGTGCTTTACATGATGAAGAAAGAGAAAAAAGACAAAGTAAGAATTCAAATCAGAGAACACTAATTAACATAGAATTAAAGTAAGGTCCGATGGCCATGGAGGACTGAAAAAAAAAAAAAAAAAAAAAATCCAGATGGCTGGAGAAAAAATAAAATCTGCAGGGGTTCCAGGCCATGAGGCAGGCACTGGCCCACCCATACTGGGCACATTAAGCACTCCCAGATACAATCTATGTGAACATATGCAGAGCATGCAAGGGTACACAGTTGGGGTGGGGACTTGAACACAGGTCTCTAGAGCTGTGAGGAAGCAATTTTAACAGTTTTATTTGTTAGAATTCCGTAGACAGGACAAGTTTTTTTTTTTTTTTTTTTTTTTTTAGTATCGGGGAAAATTAGTGTTGTAAAAAATGAACACTTTAAAGAAAAATACAATTCTTTTTTGTCCATTTATGATAACAATGTGAGCAATGCTTTCATGCATCTTTTAAAGTAAAGAAGAAGTAAAACTTTGCACTTTTTTAACTAAATGAAATTAAATGCCACTGCAAAATAATGCAATAATTACTGCAAAAAAATGCAGTAAATGAGTGGCGGGAATAAGCTTTCATATGATTCAGTATCATTGGATAGGGGTGCATAAATGTCAAAGCACCATCCATGAAGGCCACTGCAAGCAGACAAGTAAACAGGTAACGTCTCCTTATCTCATAGCAAGCCAAAGTCAAACTCTGTATAATAGGATGTAGTGTTTAATATTAGAGCGTGGCTGCAAAGCTTTTAATTTCTTTAGGAAGAAAAAGTGTGTTTGAAACTTTTCTGTGACTATTAAATACAATTGTGTTTGGGTTTAAATCATATATATATATATATATATATATGATAAAATAAAGTTGTCATGATGACCAACCTTAAGGCATCGAGATGACTAAATGTCAGTACAGAATAAATATGTATAAATTAGCAGCAGTTGTCACACTTACACATGCAGAGTACAGTGAAACTCTTATCTGCACATCACGTCCTACTAACATGCAACACATCGCCATGACAAACAACAACACATTAAAATACACAACTTCATTGTAATAACGATGGGACGTTCAAAAAGTTTCCATGCTTTTTTTTTAAAACGATATTTATTAAGAATTTCAAAAACAAATTACATTGCTTTTCTACATAGTCACTATCCTTTGCGATGCAATTTTCCAAGCATCGTAACAACTTTTTAATGCCCAATTACTACTCCTCCCACCTTCACTGTTTCCAACGAAAATATAAAAGTACGGAAACTTTTTGAACGTCCCTCTTAAAAGAATACACAAATCAGCTTACCTGATGGACTCCTTACTTCTGTTTCCGAGTTTCCATTTCAAAAACTGTGGTGGAAAACTATGAGTGCTGCAAATTTACTAACTGTTGTTCTAAGGGGAAGATGTATGGGATTGTTGTTATCAGTGACAGAATTTCTTGATCTGTTTTCAAGTTAAATCACTGGAAAACTGCAGTTGCTGATCTTGTCATCAGACGTCAGATTATGGGACTAAGAACTGTAGGGCATGACAGCCTACATGCCTCTGTGATGTTTTTCCAACACAGTTTCACATTTTCAAAGAATCACACGCTCCAAAAAACTATGCAGCCTGATCGGGCTAGTGCTGTACAAATGCTTTCCAGTCATGGAAGGGTCATCTGCAATCTTTTATTTTGCTCTTCCCAATTCTGTCATGGTGCATAAAACATAAGATATTAGACAGGTGAGTCTCTCTTCTTTTCGTGTCCATGCAGCTGTACTGCATGTATTGTACTTCTGGAGGTGCCCCCAGTGGTCCTCATCTCTCATGCACATTGGGCACACCTCCTGGACTTCAAACAATAAATAAAACTAGTATGAATTTCTTGGGGAGAGTTGCTGGGTAAGTCCAGCACATTGCTACAACCCTCAATTTGGCAAGATTATATAAATGAAGTCTGTGACTGAAAATCACTGGAAAAAAACTTGTGCAACAGAGTCTAAAGACAGTGCCAGGCAGAGCAGATGTAAGCCCTGTGAGCTCTTAACAGGAGATTTCAAAGCAGATTTTTCAATGTGTATGTCCAAAAATATCCCTAAACCATTGTGACCGACTGATGGTGAAGGGAGTTTTACATGGCAATTAGAAATCCTTACTTGTCAAATTAATGTAACAGTAAACGAGCATGATGAGTGTGAGTGTGTGCATGTTCAAGTGGTGTCATGGTCAGAATAAGAAAGTTCACTTTTTGATTTTTTAATAAATTTGCAAACCTTTCAAAAAACATGCTTTCACTTTGCTATTATGGGTTTTTGTATGAAGATTTATTGGCAAAAATGGCAAATTCATCCATTTAAAATCAAATCTACAACACAATAACATGTGCCAAAGGTGAAGGGGTCTGAATGCTTTCTGAACCCATTATTGTCCTGCTGCATGACCCAATGACTCTTAGCTTCAGATAACAGACAGACAACTGGACTTTAAGAATTATCTGATACAGAGCAGAGTTCATTGTTCCTTCAATTATAGCTTATAGTTCAGGTCCTCAAGTAGCAAAGCCCCAACCTAGCACCATTACCACCACAATGTTTGACTACTGGTTTAATGTTCTTACTGGGCAATGCCATGTTGATGCCAAGCGTAACTGTCATTAAAGCCCATGTTCACCTAGATCCTTTCAGATTGTAATAATGAAAATATCCCTGACCTTTCATAGGGAATCCTGCAGGTCTTAGAATTTTTTTTTTTTTTTTATCCTTCATGACCTCGAGTAATTTTATACTGAGTAATTTTGACAAGCATGCTACTCCTGGCAGGCGGCACAGTGGTAGCACTGCTGCCTCACAGTAAGGAGACCTGGGTTCATATCCTGGGTCCTCTCTGCATGGAGTTTGCATGTTCTCCCTGTGTCTGCATGGGTATCATCCCACAGTCCAAAGACATGCTGGTTAGGTGCATTGGCGATCCTAAATTGTCCCTGGTGTATGCCCAGTGGTGGGCTAGTGCCCTGCCCGGGGTTTGTTTCCTGCCATGCGCCCTGGGATTGGCTCCAGTAGGCCCCCGTGACCCTGTAGTTAGGATATTGCGGGTTGGACAATGACTGGCTACTCCTGGCATGATTCACTATCGTTTTCCATTTGAAGACTAAGCTTCTCATTGTGGTTTGGTGGAGGCCCAGAGCCTTATATCTATCTGCCTTTCCAGACTAACAGACAGCAACATGTTTCAGTAATTTTGTTTGATTGTGGTACAGTATTATGTGCTTGTTAACATTCATAGGGGTGGATTTGACTTTAATGCTGTGGGTCAAAATATGTGAGGTTTATGTTGAGCACCGCTGGTTGTGTTAAGAGAGCCGATTGCAACTTTTTTTACGCAGTACTCTGTGGTGACAGATAACTTTGTTCGTTAGATAAATAAGTTACAAATTTGTATTTGTTTACTCATGAGTTTTGCATAGAATATTTCATGTTGTTTGAAGACCTAACAATGCCCAGACTTAACTTCTGCATAACTACAACAGTTCAGGGATGTGCCAAAATACTTTTTCATGGCACTGTGAAGGTCTCAATTTTGAAAGATCTCAACAGTAAAAAAGAGCAAATACAAAGAATGGGAAACACTAAAATAGGGCAACAAATATAAGTAGCACAGTAGGTGTTGCAGAACCCAAACATCCTGTTCCAAAATGATAGAAATAATATAAATAAAAAGCAAGGACCGGCATTACAAATAAAACTTGAGACCCTATAATAAATAAGGAGAAAATATGAAAAAGCCATTCTTTACAACTAAGCAGTTAATTGAAGAAACCTGACAAAAATAAGGAAAATATACGACTTTCAAAGCAGATGTAAAGAAAACCAGGACAATAAAAATGAACATATATTTTTTTAAAAAACAACACAGAAAATAAAACCAAAGTGCGAAATACAAAAGGTCCCAGAGATGTAGAGCTCCTGGGGGAATAAAAAAAACTTTAAATACGTGTTATAAATTACTCTGTGCCTGTACAAAGATTGTGAGGAAATATTTTAGCATAATACTCTTTACAGGCAGGACTGAATGTGGCCATCTTTTAACCCAGGACAGTTCAAGAAATAAAGGAGGGGTCTTTCTTAGGTGAGGCATAAATCTGAACCCCATGGGCATTAGTGCTCGACTGTATGAGGTATCTTCTCAGTGATGATGAAGAGTGTAACAGTGATTGCCAATACTAACATTGCAAGCCAGCTGTGTCTTGTTCCCAGTTAGTCCTGGTGACCCATAAAAATGGGAAAGTGAAATGATTGGTCTTGTTTAGCTCTTAGACTGTAGTGTTGTTGTACATTGTGCACAGCCCTGTGAATAGGATTACTCAGTGGTACCGAGGGGACTTTAATTCCAAGCAGTGACCAATGGGAAGTTGGCATTCAGAGTGAAAGAATCAAGAGTTGAGTAACAGCGGTCATCGAGACACATCATGTGCATGCATCGCAAATAGTGTCTTCTCTGCTAGATATTGATGTGTTTTTTGTTGGATTAATACAATTCATTTACTTAAGATGTGCACATATGCAAACTGAGCACCAGAATAAGAATTCAGTGTTCAGCTAATGGGACAACAAAATCACATTTACATAGGTTTATAGAGGTGGTTGTTGGTTTTGTTCAGTATGTGGATAACCTAATACTGTATATACCTTTATATACTGCTCAAAAAAAATTAAAGGAACACTTTTTAATGAGTATAGTATCAATTCATTGAAACTCCTGGGCTATTGATCTGGTCAGTTAAGTAGCACAGGGGGTTGTTAATAAGTTTCAGCTGCTTTGGTGTTTATGAAATTAGCAATAGGTGTATTAGAGGGGCAACAATGAGAAAACAGGAATGGTTTAACAGGTGGGAGGCCACTGACATTTTCCCTCATCTTTTCTGTTTTTTCACTAGTTTTGCATTTGGCTATGGTCAGTGTCAATACTGGTAGCATGAGGCGATACCTGGACCCTACAGAGGTTGCACAGGTAGTCCAACTTCTCCAGGATGGCACATCAATACATGCCATTGCCAGAAGGTTTGCTATGTCTCCCAGCATCTTCCCAAGGGCATGGAGGAGATTCCAGGACACAGGAGGTTACTCTAGGATAGCTGGACAGGGCAGTAGAAGGTCTTTAACTCATCAGCAGGACCGGTATCTGCTCCTTTGGGCAAGGAGGAACAGAATGAGCACTGGCAGAGCTCTACAAAATGATCTCCAGCAGGCCAGCGGTGTGAATGTCTCTAACCAAACAATCAGAAACAGTCTTCATGAGGGTGGCCTGAGGGCCCGATGTCCTCTAGTGGGCCCTGTGCTCACTGCCTGCCCAGCACTGTGGAGCTCGATTGGCATTTGCCATAGAATACCAGAACTGGCAGGTCCATCATTGGCACCCTGTGCTTTTCACAGATGAAAGCAGGTTCACCCTGAGCACAGGTGACAGACGTGAAAGGGTCTGGAGAAGCCGTGGAGAACGTTATGCTGCCTGTAACATCGTTCAGCATGACCGGTTTGGTAGTGGGTCAGTGATGGTCTAGGGAGGTATATCCATGGAGGGACGCACAGACCTCTACAGGCTAGACAACAGCACCTTGACTGTCATTAGGTATCGGGATGAAATCCTTGGACCCATTGTCAGACCCTATGCTGGTGCAGTGGGTTCTGGGTTCCTCCTGGTGCACAACAATGCCCAGCCTCATGTGGTGAGAGTATGCAGGCAGTTCCTGGAGGATGAAGGAACTGATACCATTGACTGGCCCCCACGCTCACCTGACCTAAATCCAATGGAACACCTCTGGGACATTATGTTTCGGTCGGTCCTTCTGACGCTGCCAGGTTGCACCTCAGACTGTCCAGGAGCTCAGTGATGCCCTGGTCCAGATCTGGGAGGAGATCCCCAAGGACACCATCCGTCATCTCATTAGGAGTATTGTTTGAAATTACTTGCTGCTGCTCCAATAGTGGTGTATCCGAATAATAGAAAACGTGTCCTTGACAATGACACGAATGCTGCAATCGCTCAAATATGATGGCAAAAGTTAGGTTTCATCAGAAATTAATTCATCACCTTCAGGAAACTGTTGGATGTTATCATTTTTATACGTTACTCAAAAAAAAAGTCCAGTTAACAGAACGCTCATATTTAACAGACCATCTTTAAAATAGATGAACAGCTTTGGTCTTTACAGTATATCATCCAACACAGGGTGATATAGTGTGGAAGTACCATCTTACAGTTTTCCAGGAAAAGGAATGGAATTTGACCTAAATTATGAAATTGAGTGCAGCTTAAATGATCAGCTGAACATAACAGATGCTTTGAAATGCCAAAAGCGATGTAGGCAAGGATGGAAAAGTGTGGCATTTACAGCTGTCAGTGTGCGGAAAGTGTTTTGGGCTTTACAAGCAATGAAGGACACCAAGAAGTAATGAGAGAAATCATAAAAGATAACACTTCTTTCCAGTAATATTAAATCATTTGCATAACATGACCACAAATGGACACCAGGGTTAATGTTCAGCAACACTGCCAAGTTTTATTTGCAGAGATGGAAACATCAGAATATTTAATAGCTGTGATGCCAATAAAAGCTGCTGAGCATTATCTAGGTCTTTAGCAGACTTTTTAAGCTGGTTCTGTTGCTACAATCATTCACAGAGCAATGTTTGTATAAGCTCACAGCACAATACCAGATACATAAGGGTTAAAGAAAAATTGCTGAACCACACTGTCTTGCGGAAAAATACAATTATGCAGCAAGTTACACAAGAGTCGTATGACAACTTGTTCTGTTAATTCAGGCTAGTGAAGAGTGACATTCAAACATTACGTTTGTTAATTTACGTTTTGTTTGTTAACACCAATTAAACAAAATTAAGATAGTTGTAATGGCATACTAAAGTACTACCAATTATGAGAAATATGACAGACTGGTACGGTCAATAGAAAAAGTTTATTAAAAAAAACAAAAAAAAAACAGGGATACGGCACCCAGTCACAATTATTTTAATAGTGACTTGATGAGAACCTTTTCAATACCCACAGTAACACAAAATGGTCATTACTGCTGTTCAAAAGATAAAAACTTTCAGTCAATAAAACAACTTGCACAGCAAAATACATTAAGAGGATCTAGAAAACAGGTTGTAAACACAATTCAGCAAATAACATGAAAAAGTGCTACAAATGAGCTGCGCAGCTCAATCTTTACCTCAAAAATAAAGTAATCTTCATTAAGAAGGAAACCTAATAAATTTAGAATTAGCAAGATCAGCCAGTAAATTGCCTCTTAAATCAGTGAAAAGCAAATGCTGGCTCAAATTGTACGCTTAGTTGTTCTTCATCCACTGCCACAATGAACACAACATGAAAAACCATTATTTAATTTCATTTTAAGTTGTTCATACCACTACATGCCAAATGTGCCTATGAATTATTAGTGCACATGGCTTTAAACAGGAAAAGATATTACAAGGGACTGCACGGAATGTCACTGTTAAAGACTGCTAAGAGTCTTAAGTGATGAAACTTGTGTTCCAGTTATTAATCCAACACTTGGAACTTTGATGTTAGAATGCATAGATTTAAAAAAACATTTCAGAAATAAATACTATATGCAGGTGCTGGTCATAAAATTAGAATATCATGACAAAGTTGATTTATTTCAGTAATTCCATTCAAAAAGTGAAACTTGTATATTAGATTCATTCATTACACACAGACTTACGTATTTCAAATGTTTATTTCTTTTAATTTTGATGATTATAACTGATAACTTATGAAAGTCCCAAATTCAGTATCTCGGAAAATTAGAATATTGTGAAAAGGTTCAATATTGAAGACACCTGGTGCCACACTCTAATCAGCTAATTAACTCAAAACACCTACAAAAGCCTTTAAATGGTCTCTCAGTCTAGTTCTGTAGGCTACACAATCATGGGGAAGACTGCTGACTTGACAGTTGTCCAAAAGACGACCATTGACACCTTGCACAAGGAGGGCAAGACACAAAAGGTCATTGCTAAAGAGGCTGGCTGTTCACAGAGCTCTGTGTCCAAGCACATTAATAGAGAGGCAAAGGGAAGGACAAGATGTGGTAGAAAAAAGTGTACAAGCAATAGGGATAACCGCACCCTGGAGAGGATTGTGAAACAAAACCCATTCAAAACTGTGGGGGAGATTCACAAAGAGTGGACTGCAGCTGAAGTCAGTGCTTCAAGAACCACCACGCACAGAAGTATGCAAGACGTGGGTTTCAGCTGTCGCCTTCCTTGTGTCAAGCCACTCTTGAACAGGAGACAGCGTCAGAAGCGTCTCGACTGGGCTAAAGACAAAACTGCTGCTGAGTGGTCCAAAGTTATGTTCTCTGATGAAAGTAAATTTTGCATTTCCTTTGGCAATCAAGGTCCCAGAATCTGGAGGAAGAGAGGAGAGGCACAGAATCCACGTTGCTTGAGGTCCAGTGTAAAGTTTCCACAGTCAGTGATGGTTTGGGGTGCCATGTCATCTGCTGGTGTTGGTCCATTGTGTTTTCTGAGGTCCAAGGTCAATGCAGCCGTCTACCAGTAAGTTTTAGAGCACTTCATGCTTCCTGCTGCTGACAAACTTTATGGAGATGCAGATTTCATTTTCCAACAGGACCTGGCACCTGCACAAAGTACCAAAACTACCAGTACCTGGTTTAAGGACCATGGTATCCCTGTTCTTGATTGGCCAGCAAACTCGCCTGACCTTAACCCCATAGAAAATCTATGGGGTATTGTGAAGAGGAAGCTGCAATACGCCAGACCCAACAATTCAGAAGAGCTGAAGGCCACTATCAGAGCAACATGGGCTCTCATAACACCTGAGCAGTGCCACAGACTGATCGACTCCATGCCACGCCACATTGCTGAAGTAATCCAGGCCAAAGGAGCCACAACTAAATATTGAGTGCTGTACATGTTTATACTTTTCATGTTCATACCTTTCAGTCGGCCAACATTTCTAAAAATCCTTTTTTGCATTGGTCTTAATTGATATTCTAATTTTCTGAGATACTTAATTTGGGACTTTCATTAGTTGTCAGTTATAATCATCAAAATTAAAAGAAATAAACATTTGAAATACATCAGTCTGTGTGTAGTGAATGAATCGAATATACAAGTTTCACTTTTTGAATGGAATTACTGAAATAAATCAACTTTGTCATGATATTCTAATTTTATGACCAGCACCTGTAAACAAATGCTGTAAATATTACTTGGCTCTGAAGATTGCTATTATCTGTTAAAGTTTAATCTGGCCAGTCTGTTCATTAGATTTTACTAGGGGGCTTCACCCCCTGCTCACTTCACTCGTTCGCTTCCAAAGGTTCCAAGTATGACTTGACTGTATCATGGGACGTGAAACTGTCTCTCTTCAAAAGACTGTGTCTTGTTGGCGGAAAAAAAAAGTCTTTTCTCTCTATTATAAAAAAAAATCTTGGGACAAGACATCTTTGGATGGTTATATGTGGGTTTTCTAAAAACTGAATTCCAAACTAACTAACAAAAACTGAACAATGTCCAGTATCACTGTTTACACAGCAGTTTTAATCCATTGAACTGGCCATTTTAGTCAATGACTGAAATACACACAGAACACTAAGTTAATCATTTTTGATATAAAGTAGATAACTTGAGTAAACAATGAAATTACTTTGGCATATCCCATCTGAAAACCTTATTAGCTGACACTTAAAGCATGCTTCATAAAACTGGCTACATTTATAATTAAAAAATATCAAGGTATCAGTAAAATGTTAGAATGCCTTTACAGGCATTGAAGATCAAAAAGTATTTTATTTTTTTTAATATAGATTCTCTGGCACAGCCAAGGCAGATCTTTTAAATAAGACAAAACAAAAAGACTTTTAAAGGAATGCTTTATTGATAATTTTTCATCATAAACATTCTAAAGAAAATGCAACTTCCAATGTGCCACTTATATGTATCACAGACAATGATCCCTTTTTATCTAGCTACACCAACTATTATATCAATGCTTCAACTATCTTCCCATCTCTTGTGCCTTGGTATATTTATAGTTATGTTTTTTAGGTTTATTACAAAGGTATACCCATAAGCACCCCAGTCTGCTTTAGTCTTAAGTTTATAATTTGCAGCTATAAAAGCAGAAATGTAACATTATAGTTCTTCAGTACTGATTGATAAACTCTGCATTTACACCTCACAGTCAAATCGTCTAATATGTGTATACATTTTAAAATATTTAAAAAGTTGTTTTTTTTAAATATAAGGATTAACGCAGTTAAATTTTCTCATTTACGTTGAAAAGCAAAAAAAAAAAAAAAAAAAAACCCTGGAGAGAAAAAAGAAAAAAAAAAAGCTAAAGTACTATGTAAATTAATACCTTGATGAAAAAGTAGGATTTCCCTTTCCTGCAACCCAAATAATTACCAAAACATATTTCAGCCCTGTGAATATTTTAACATTATACAAGTTCCATTAAGCTTGAATATTTTGAGTAATGAAGGTCCAGATTATATAGTTGGTTAACTAAATACACATTGCAAAAGTGATATTCATCAGGTTTCCTAAATTTTGAAACAAAATGTTCAACACTACAGCATTTTTGTATGCTTTACATAGTAATAAGTATATGGCACAAAATCATGCACCAATAACCAATGTTAAAATTTTTGTTTCTCCTTAATTAGATGTTCATTATTTATTTTGGCAGCATTCATTTCTTGAGCAATTTATTTAATAAAAAAAAAAAATCAGGTTTAGATAAAGTGATAAGGCAGACATTAGACATTTGATTCCACATTCTCGTCTTAATACATAAAAGCTTGGCTTCACATTTTTACTACATGTAAAAAAAAAAAATTAGAGTTTGTGTATTAATGTGAACATTATTTTAAGGTACAAAATAGTGTAACATCTTTATGCATTTAAGCACTCACATATAAATGCAATAAGGCAGTGCAATGATAAAATTTATGTAAAAACATTTTGTAATGTGTAAAATTTGTTAGAAAAAAATGGTTATCAAAGATTTTATAACTCTAGTGAAAGCTTTTGTACTGTCCTGACTAATATCTGCACTGTAAAATTAAACTTATGCACATGCTGTACTTTTGTGGATATGGTGCAGTTTACATGTTAAGTGCAAGGGCTTCTGTGATAACGGAGTTTTACAGATATTTGGCTGGGGCAGGAGAGAAGAATAAGTGGTTTAGAAAGGAGCCTTGTCTTGCATTGGTTTTTCTTCAGTTGGAGAATGCACCTCTTCACCATTCTCTTTGCCACCAATAACTTTAGACTGCAAAATAAAATGAAACAGTCAGGAATAGGCTAATTCCAGTAAACACTAGAGCACTTGAGTCAACCAAGAATAAAGGTCTCAATTCTTTGCCACCACACTGGATTGTCTCTCAATCAGTAGAAGAATCTGTGTCCAAAGAAACATTGTTACAGTGGTTTAAAGAAAAAAAAAAAGAGATTTACCCCTAAATAAAGCAAAGACAGAGAGGCACTGTTACCTCTGCCCTCCTACTACCACTTTCCAGGCCACCAAATTACTTACGAAACAGGTAAAAAGTAGGGATACATCAATATATAAATTCTGGGATAAAACGGATACAAAACCTTTCATGCATTGTATCATACATTAGCTATTTGCCAATCAAATAAAAGGAAAATAACTATTTATATATTATTACTCGGTATATTTAAAAAGAATTTACTGAAGCAATGAAAATCTGGGTAATTGATTTTGGTTTCATGTGTTTTTGACTGACCATTTTAATTGGCTTAAACAGCTTAATTAATAAATAAACAGCAGGTTGGAAAGCATACAACAATGGTCTTCCATCTTAGGTTTGAAGAAAGAAGTATATTTAAGTGATTCTGCTTTAGGGGACTAATAACATTTGTTGTCTTGCGTCTTGGAGTAATACAAGAAATAATACATTTTCAGTATTTCTATTTTCTTAAAATTAATATTGATAGTGAATAGTATATTACTATATACTACACCCAGACACCAAGCAGTGTTAAGTGAACAATTTTGCTTTTGTGGTTTGTACTTAATGTGTCATCATTAGCCCAGCTTCTCAGAAACAACTGATATTGGAAACAATAGAGGTCATTCTTTAACACTAGAATTACCAGAGCCAACGAAAAAACTCGTAATTCCGGACCATTTTAAATCCCTTCGCACCTTTCCGTCAGCCTCTTTTGTCTTCTAAATGTGTCGATAAGCCCAAGCAGCCTTATACCATCCCCCATCGCCTCAGAACAGCCAAGAAGTTCTCCCAGTTCCTGCCTTGATTGATCTTATCTGGGAATGAGCTACTCAGAATTGTAAGGGGAAATAACTTGATGTGCTTTTTGTGTCTAAACAACCTATGTAAACAAATCGTTAAAACAGAAACTTTTTCATGTTTTAGTAATAAATAACAAAATGTACACGTGAACTATATAATATGTAAAGGCTGATGGCCAAATATCGAATAAACACTTCCATAAAAAGGGCAACGACAATACGACAGCTTCCGTGGCACAGGAGTTAAAGCTGTAGACTTATAACCCAAAGGCTGGGAGTTCGAAACCAGCTCCCCTGCAAATTTACTGTTTTGAGTAGTGAGCTGCTCTTATTGTTACTATTATACAATAAAAACATACATTTCATTTGTGTCTGTAACAGCCAGTGTAAATTTATAGGACTTGTAAAAGTTAGCGTTTTTTTTTCACTCACAGTCACGATCACCATATAACGTCCAATGTCCCCACACCCCCACCCCAGATCTGACACGGTTACTTTTTATCTAAAACTGGGCATAACTGTAGATGTGAGTGGTGTTTTGAGATAATGGAACTGGAAATTCTCTGATCTGGAGGGGTAAAAGCTGACACACAAACACTGGTGAATCTGCCTTCTTTGTATCTCACCATCACTTAATTTTTTTTTTTTTTTTAATTCAGTTTTATTGAGTGTTCCTGCTCACGCTGAAATAGCATGCACCTTATAGTCCATGATGTCAAATAACTCATTTTATGTATAGTACATTTCGGAAAACATTCCAGCACTAATGCAACATTATTCATATTATTCATATTCATTCGCCTGCCTTCTTGAGCTTCTAATCAATAATCGCGTGGTTTTTTTTTTTTTTGCCCCGATCTTGCCAGTGTCCAGATTTTGGTGCACAGTACTGTTTCTTTTGTATTCTAAGACATGCAGAGGACAGCATAGAACAGAGAGATCTGTTCCACGCTATATACAATTATCAGATTCAAATGTTAACAGTTCACACACACACACACGCAAGGACTGTCCTTTCTACGTTTAGGACATGTGTACCTGTTGCAATGTAAACACTTCTCTTTGTGCTGTGTTTACTATTACACTGAAGAGGCGCCTGACACTGACTGAGTTTGCTTTACTGTGGGAAGTGGCGGTCTTGGAACAGAAGCTTGTCGATGTTGCATCCTCTTTTGCTTTATCCATCACCTTTTCTTGCAAGAAGCGACGACGAAGCTCCTCTGCTTACCGTGCATGCCTCGTTGGCTCTGGTAATTCTAGTGATAATGGATTATCATGTTTGACATCTTGTTCAATACAAGATCTCTAATAAACTGCTCAAAAACCTATTCACTTTCACAAACCAAACTAAGTTATTATTACAAAAAAAAAAAAATCATTCACAATTGTAAAAAAAACTTTTTACAGCATTACTTCCAAGCAGTGAAGAAAATTGTTTAACTGTGTGTGATGCTGTATGTGTGAATATAGCAAGGCAGAAATTTGTATCTTGTAACAGCTAATCTAAACCCTGATCGCACACAATGTCTAAAATAATTTCTTTTATAAAAAGATTTCAGCGAATTATTTCATGACAAGGTTTTGAGCAATCTTTATTATTGTCTGGTAAGAATACTGTAAAACACATTTTTTTCCTCCCCACATTATTGATGACCAATTAGGTAAGTATCTTGTCACTCAATGTCTCAGTTTTTTTCTGCTTCCTAGGGAAAACAAACTCATGTTGGTCATTTTACCTCCTTAGTGTCATAAGCATGTAAATTATGTGGGCACAACTTTAAATGACCTTTTACATGATAACCCTTTCTGTAACATTAACACAGCATCCTGGACTTTACAGTAAACAAGAATATGAATCTTAAAGTTGATTACATTTCCAAAACAATAGTATTAAAAAAAATTGTGTACCTTATGCTTAACGTACCTTTATACTTCCAACTCTGTCTTCAAAGGACTTAAACGTTGCAGAGTTTCTAAAGATAAACAAAATATTTTATTTATCCAAACTATTATGATACAGAAAAATCACATTTATGTACATTAACAAGATCCCACTATAGACATTATATAAATATTTAGCAAGTAGTGAACTACAACAGCCTTACTTCCTGCTTAAAAATTAAAACCACCATTTACATCAATGTACCCATTTATAAAATACTGTATCTACTCAGCACAGCATTCAGATGAGTTTGAGCAATCAAAATTGAAATAGTTGTTTAACGTTTACCTCATAGCAGGCATACTTATTGAATGGCGAATGGAGTAACTGCTACTTGGAATGCATTAAAGAGAGACAGAATCAAGTGTTATTAACATAAAGGAAATTAGGCAAAAGTTAACAGAAGTAATACACACATTTAGCAGGCATAAAGTGTCCACCTTAAGTATTTTAAATTGTATCCCATTTAATATTTTGACTCTACTCAAGTATTGCAGATTTAAGGGGAGTATGAGGCAAGTTACAGAATATCAGTTTATGTAAGTGGGAATTTTTTGAGCATATATGGCTTTATTTAAGAAAAACAGCACTTTTGTACATTTCAGAAGCAGTATAAAACTTGATATTTGCACGCAATAACTGTATGAAGACTGAATCAACAAAATATTTTCTCTCTTTTTTGAGACGCTTTCCAAGCACTTGCTACAACCACTTTCATTACCCGACTGCTTTGAGAATAGCGTGGTGGTAAAATAGGATGGATTTTGACTTCAGTTTCCACTTACAGTGACAAGAATGCTAAATAGAACTTTAGTTAGGAAACTGAAAAGACTGGTTTAAACTTTCCTTCTCCCACCTTCGTATTCCGTTATGAACTGCTTGTGGCATCAGCAGTGTGTTTAAGCTTATGGCTTTACTGCACGATAAAGTGCTGGCCAATCAGCCAAGGCAGTCCAAGATGTTTCTGTACACTTCCAAAGCAATCCTGATACTACAGTCATTGGTATATGACTTAAAAGTTAAAAAAAAAAGTTTCAGAACTAAATATGCATACACAGTTCACAACACAACACATCTTCCAGAGCGGCGTTTTCAAAACTTTGTGGTGTGAAAACCTTTTTTTTTCTTTGCTAGTGTGTTTGCAGTCAGTGGGGATGCCTCTAATTGAATATAGAGCAATCACCTGCATGGAGTGGCCCCCCACCTTGGTAAATTGAGAATTACAGTCAAAGTGGGGCAGGTTAGAGTCGGGACCCACATGATCAGCATAGTGTTAGATGAGTCAAGCAAGATCATCATTGATTTCCCTCATTGGTGAAGTGAGCTGGATCGTTAGAATTGGGGGTATGTGAGGTTGTCCAGGCCGTGATCCACATGCGATTCTGCTGCTGTGAATCGAGTGTAATCGTCAAAAAGTTGGATGGAGTTTATTTTGACGTCAACTGTGATCCACCTGCAATGCGTATGCTGTGAACTAAGGGTGATCATCTCAGCTGCATTTGGGATTGGGGGTTTGGGGCAGGGCTTTGTCTGGGGTCCGTTATGGTAACCCGCAACGGTGCCACAGCCAACAGGTTGGTAAATAATTTTCTTGAGTGTACAAAAATAAAATGATTTAATAGAAAGTTATTGGTCAAATGGTTACTAATGCTTCAGCATTCTTAAATAATTCAAAACAACATTAATGTGTTGCCCGCTAGATTTCATAGAAATTTTGAACTTCTTGTAAGTGGATTTGTTTTCCTTTCTAATTTTAAGTAAAACAAGCAGTTCTTCCAGTTGAGAAGGTTAGAGTTGTGAGCTAAGTAAGGGCAAAATATAAATATATCAAAATATCATTGCTCTTGTGCTAGTTAAGGAAACACTTAACTACAAGTAAATAAACTGCTGCAATTTGAGTATAATATCTGATAATGGGAGATGAAATGCAAATAAGTGTAATGCTCTAAAACATTAAAGCATATAACACAGAAATAAATGATATTCTGTACTTTTCTCATATACAGTATACTCATCTTGGAACACCACAGCTTGAGTAAACTATGTAAAAATCGATTTTGACATCATTGTCCCAATACTTATGGCAGACACTGTGGTTACAAATTAATGCAGCAAGGAAAAGGTTCTAGTGAAGCTTGCATTTGTTTAATGATAAAGTGCTGTAACCATTTCTTTCCAGGCAATCAGCTCCTTTGCTCACAATCTAATAACTTATGGCCAGGCTAGTTAACCTGCTTACCATCTTGTAATAACAAATAAATGAGTATAAACATACACTTCCACAGAAATGCACATACAGTTCCACAGAAATGTACAATTAAACATGAAAAGTAAAATATTGAATTATAATGTCTAATTAAAAGAAGAAACATTTCATTCCACTATGGTCACTCATCTTACCCAAATGAATGTGAGAAAGGGAGTGCTCTGAAGTGGTCAAGGGCAGCAAGAACAGAAGAAGAAAAGCAGTGATAAAGAAATCAATTTTTGATGCAAATGCTTTTATCATGCTATGTCATACACAAGCAATATAAGCTTACCAATTATTAATAAAACGCTGCAAACAAATGCACACAACCTTACAATAACATGCATTCTAATACCCACAAACATGTTCAAATACATTGTTAAATATACCCTATAAAGTATTCAAGAAAAAAAGTTTTTTAAATTCTGTTTAGGTCAATAATAAGCACATTGATAAAAGCTATGATATCCGACACTTAAAGTAAGGAGCTCTACAACCAGCATTTGGTAGATGGCATGTTAGGCAAGTTTTTATCACAGTATTCTTACTCATCTTTCACTCTTACTACAGGATAATTCCACTGTTGGTAGTCAACGTGGTTATGCCTCTAAACATTCATTGCTTGATTAGTATGTCTCTTTACACTCTTTATCAATCAAACATTTGCATTAGTTTTTATAAATTACTGCAATAACTGTTTGCTCTTATTAGGTGGTTTTCTGAACTACATGCTGCTTGTTTTAATAACCAAATAACCTTTAACACTTGCGAATTTAACATACTATTCCTGAGGACACCAGAAGTTCAGGTTTTAACTGTAACTACACGCGCATTGTTTGCCAAATAAAACTGCACATTAAAAATCAAATATCAATACAGTTTATATTGTGCAATGTTACACATTTACTTTGAAAGGAATACTTTAACCAGAAATAACCCTTTTATTTTGTATTTTACTTACTTTGAGTTGTCTGTAGTGATTTCTTAGAAAAGAAATTTAAATCATGAATGGAGGTAAAAATCCTGATTGGCAGGCCTTTAATTCAAAAGTCTGCACACTCCACTATCGTGCACAAGAGAATATTCCAGAAATATTTAGTGGTATAAATAATATTTTAGCCAACATACATCTTTTTGGGACATTGTGATCATGTGACTGGATACATAATATATGGACCATGAGACATCAGTAATTTGAGATGTTTTCATGTATGTTTTGATAATATTTGCTATTATTCAATATGAAAATGAAAAATGATACATTTGGAGATTTGCTTAGCTAGTCTGATAGTTGGAGCACTTAAATTCTTTAGTCAATTCAAAGATTTTGCTGTCACTTTTTTTGTTTTTACATATTGTTTGTAAACAATGAGCCATATTCAATTGACAAAACATTGATAACGGAACTTAATTACATGTATTAGTAGTGTATATCATTGTACATAAAATGTCCAATACTATTTTACTATCAGACTATGCATATATTTTCATACTTGTTTTAACTCTTACGTACCCAGCATTGTTAGTATTGATGGCCAAGAAAAAGTTTTAATCTTATGTTTCGTTTAGCAATGGAGATAACAAAACTCAGTAGGGACCCATATTGAATAATTGAATAAATAAATGCAAATTTAACATATAGTACTCTTCTTATATGTAATATTTAGTCATCAAACTCTGCCTACGTCTAAACCTGCCCGATTTTGTGTCCTGCAGCACCATTTTGCCATCAGGTTGTCCAACAAGTAAAAAAATAAATGAAAAACATTGCGCATATATATATATATATATATATATATATATATATATATATATACATATACACACACATACATATAAATACTTATACACACATACATAAAGTAATCGCTCTCAAGATAATTCTGACACAGTAAACTAATTCGTAGATTAATTTGCACAGAATGGTTCTCTGTTTTAAGTCAGATGAGACTGCAAAATCACCAATGCTTTTCAACAGGAGATTCTGAAACTTGAAAAAATGTGTATAGCACACGTATTTGAGATGCAGTGCTGAGAGATAATCTTCATACTCTGTCAAAATCCTCACTTTTTGACACATTATACCCTGGAATTGAAAACATAAATATAACTATTTCCAGATGCATTCAAACATTGTAACCCAGTACATCAAAGTGAAAACAACATTTTAAAAAATCCTTAACAATTATTAAATTTTAATTAGTGAAATACCTAGTAAGTGATAAGTGATCATCCCCTAAGAGTAACCATTATCATCTTGGATAAGTACAACCAATATCCTTCCAAATCACATACCAGGGTAATTTAGTCTTTACCCAACATCAACTGTAGTGGTTCTAATCACTTTAGAATATATGCGGCTGGTTCTTAAGGATTCCAATGCAGTAGCACATAGCAATGCAAAGAATTAATCATGGTTGGAAAGGTGCTTTCAAAGGGGATCCAGAATAAAGTTGTACAAAGGCAAAAGTGAGTAGATGGAACCAAATAGATTTCTAATGCTTTAACCATCCCTCAGAATACTGTTCAGAGCAGTATTAAGAATTGGAATCAACACCTTGTCTAGGTCATGCAGTCCCAACAAAATAGAAACATGAGCCAGGAAGCTATAGATCAAGGAAGTTATCAAGAGGCCAAAGGCTGAGGCTGGTCAATTTGTGAACATGACAAAAATCTTACAAGCTTTACACAAAGCTGGCCGATATGGCAGGGTGGCAAGAAAGAAAAAAAAAAAAAAACCACACACGGAAGAATCTGATGCCATGTAGCAAAAGGTTTTTTTGGTCAGATGAGATCAAGACTGAACTTTCTCTACTTGTTTACACCAAGCATTATGTTTTTTGAAAACTAAACACTGCACTCCTCCTAAAACACACTATGCCTACTGTGAAGGATGGTGGTAGCAGCATTACTCTGAGATATTTCTCTTCAGTATGCCCTAGGTGATTGGTCAGGATTGATGGGAAAATGGATGTCGCCGATTACACCCAAATTCCAGAAGAAAATATGCAGCTCTCTACCAGGCTACTGAAGATGGGCAGGTGGTTCACATTCTAGCACAACAACCACCCTAAACACACTGCCAAAAAACAAAGACAACTGCTTAAGACCCTTGGGTGGCCAAGTTACAGTCCTGTCTTAAATTAGACAGAAAAACTGTGGATGGTCGTGAAAAGAGCAGTCCATCACTGCTTACTAGTGCTGTGCGGTATATTGTCTATACCGGTACACCAGTATTTGTTTCACTCAATAATAAGGATTTTTTATTTTTACTGGTATTTAATGATAGTTTACAACCTTTACACTTATGCATGAATCATATTATTCATCTATTAATAACATACTGTCATTTCTACTACCAAACCTGGAGAAATAACATGGCTGCATAAAGGTATATAAGCTAGCTCTTTACATAATAATAAATAATAACAATAATAATAATCTGCCTTCACTGCCTATACATTACACAAACTCAACAGCTTACAACACTTTCTCGCTTTCAGGTGTACGCACGTGCTTACAAAACAAAAACATTATCTCTGTTTTGATTAGTAACAGAACTCAGAGAAATACACACTGCTAACAAAGAACAGAATTTTTAAATTACTGACACTAACCAGATTAATGTAATTTATAAACATTGAAAGAGGCATATTGATGCAAAGGTTGGCAATATAAGCAATCTTTCTGCACAATTCAAGAGCTGCCACACTAGCATAAACTGTGAGTGCCTGAAAGTATGACCCACAGCTTCTATTGAAATGCAGCATGACAGAGAAGTGAAACAAACTAAGTCAGTATACAATCACTAATTCATTCAGCAACAGATGCCTGTATGACAAAAAAGTAAATCTGTAAACAAAATTTCAAATGCCATAACAGAAAACATTGCTAAGGAAATGCATCCCATTTATATGGTGTAAAAAGAGCAATTGAAAAAGTTACTCAAAACACCCTACACCCCAGATATATAACTGTTAAGTCGCATTTACTTCACCAAAGCAGCACTAAAGCACGAAGAGGGGAAAAAGTCCACTCAGATATTAAATCAAATGGCTATTTTGATGCAGATGTGGTCTATGCACACATCTGAACCATGTACTGCATAAGCACTACATTAATAGGAAAAGTAAACTGTAACAACAAATGCTTACAAACCATACACTTTAGAGAGTAAATGCTCCGTAAGGGGACAGCAGATATTTGTATTATAATAAAAAAAATTCTGCGATGAGACAAGACTTTTTGGAAGATTTTTTCCAAGTCCCGTGAGTAGAGACTTTGGCCATGAGATGTTTTCAAGTTACGCCGTCCTCTCGAGCATAGAACACCACGCACACGGTACTCTCACCTCTCATTAGTGTGAATGCTTTTGACAGACACAGTTCTTGCTCCAACGAGGCGAGACATTTCATCACGAAGGGTTATCAATAGTAAAAATGAGTACAAGGGCAATCCTAGCACCAAGAAACGATGAAGTCAAACGAATTAACGCCAAAAATGACGATCAGTTACACTGCAAATTGGTTAAATGCATATCAATAGACTATGCTGAAACAATTGGTGGTGATCGTGCGGAAGCCACTCACACCCTCCATCTGAGTTTGACACCTTTGTGACACACAAAAGTCATCCAGTTTTGTGAAGACACACCACTTACACTTTTGTCACCTTCAAGATTAAAATTCCATGTATTCCAAATTTAAAAAGGAGTGGAAAAACACTAATGTACATAACAAGAAGGCTGTATTTTGCTAAATTGATAATGCTATCCACTATTTTTTTAAATAAATTAATACTTACACTTAAATTGATACATTATACATTGAATCACTTATTCATATGGAATTGGTGTAGTTTTTAAAAATCAGTGAACTTCACTTAATAAACATATGAAATATTTTGTTATGAGGGTTTGTTTAGAATTATGTTTGCTACACTACATAAATATAAATAGTGGTATAGTATAAATTATACAATCTAGGAAAAATGCAAACCATACACAAGTCAGATGTTTTTGCTCATAATTTCAACTAATACTTGCTGTTATTTGGAGCTTTCCAAGTTCTAGAGTTGTGTCGATTAAAACTTTGAACTCACAGTCATATTGTTATAATATATTCACCATAAATATATCATCTAGGTGCCAATATTTTAAAAAGTAGCAAATTAATCATTTTCAGAAACCTTAATATGTAGCACAAATAAAACCTTCAATACAACCTTTTTAATTACTGCTTATTTTTGGTATTTGGTACACTGTATTGCTGGCTGGAACTAATGAGATCTAGGTTATTCATTAAAATGGGTGCAAATAATGTAAAGTAGTGGGCAACTTTTCAGTGTTTGGAAAGTGGGCGGCTAAAAGATGAAGAACATAAAGACTTTAATCTACTTCCTTTACAGTTACAACAGTTTAGTGTTTGGTCATACTGATAACATCTATAAGCCAAGCCCTACTATACCTCATATCTCCAAATTTCCTGCTGATTGCTGAGCCCACAGTGTTGAGTGCAGCAGAAGTCTTCTGACCAGCCTGAGCTAGTGTTTCCTGAGTTTTCTTATATCTGTGTGGACCAGAAAAGGAAACATAGCAAAAAGATTTAATAAGTATTCAGTAATTAGTAAAGCTGTTAAAAAACCCATATTATAACAGTGATTCCTCAAAATAAAAAAAAATAATTCAGAATCCCAATTAGTTTAAGATCAACATGATACCTAAAAATAAAAATTGTTAGAAACACTAAAACCGGTAAGGGGAAAAAAAAAGACAATCACACACTTCTGAATTTTCTCTGTGTGTTAACTGAGGGGTTAAGCTGTATTGTACTGTAATTTAAATGGCTGCAGCTTAAATTTCCACAAATTGATTATATCAGGTAACCACCACATCACATTATCAAGAATGTCTTACTTAGCTTTTATGGTTAGTTAGTTAATAATAAATATACTGTACGCTTGATATCCATATACAATGTCAACAAGCTACAATACACCATGTGTGCTCTCTCATTTTATTTCCACAAAACAGAAGTCCCACAAAATCACAGCACATTAGTAAAAATGCTAATGATATATTAATTTAAGTAATCACACTTAGAAATCTAAAAATGTTTGAAGAACCCAAAACTCTTTTGGAGGAGAATCTCTATATTAATACAATGCACATTACAGTATGAAAAACTAAGAATCATTTAAACTCAAAATATTAAATCATCATTCTAAAATCAAAGCATTATTCAGTTTTCCAAAATCCTGTGAATAAGCTACAAAAAATTAACTACCAAGTAAAAAATAAAAATAAACAACAAAAATGCTAGAACCCATTGTGAATAACAACACATAATGAAGTAAACTTTTTAAATACTATCTTATCAGAGCAGTACCATTATAAATATTGCCAATAATTGAGAAGAAATAAAAAAAAACATTCAAAAATAATGAATTGAAGTTGCTGTGGCATACACATTTAAAACCTAAATTATTATTCATGACAAATGATTAGTTTTAAGACAAGTATGAGCATGCATACTAAATAAGAATGAGGGCCTGGTGATAGAATAGTAAACATTAAGCATGAAGTAAGGAAAAGTAAAAATTTCTGTTATAAATAGGAACAAACAAGCAAATCACACTTAGAAAAGACCACTATTTTTATCAAAAAATATTTAAAAACTTTCTTCTCTAGAAAATCTTCTGCTTATTGAAATACTATAAGCTTAATTAAATTAAAAAGATTAATATTAGGAAAATAAAAAAAATAAAGAAATATTTGGGGACCAATAGTTTAAAAAAATTGCAAATTTCACTTACTCTTAAGTTTGCTTTTACTGACATTATCTCCTTATTATTAAAGTAATGTTTAGGTACATAGTTGAAGAATAACAAAGGACAAATATACATTTTACTACATTACAGTGCAATGTGTTTAAAAATGTTACAATATTCAATCTGATGTATGGTATTTGTTTAAATTTATGATATTTACATTTAACAGATCATCAATAACATCAGGGCTCAGAAAAAGCAGAGGAGGGCGCCATACCTACAGATAGAGTACCTGTGACTTTAAAAGTGTGACACTAATGCGATGTATGACATATTATGGAACAGCTTTGAAAAGTTATGTTTTTTATCTAATTGTCACAAAACAGAAGAACATGACCCTGTGGTTAGGATATAGCGGGTTGGATAATGGATGGATGGATGTAACTGTGACAGTAGTGGTCTTTTCAGCAGTTGAGAAAGAAAATGAGTCCACTATTAAGAAAGAGGCAATCTGAGACAGATCAATGCCTAATTGCTTTATGGTACTAAATTTGGGCATTGCATTATTAAGTATTAATAGCATTATTCATATTAAAAATTGTAAACATATTAGTTTGTGAAAGTAACACTTCAAACACTTAATACAAGTAATCAGTAGCAATATGAAGCATCAATTGAAAAGTACACACAAGAACATGCTTAAGTACTAGAATATACCACAATATTAATGTATATGAAAACATATGTTGAGTATTTAACATCCAAAAGGACATGTGCTGCATCTACCACTGATGTGAAGCTCCAACATCACTCCTGTATAAGTTTTCCCTCATCAGCATGTCAGATTCGACAATATGACTGTTGATACAGGTTAATGTCATTTAAAAGGACCTGTGCATTGATGCTATGGAACAATTTCTATTTTACATATTCAGTCTTTAATTAGCTTGAAGATGCAATTATTCATCCACCAGTGGAGTGTATTACGCCTATGATGTTTGGGAGTTAAAATAATAGCGACATTGATGCAACTCTGGATAAATGTATTTTACAAATTTGCGTAAGGAGAAAAAAGTCAAAGTGATGTATCACTTTACCTAATTGCATATAAAGTTATTTTTTTGCAATTCTATAGTCACCAGGAAAAGGGGAGAGGACTTTGCTGTCCTTTATTTGTTACAGATAATCCTTCCTTTTGCATTTATCAGATTTTGATGGAATAGATGTGCCATGGGTGATCACACAGGGTTGCTGAAAGCAAACTGACTTTTTATGCATTGAATGGAACTACCAACCTATGCATGAAAATTAAAATGAGTACCAGAGCAAATACTAGACAAATGTTTTAATTAGTGTTTCTATTTTACTGACATATCATAAAAGAATATTTTGTATTTTTAATGTTTTACTAATGGGGGAAAACCACAATATATATTATTGTAAAATAATAAAGAGGTAGAATGCATTTAATTATTGACATTAATATATGTTACACTTTGTTTTACAATGAACATAGAAATACTATCATGACTTGTATAAAAAAATTACAAGGAGCTTTCTTTCTAATACTTATTTGTACTAGTGGTTTAAAAGCTCTAGTATGTGATGACAGGGAAAAACAGGGGAAGATCCTAGAGGGTCTTTAAGTGTAACATTTTTTTCAAGCGACATCTCCGCATTACTTGATTGTTATAGGTTTACTGACTAAGAATTGGTACTTTGTTCCATAATGATAAAATTGTCCGTTATAATAAGCTCTCATTATTTTTTATTAATGTATGTTTTCCTTTTGTCCCTCACTGTCAAAAAGGTGGCAATGAAAAGTCACTTAAATTTTGTTCATTTTCAGTCGATAGTTTAGGATATAATGTTTTAACATTTTGAAACAAACATTTAAGATTAATTTAAAACAAGAATTCCACAATATTAGATATGTTACAAAACAAAACAGAACCTTTCACCAAGGTTTTGCTTCTCATTGAACAGGAGTTTAATGAACTCTCCATCTACAACACTGTGTTAAGCATCATCTTTAGCCTGGTACAGACTAGGCTAAGACATGACCCTTAGTTGCCAAACATCACTTGCCCTAATCCTCCGGCCCAGATAAACCTAGAGTCTGGATTTAAGCAGGGTCTACTTGCTAAGCATGCTTTATGGAATACTCCCACGGTCTTCTTTTGTTTGAAATTATATTATCAGAATTAAGGTGGAAATTATGTGCCGAGATGTTTATCATAATAGATTTAGATAGGATGCTCCTGGTTTAAGCCACTCTACCCCAAAGAACTACACTGAAAAGTGATATTTGTATTGGAGGTAATTTTAAAAATAAACAAAGTAAATAAATTCCGCCTTCCACAGCAATACTGAAATTATCTGCAGGATTAAAACCATCCATTCTTGTCATATAAGGGTGCTTAGTTCATTTCCTAGTAGGAAACTCTTCACAATTTTTTTAGCTGTAATGAAAACCATGCATGTGGCTGGTTAAATTTTTATACTCATCAGCCTAAATTATAATTTTATATTTGTTATTCTGTTCGTGTAATTTATGATATTAATCTTTTGACACTCTAAATAGATTACATATTATGGGCAGAGTGGTGGCTCTGAGGCTAGGGATCTGCACTGGCAATCGGAAGGTGGCCGGTTCGAATCCTGTAAATGCCAAAAAGGACTCTGCTCTGTTGGGCCCTTGAGCAAGGCCCTTAACCTGCAATTGCTGAGTGCTTTGAGTAGTGAGAAAAGCGCTATATAAATGCAAAAAATTATTATTATTATTATATTAGGACAGACAATATGTACAGCCTCTAGTTAGGTGTTGTACATGATCAGAAAAATCATAGTATTCATTTAAGAAAACTGCAGCTGTCACTATTGAAGCTAATTACATTTTTTTTTTTACATTGGCAAATTTAAACACATTGATGTAGTATTTTTATTTTTTAAACAAAGCTGTTAACTTATTTGATGCAAAAATATTCCTAAATAAGTTGCTTCTTTCTAAATTGCTTTCCACCATTTCATTTACCTTTTTAGAGGTGGTTAAATAAACTAATCAGCTCTATATTTCTACTGCTTTTTACAAAAATGTGTTCAAGTATACAGTTATGGAGTTGGAATACTCGTAATTAGTTTGTATTTTGTTTACTATTACTTTTTGGCTATGGAGAAGTACTATTTAACTGCTGCAGAAAATAAATTTATTTTGGGATAAAGTACCTATCTTTAGCTTCTTGTGAGTGTGTCCATTAATGTAGTTGCTTTAATCATTACAAAAATACCTGAATCTCCTAAATCTAAGAACCACGTTTACAAAACAAAACCTAAACACCGATTAAGTATTTTAGATTAAACTCTACTGATCTGCATCAGGATGTTCCACCTAAGGACATAGCATGAATGTGAATCAATCTGATAGTGAAAAACTAGACTGATCTCAGATGGTAAAGAAATTCCTATAATGAATTCTGCTATAGCATATTCTGCATATACTGTACCTATGGGTGAACCATTTTCATAAATCCTCATATAATAAGGACATAACTGTAATAGGAGAATCTGATAACTTTTTTCTTTAACTTAAGACATTATATGGTTAAATTCAACAGGTAATGACTTTAAAGGCAAAAAAGAAAAGATTCCGCTGTATAACAGATATAGATGGTAAGCTAATTGAGTTAGCTGTTCTAATGGCATCCGAATAAACAAACATGCACAGGAAGTACTTGGAAGCTAAATATGGTAATAATGTGAAGTCTTTGAGAAGCCTTGTAGAGTCATTTTTCTGTATTACCCGTTAATTACGGGTCATATTCATGTTGGATAATATTCTGCGCAGAACAGGCTTGTACAATGAAAAATGGTATTAAAGAAACAGTCAAATCAAACAAAAAATTAAAAAAGCAAGGACCATAATTAGAACTTTTAAATATACTCAGCAAAAAAAGAAACGTCCCTTTTTCAGGACTGTGTATTTCAACAATAATGTTTTAAAAATCCAAATAACTTTACAGATCTTCATTGTAAATTGTTTAAACAATGTTTTCCATGCATGTTCAATTAACCATAATCAATTAATTAACATGCACCTGTGGAATGGTCGTTAAGACCTTAACAGCTTACAGAAAGTAAGCATTTAAGGTCACAGTTCTAAAAACGCAGGACACTAAAGAGACTTGTCTACCGACTGTGAAAAACACCCAAAGAAAGATGCCCAGGGTCCCTGCTCATCTACGTGAACATGCATTAGGCATGCTGCAGGGAGGCATGAGGACTTCTGATGTGGCTAGGGCAATAAATTGCCATGTCCACACTGTGAGACGCCTAAGACAGCGCTACAGGGAGAGAGGAAGGACAGCTGATCATCCTCGCAGTGGAAGACCACGTGTAACAACACCTGCACAGGATCGGTACATCCGAATATCACACCTGCGTGACAGGTACAGGATGGCCACAACAACTGCCCGAGTCACACCAGGAACACACAATCCCTCCATCAGTGCTCAGACTGTCCGCAATAGGCTGAGAGAGGCTGGACTGAGGGCTTGCAGGCCTGTGGTAAGGCAGGTCCTTACCAGACATCACCAGCAACAACGCCGCCTATGGGCACAAACCCACCTTCGCTGGACCAGACAGGAGTGGCAAAAAGTGCGTGAGTTTCTGCATGACAGCAATGTCACTGTTCTGCCATGGCCAGCGAAGAGCCCAGATCTCAATCCCATTGAGCACGTCTGGGACCTGTTGGATCGCAGGGTGAGGGCTAGGGCCATTCCCCCCAGAAATGTCCAGGAACTTGCAGGTGCTTTGGTGGAAGAGTGGGGTAACATCTCACAGCAAGAGCTGACAAATCTGGTCCAGTCCATGAGGAGGAGATGCACTGCAGTACTTCAAGCAGCTGGTGGCCACACCAGATACTGACTGGTACTTTTGATTTTGAGCCTCCCTTCATTCAGGGACACATTGTGAAACATTTTTAGTTTATGTCTTATGGTGTTGACTCTTTTAGTGTTCATACAAATATTTACACATTAAGTCTACTGAAAGTAAAAACAGTTGAAAGTCAGGGGACGTTTCTTTTTTTGCTGAGTACAGATGTACTTCTGGAATAAAAACATGCAATCACAGTGGCACTCGAAAAACAAAACATAAAAGCTCAAGTTAAAAAAAAAAATCTAGCCATCTCATACCAAGACATCTGACCTTTTAATTAGTATTTAATACATAAAAATTTTAAATCTTAGAACATATTATCTTGCTAAACAGTTATTACTAAAAATGATTAGAAATTACATTTTAAAATGATGTAACAAGTTAAACAGATTAGTGGGGTGGGGTGGGGGAGGGGATAGACCACCTTGTTAGTATATATCAGGGTTTCAGTTAACTCAACTTTTACCATAAAGAGGGTATCATAAAATCCTTAATCAAAGAAACATTTCTCTTAACTTACAGACACTATTTAACACAAACTTTCAATCTGTATTTAGATTTAGAAACAGGTTGTTAAGAAAACTGTAACACTGTTAGTAATCAAAATGCTAAGGGAAGTTTGCCCAGAATAAAGTGATCTTATAAAACACATTAAAAACAAAACAAAAAAAAAAAAAACTCACGCATGTGACTGGGTTATTTCATCCACAGTGGCACTGGCTGAAAGGTATCTATAAATATAGTGTAAAATTTAAATTGGCAAAAAGCAGCATTTAACAGGAAAAAAGCAAGTCATGAAGGAATGATCACAAAAGACACATTTATATAAAGATGTCAAAAGAGAAAGATTACTTGTGCTCATGCAGTCAGCCAGATGTACCTATACAAAATAATTTAAGGTTACATTGTGTATGGGTGCACTCATCACTATAATCCTAACCATCCTAGACCTTTTTCCTGAATATTAATCATGTACAGGGCTTATCAGTTATTACAAGGTTCCAAGAAAGCTGAGGTTTCCAAAACAATAATGGTGTCATACAGAGAGATGAGCTTGAGCTCTTCCTGTAGTTATAACATTTTCAGTAATGACATTTTCCTGAAGTGGCATAGCATGTTATTCTTTCAGGATCGGGGATAGGATTTAATCATCTGCTATTCTTATTTTAATTGTTATAAAAAGCTCTTTTCACACACAAGTGAAAACACACACACACACAAACTTTCTGTAATCCCTTCTTAAAATCCTCAAATTTAGGGTGGCTGGGCTTTTAAAGAAATATTGCCTTTAGTTATGCCTAGTTCAGTACTTTACAAATCAAGGAGGAAAGAATCCCTGAAGATGGTATGTGAAGAAAAAAAGACTGAGAACTCCCGAACCTAGACACACTGTGACATTTGATCGCATATGTGTTAAGTCTGCTATAAGGAAGCATTCAAATGATTAAAAGGTCAAAATCAAAATGCATGGCTATTGTTAGCAGCAAAGTATTCCAAAAATAATGCTTCTTTGCACAGTTTTTATATAAGGAGGGGGTTAATGACCAAATGGTACAACACTTTAAATAGAGGTGAGGTATAGATCTGGATTAAAAAAAGTTTGGAAGAGATCCGAGTTTGGTATTATTGTCTCATACCTTAAATGCCAATTTCAGCTATCAAAATCAAATCAGAACTCCTCACGAATATGCTTGAAGAAATGCCTTTTTGGGATTTGAAAAATTTCATACACTCCAACTTCATTTGATTCATTTCTAGGAGATCTGATCCTCCTCCTGTTCACTAAAGAAAAAGCTTCTATGTTAAGACTCTCTGTGTCAAAGTTTCAACATATGAAAGATCAGAACTCTGTGAATAACTGTAAATCTAGATCAAGAGTTCCCAAAGTGGTCGATTTGAACATTCTAGGGGTTGATAGTTTCAATAAAAAAATTTGGGGGTCAACGACAGCAAAAATAGACCCCCTTACTACTGCTATTTGTTTGTTACTTCAAAATATCTATGATTCCAATATGTACCTAATTAAGAAGTAAAATAATAAAAAAAAAAAACATTTTTTTGATAAAAACACATTACATACCAAACTTGCAAACAAAAATGTAAAATGTGTCATTAAGAGAATCACACGTAAGAATGCATGAAAATACATGTAGCACAAGCATATCTGTGCATTGTCTTATCGAACGTAACAAAGCAAGTGCGGACATGAAAAACTGCTGCATTTCTGCACTTGCTCGCGGTGGGATGAGACGATGGATATTCAATATTAGTCTTGTACGGTCATGCTTTCATAAAACACTATAAATTGGTTCGTTTGATGTGACATGTACTTATTTGTGATTTGAACTTTGAATATAATTATTTATTGAGGAGCAGTACTATGAAAAAGAAAATCAGAAGACACATTTTATTTATTCGAGTTTGAACAAAAATCTTCTGTTTCAAGTAAGTACCGGACATACTTTATTGCGGTTTTTTTTTTTTTTTGTTTTATCACAGGGGCTGTCAAAATTGTTTGTTAATAAAAGTTTTTACTTCTTCACATAATAATATGACTGAACCAAAAAAAATGCAGACAGTACAGCTTGGACTATTTGTACTTATTTTGAATTTACATATTTATTTCATAAATGTCAAAATGTAAAAAAAACTGCTCGTATTTTTTTGCTTTAATTTTCGTTTCAATATGCAAGTGCAGGTTTCAATATTAAATGTTGCACAAGATAATGCCATAGTCCGTAGTCCATTTATCTTTTTCAATCTTTAATTACTGGTGATTAAAATGAAAAGTTTGATATCTAGTGAAATATTTAATATCAAGTACTGTACAAATTTATTAATTTGAGTAAGTAAAGTAAATGACTAGGGGGTCAACGGTTTTAAAAGTTATTGGTAAAGGGGTCTGCAGCCGAAAAGAGTTTGGGAACTCTTGATCTAGATGGTCTTCCACTAAAACTTCTGTACGGTTGTTGGAACTACTATAACTCCTTCAATGTTAAATAATAAGAAAAAGAAATAATATTTTCTCTGAAATAATGAATGCCTCAATTAATCTGAAAATGATCACACTTCTTATAAAACTGGGTAAGGGGCCCTCCAGCTCACATTACCACCCGATGTCCTTGATAAAACTCATACATGAAACTATTGTTGAAGCAATCGGCTCTATGAAAGGAATAAACCATACATAATTAAATTTACCTAAATCAGTATGGATTTTTTTGTACTCACAATGCAACAGATAACATCCATCACCTCCTGCTTATTATGAAACCCTAAGTTCTCTTTAGTTAGCTGACCCCTCAGACACAGAGAAGGCTTCTGACCGGATACATTAACTTAATATTTGTCAGAAAAAGTCTTAAGATAGATTTTGTGCCATGTTTAATAAAATAATCAAGGCCCTTCATGCCTCATATTCAGCTTTTATACTTATTAATTCACACATCTCCCAAAAATTGTTATTTGCAACTTTTCTTGTTGACAAAGGTACCAGGCATCCTCTTGTCCTCTTTAATTTTTTAATCTGTCTGTTGGGCCTCTTGCCATTGCTCATCTGTAAATTAGACATTATTATTCCCCATCACTGTACACAGTGTTCACGCAAAAAATCTCTGTGTAATAATGATATTCTACTTTTCTCTAAGAAAAGCCACTTCAGCTATCCCCCTACATTTTTAGTCAGTTTATTTTCTACAAAAATAAAATTTGATTCTGATTTGAATTATTTATCTCATACAATTATGCACATATGTAACTAAGTATTTAACTACAATTTACACAAAGTTTAAGAAAAACTGAAATTGTTCCAAAACCTTTGTTCTCTCCTTACAGTGAGCTGAAAAAGTATTCAACCCCCTAGACAAAGTGTAAATTTCCTGTAATATTTTTCTTTGAAAATACATCTTTAGTTTCATACTGTTACATATAAATGAGGGCCTCTTGGAGAATAAAGTTTCACTAAAAATTCTGAAAATCAAATTATGCTGTAACGATAAAGAACATATTAGTGAAATCTGCTGTTGAATAAGTATTTAACCCATAATAGCTTGGAGACTGTATGATTGTTAACGGTGCAATAAGGGTAATGAAAACAGGTGTAAACAATCAAGCACTCAATCCTCTAGCTTGTTGACTGGTCTATAAATGATTAGGCCAGTTCTTAGGAACATAAAACTCAGAAATTGGTACAAGTGGCTTATTTGGTGAAACCTCAAAAACTGACAAAAATGAAGACAAACAAACTTTCTAATGACTTGAGAACCACTGTGATTAAGAAGTTTAGAGATGGCAATGGTCCCAAGAAGATTGCCAAGCTCCTTAGCCTCAGTATGTCCACTGTGAAGGCCATCATAGCAAAGCGGAAGACAACTAGAAACATACTGAACTAGCCTAGTTTAGGCCACCCTGTTAAAATAAAATGTCAACAAAACTAGTCAGCGAAGTAACAGCAAACCCTAAGGTGATTCTCAATGACCTGCAAAGCTCAGTATCTGTAGTTAGAGGGGATTTGCACAAGACTACAATATCCAAGGCTTTCCACAGAGAGGGGCTATATGACAGAGTTGCCAGAGCAAAGCCACTACTAAAAAAATGTCACCTGAAAGCTCAATTAGAATTTGCTAACAGACATCTTGACAAGAGTCCTACATTCTGGAGTCATGTATTTTGGTCTGATGAAACCAAAATTGAACTTTTTGGCCTCAACGCAAAGGTGTCTGTCTGGCGGATGGACTGCTAATCATCCAGCAAACACCATACCTACCATCAAGCATGGTGGAGGGAGCACCATGCTTTGGGGCTGCTTCTCTAGGACAGGCACTGGGTCCCTTGTCCATATTGAAGGAAGAATGGATAGTAAGAAGTATATCCAGATTTTGGAAGAAAACCTTCAAATATCAGCCATGAAATTGGGATTCTGATGACACTACCACTTTCAGCAGAACAATGACCTGAAACACTGTGCAAAAGTAAGCAAAACATTTTTACAGTGGCCTAGCCAGTGTCAGGATCTGAATCCAACTGAAAATTTGTGGGGCAAACTTAAAATTGCAGTTCACAAACGAAAGCCTTCAAACTTTGCACAGTTGGAGCAGTTCCGCAAGGAAGAATGGGAAAAATTGCCTCCATCCAGATGTGCCAAACTTGTAGATGGCTATCCAAAGCAATTGCAAGCACTTTTTGCCGCAAAGGGTGCTGCTACCAAGTACTAACTGTGTGTCGTGTGAAGGGGTCAATTACTTTTTCAACAGCACTTTTCACAACATGACTGCCAATTTGCATTTGTTTAGTTCACCAAGCTCTAAATGTTTCAAAATATGTACACAGAGAAATAAAAGTTCATTGTGATACTCTGCATTTGTGATTTTTATAGGTTTTAATGAAGTAAAATAGAAATACGATGGCTTTCCAGAGGAGGTCAAATACTTTTTCAGCCCACTGTAAATCACCTTTATAAAAAGAGCTCCATATCATTATCTGTCTAACTGAAGTTCATTCAGATATCTCAGAATTTATGTTAAAACATTAGCGTACCACATTGTCTTTCACTATCAAATACTGTTCTACTAACTAGATTTTGTATTTCCTAACTAGCTGGCGAAAGCAACAACAGACTGGCAATATCACTTCCACTACACAAGCATCACAAAGAGTGGTGTGCTAAGCCTCTTTCTGTATTCCTTGTTCATTTATGATTGTGGCCAAAGATGGCTTCAGAGCCATCATTAAATTTGCTGATGACACCAGCACTGTAGGTCTGACCACACACATTGATGAGATGGAATATAGAGTGGTACAAGGAGAATTAACTCTCCCAAAACCAAGGAGTTCGCCATAGGCTTCAGGAAGCTGATCCCACTTTCACCTGCATGGGAGGGAACAGTAATAATATTTATTGTATGTATATTTTACACATGTATTTTGTCTCTTGCTAGCACTGTACTATTTTCACAAGTCTGCTGGAAAAGTTTTACTCTAAAACATTCATCATAAAAAATTATAGTGCATGTAAACAGTTATATAAACCATATACATTATTAAAAGTTATATAAAACGGATACTTTATTAACTAAGCTTTACAGAAATAGTTTATGTTTAAGAGGTAGATAGACTAGTGTACACAGAGCCTCCTTTGTGGTCACCTGATCAGATTTGAGGCTACAAAAGTAAAGGGATTAAAAGAGAGACTCAGTTTATTTTGGTCCTGCGTATTATTCCTGACTGACTGTCAACTACTGTACCACAATGCAAAGTATCATGTCATGTCCCCACACTCAATCTAGTACTTATGCCCTTTCTGTTGGTTTAAAAATTTCCTCCAGATTGTTTAATTAGGTGGTATTTCCAAAATAAACACCAGTTTTAAAGAATATTGGGGATTAAGGTGCTAAATAATTATATAACACAGACAATTATTTTATTGCACATTAACACAGTTTATTATTACTTTGGAAGTCTGTAATTACCTTGGAGTTACAGTGCATTATATTGATGAATAGTGTGAGCTGCATTCACATGCTCCGAGTGTAATGAAAACAGGAGAGACATTTTGCTGAAACGTGCACGGAACATTTTATCCAAGTTGCACAGTAGAATGTTTCAAATAAAGTCAGCACACTTAGCACAGATAGTGCGAGAAATATGATTGCTGCTGTGAGACATCTGCCTTTTGAACACAATCTCTGTGTCGCACACAGTCTCCAGCGTTCCATCACAGCATCTCTGCAGAACAGTGTGTTTGACGATGTCCTGGCCAAATGCAGAAAAGGTGTAGGCTACATTAAACACAGTCCAGCAAGTGCTGCAGAATTAGAACAACAACAAATTGGACATGGACAAAAAAAGGAGTCACTTTTAAAAGACATTCCAACCAGATGGAATTCGACTCTGGACACGATAAAAAGCGTCTGCAGAAATGAACAGCCACTGAGGGATGTCATCACAACACACAACGGCAAGGTTTGCATGTGAGACAGAAACAGAGCGTCTGTATGTGTGTGTAAATATAGCATGAATATGTAGAGGACATTTTTTGTGTGTATGCAGGTAGTTCCCTACTTACGATGGTTTGATTTATGAATTTCCGAAGTCACGATGGCGACAGCAAGAAGAGAATTTATATAAAATTGTGCAAAATATAAATTTTCAAGTTGGCATGGCAGGCAAACATTTCTGTGGGCAGAGCGATCGGAGTGATGCAGTACAATATGCTGCCGGAAACTCACACTTTGTGAGATGCCTCAGTCTCGCTAGTGATCGATAGAGATCAGTGATCTTGTTACAGTGCTTTTTGGTATGCTTTTCCTAGAAGGAAAGTTAGCTTTGTTGATTTGACTTTGCTTCCCTGTGCGTGCATGAGCAGCGAAGAGCAAACAGCTTCTAAAATGGCATGTGGAGAGATACCAAAGTGAATGCTCAAAGCAAAATAATCCGTGGATGACTTTTTTCGTATTATCACTGAATCAGGCTCTGATTTGAAAGACTCCGATTTTGATGCAAGTGATCTGGAGATGTAGGTTGAAAACGAAAGTGAGGTACCAGCATCAGCTGATCGGTCCCTGTTTGATCGTGGTGCTGAACACATTCATGTAGTTGATGCACCTATAGCAACATTCGCCTGGGAGGACAGACACTTACGATAACAGGAGGTACAAACCATATTGTGTCTCACTGCAACTGCCACCCCCACGCACCTGTCTCATAAAGACAGCCAGACCACTGTGCATTCTTGCTGGCCGTCAAGCCGCCCCCGTGCAGCCGCCAACTGCAAACAGATGCCGACAGAAGGCACAGCAGGCATCAACAGATGTTTTATGTCGATTTATGTGTGAAACCATTGCATTGTGCGCTTTTCAGAAAACAGTCTTTTGGAAAAAATATTAGCCCTCAAAGAGTTGCTACTGAACAAAGACTGTTTATGCTGCTGCCTGATAAAAGAAAATATTTCTGCTGGTATTTGTTTATATAAAAAAGAAAATTAATTTAGAAATGTTAACTTGCTGTTGCTCAGAAGGTGCCTGTTATAATCATGGTTCTGGACTCTGGGGGTAACATATATACACACACTATATATATCTATACTAATAAAAGGCAAAGCACTGACTGACTGACTGACTGACTGACTGACTGACTGACTGACTGACTCATCACTAATTCTCCAACTTCCCGTGTGGGTGGAAAGCTGAAATTTGGCATGTTCATTCCTTACAGTTTCCTTACAAAAGTTGGGCAGGTTTCATTTCGAAATTCTATGTGTAATGGTCATAACTGGAAGCTGTTTTTCTCCATTTACTGTAATAGAGATGAGCTCGAAAGCCGTGGGGGCGGAGTTGTGTGACATCATCACGCCTCCCACGTAATCACGCAGTACGTAGAAAACCAGGAAGAGCTCCAAAAAGCGCTGAAGAAAACATGCATTATATAATTGAGAAGGCAGCGAAACAATAAGAAGCGAGCGAGTGACATATACAACCATATTCATGAGTGCTGCTACTACGGAAACAAAGCACGGTGTAAACCTAAATTTTAAATTAAGTTCATAGACAGGCTGCTGCTGGCGTTTGTAATTTAGTGCCTGCCCATATAAGGCCGTGTCCGTCAGCGGCAATCCAATAGAAACACTGCCGCTAAATATTCACAGGTGAAGGACTGTGCTTATGCAGAGGAAGATGAGATGGTCAGGGTGGTGTTTGGCACAAACTCAGCGAAACTGCGAGAGAAAGTTTTAAGTGCCGGGACTTAGGTAACATTAAATACAGCCGTGGACATAGCACGACATGGCACCAGCACAGCTGTGAAACTTCGATGCATGTACACCGAGCGGCTCACGTGAACTGACGCAGTGCACAGACAAAAAGCAACAGTTCCAAAGAGCGCTGAACAAAAACCGAATTACACAATTGAAAAGGCAGCAAAAAAATATGAAGCGTCTTGATACATACAAGCATATTCATAAGTGCAGCTACTGCGGAAACAAAGCAACAGGTGGAAAAAGTCAATGTCCCGCTAAAGGAAGACAAGGTAAAAAAAAATCCGTGCATGCAGTGTGTCAGGTCTCAGATAAAGAAGAAGACGAGCTGTTTATTGATGCAGTAAGAAATGAATCGATGAATGAAACCTGTTATCTTTACAACGATTGACAAACACGGAATGTAACTTGAACACAACACATCCTACAAATACGAACCTGATTGAAAGAAATAATGATAATCAAATCCTTGATGATAGCAACACTCAATAACACTCACAAAACAATTACTGTATATTGACAGTCATGTTACGTTATTTTTAAAATGTTCACTTTTCTTTTTCATAACTTCTTTAACACACTACTTCCCCGCTGCGATCTACATACTCGAATAATGGATACTTTATTCGCCATCAATGATTGTTTTGGTAAAGCCATACTCAGTGTATTCATTAGATGAACGGCAAAAAAAGTAAGAGCGAGGGGAGGGTGACTTATTGAGGCATGCAGGCAAAACCACAATAGCACGCGGGCTCGATGTACTGTAGTGCACGTCAACTCGATCTGAATTGCGCGATAACATTCGAAAAAATACATCTTTTCAAGTTCTATTTAGTCCATATGTGTCAAACTCAAGGGCCGCGGGCCACATCCGGCCCGGCGTGTAATTATATCCGGCCCGCAAGATCATTTTATATACTGTATTACAGTAATCCCTCGCTATATCGCGCTTCGACTTTCGTGGCTTCACTCTATCGCGGATTTTATATGAAAGCATAATATATAAAGCGGATTTTTCGCTGCTTCGCGGGTTCTGCGGACAATGTGTCTTTTTACTTCCTGTACATGCTTCCTCAGTTGGTTTGCCCAGTTGATTTCATACAAGGGACGCTATTGGCGGATGGCTGAGAAGCTAACCAATCAGAGCACGCAGTTAAGTTCTCCTGACTGAGAAGCTAACCAATCAGAGCACGCAGTTGAGTTCCTGCGTGCTGAATGCAGTGTTAACCAGGAAGTCTCGTCTTGCTCATTCAGCATCAACGTGTTTCGCTGTGTAAAGAGCTGTGCTCTTGAGTGTTTATCTTTGTGCATAGTCAAGCCCTTCATTATGGCTCCAAAACAATCTGCTACTGCTTCAGGGGCCGTGCCCAAGCGCAAGAAGAAGATGTTAACGATTGCCGAAAAGGTAAACGTTTTGGATTTGTTGAAGGCTACGATTCTTTTTATTTAAAAAGTAGGAAAGGAATATAAGATCTACGGCTGCAGTGTCCTTTTAACCAGGGTGCAAAACGAGTTGTAAGTGGATGTAATAAGGCAGTAGTCTGGATGGAATCTGCTTTAGGGATTTGGATTGAAGACTGTCAGAAGAAGAACAACGGCAGTGCTACACAATCGCCTGAAGTGGCTCCTTTACAAGGGCTGTAACGCTCTCCTTTGTTGTGCAGTAAAATTAAACTCATTGTTATCGGACAAGTCATCGTGTCATTGTTGGTGAGTAACCATAATTAATTTTCTTCTTACAGTGCTTAGTACATGTACGTATGTTTAGTGTCACTGTACACACATTTATTGTATACTATTTTTCTTGCATTGTACGTATTTATTGCTGGTGGCCTGTCTATCGTAATGGCTGTAACATATGTGATATTGGAGACACTCAATATCTTTAAAATAATATTTAGGTTTTACTGTATATAAACAGTATGTTTATATACATAATTTCAATGAATCTTACCTAATATCTAAGAGAATACAAAGGGATTATGCTGTATAACTCTGCGGGGAATATTTATAAACAGTGCGGGAGAGTTTATAAGGGCTTAAAATATATAAAAATAACCATACAAACATATGGTTTCTACTTCGCGGATTTTGACCTATCGCGGGGGTGTCTGGAACGCAACCCCCGCGATCGAGGAGGGATTACTGTATTGTTATTAATGGCCCGGGTATATGAAGCGCTGGTAACACAAACTACAGATCCCATAATGCAGCGCTTCAGCTGCCTTGCCAAACACTTACCGCGTTAATCAAGTCTAGCTTATGATGCTGCAAGTTATTGCGAAGCTAGCCCACACAATGCTGAAGAGAAAAGTTGATTCTGAAAATAGAGCCTTTAAAAACCGATGGGAGGCTGAGTATATGCTTACTGACATTGCCGGTAAACCCGTGTGCCTCATTTGTGGAGCTAATGTGGCTGTAATTACAGAATTTAATCTAAGACGGCACTATGAGACAAAACATCAGGATAACCTGAAAGACCTGAATGCAATGCAGAAGATACAGAAAGCAGAAGAATTAAAGAAGAATCTGACACTATAGCAGACGTTTTTACCCGTGCACAATCACAAAGTGATTTCAAGTGAAGCTGCTTTTATGGGAGACACAAATGCACCAGTGCAACTTGCCCCAATTTCCCTGTGGCCAAGTAATGTTGAACCAAGTCGGCACAACGGTGTTCCCAAATGCGCACTTTGCTGATAAACTGAGCGCACTGCGCACTGAGTTCGCATGGCGCTTTGGTGACTTTGAAGAACAAAAAAAGAATTTTGAGTTGTTTCGCAACCCATTTGCCGTCGATGTGGAAACTGCACCTGTGCAGATTCAGATGGAGGTGATTGAGCTGCAGTGTAATGGCACACTGAAGGCAAACTACGATACTGCAGGGCCCGCACAGTTTATTCACTCCATTCCCACAGAAATGCTCCAGCTCCGTCTACATGCGGCTCGAACCTTGTGCATGTTTGGTAGCACATATCTGTGTGAGAAGCTCTTCTCATTGATGAAGACTAACAAAACAGCACATAGGAGTTGCCTCACTTATGAGCACCTGCAGTCCATCCTGAGAATCTCCACAACACAGAACCTCACACCAAACATAAACGAACTTGTTGCCAAAAAAAGATGCCAGGCGTCCAGCTCTGATAAAATGACATATGAGCAAAGACAACTGAATGATTTGGTTTTTTATTGCTGAAAAGAACACATTTTATTTATATTTCCAGGTTTTGTTATGCAGCATGTTCATATCTGAATTTGTATAATTTTGACAGGATATATTTTTATGGAGAGGAAAATCTTTTGAGATATTTAAAATCTAAGTTTATTTTTTATATAAAATTACATAAGAGTAAAGAAATTTGAATGTTTGTTCTTTTAA